>QCXZ01000001.1:2111312-2711312 GCA_025024175.1 Rhyzopertha dominica | reverse complement strand
CGTTTTGTTAATAAAAATCGTGACGAGTTAAAGGTTTGTCTCGAAACTACACATTTTGTTGGTACCTAAAACCTAACCTGATGGCTGTTATAGATGAAAGTTAAATTGAACAATTATAAAATATAAGAATTTAGGATGGCAATGCCATCTGTCAGCATTACCCGTTAACGCAGCTAGGTGGCTTTGTCATCATGTCAGTGTAATGCTGACAGATGGCATTGCCATCCTAAATTCTTACTTTCATCATACCATTGCTTTTTTTATGCCGTGTTGTCTACACTAGACCTAAACTGCACTGATGAGCTGTAATGACAGCGAAATAGTACTATGTGCAGTTGGTTGAGGTGTAGACAGCACAGCATAGACATGCATTTTAATTATAAAATATCTTCCAAATATCACATATTTTATAATGTTCATTATTTCTATTAAATTTATTATAATTGTTAGTATCTTTATATACTCGTAAGATTTTTCTGCGCACATTACTTTTGTTTTGTTTAAATCAATCGTGCTTTTAAACAGGAAAGAATGTACAGCAATTTAGTACCACTTTTAAATATTCCATAGTCAAAGGTACCACATGTTTCTTCTTTCAAACGGGCTATTAACAACTTAAGTATGAACTAAATAGTAAGTAATGTTAACGGCTGGAGTTTTGATTTCTCGTATACTAACAATAGATATCTAAGCTTGACAGAAGATGACCATGCTATTAACATATCTGATTATCGCCAGCGACAGTAGACAAAATTGGTTTTGGGTAAAATCTACTAGTAACTCCTTAAATGTAAAGCTCCAGGAAGATCGCCCCTGGTAAAATTTGCATCTCGACAGTTGAGAGGATGATTATAATAATCAATAAACAATGGGCACAGTATTGTTTTATTTAATTTTATGTGAGACAGAATCTCGACGAGAATACTCATCAGTAATAATTTTGAATTAAGTATAGATATTCAAGCTGTTTAGAAAATTACAAGAATATTTCTCGTGATGTAAGTAGGAACATTACAATTTTGACATATAAACTTCATATGATTTTAATATTTTTTGCGTTATGATTTGTGCACAACAAATATTCCATCTTACGCACTCGTATAAATGCGTCCTCGTTTATAGAGCTCGTTTACTGCAAAACGTGATCTGCACTTAAAACTAACTTACGCAATTATAAGACCGGGCCGAAACCGGTAGGTCAAAATTTATTCTTCCTCGATAAAGTGCGCCGAGTTGTTACACTGAAAATTACCATTCGAGTCACACAACGTACAATATGCTACGGGTGTCGATTTCTACCTCGTATCGGCACATTTAAAGAGTCTTATTTATCGTTTAAGGCGTAACGCTAAAATAATTAACTCCGACTAGTATATTCTCATGCCTTATGACGATAAATAAAAGAAAGAGTTACGTGGGCGAAACAATCTCATTTCTGAAGTATGATGATTGCTCTTAGAGACCGGAAAAATTAAATCGTTATTGATAAACGAAGTGGAAAGGTGCTTCATAAATAATTTAGGTACAAGGAAGTGTTCTCACACCTACCCGAACTGTACCGACCTCTATATCATTTTCAGCATAAATAAATCACTTAAATTCAATCCCCAGAACCATTAAATCTTTGCTTTAATAGAGACAGTAATTATTTCTCGGAACCAACTGTGCTTGCGATGCCGCAACACGTTTCTCTGTGTATGCAACTAAAACTGATCCCTGAGGAGCTACACATTATCAAATTTTTGCTATGTCTTTTCTGTTCAACTTGAAGTTCTACTGTCCTCCAACAAATCCTGTGTCAGTCAGTTTTGAGGTAACTAACCTTTGTTTTCAGCATTTTTACGCATGAAACCCTATTGTAACAAAAAAAAATCACTATTTGAATAATCTGTTCACGTCTGACGTTGTTTGAATCTATTTTTACTCACTGAAGTTATTGTTCTTTCAATTTAATAATGATTGTTATTTCCAACGGCCGCGTCAAACTATGGGGTGGATTTTATCTCTTTTCTGGCACAAATTTTCGTTAATAACCTAGAAAACAAAGTCATGCCAAAGAATCATGTTTTGGTGTAGATATGTGGATAAAATAATTTGTTTTTCTTTATAATCGTTCCAGAGGAGAACTCGATGAATTTTTTCTTTGCATTATTCCATTCCTTGCAATTTTTTTATCTACTTAATATTAGAAATTCTCAATTTCTATTCTAAAACTGCCAGTACAAACATAGTAATTCCGTTTGATTCTGCTCTACCATTCTGTCAAAAATTTTCTACTCCTACTCTTTTTCTTCACACTATACTGATTACCTACTTCTTCTTTGCTTTTAAGAAATTTATGAAATAGTTAAAAGCAATAATTTTCCTATTCATATCATTTATAAAATACATTAGGGTACAATTTCCTACAACTGATCATTTTTTCGTTTCAAGAACATAATATAGCTCCATTTCTATGAAAATATCCGAGATTTAAAGTAGGTTCAAACGTCTTATAATAATACTCTAAATAACTTGCAGTTCTATTTGGTTAGAAACAAGAGGACAATTTTGATTAAATCTGTAATGTATTCCATTCAGTGTTCGGATTATACTTCTACTTACATGAGTCAGTCTAGTAGAAGCTTATAGGTGTTAGCCTAAAAGAACATTTTCATTACATTTCATCTGCTGATGTAACAAATACAAGAGGATGTTGAACTCCTAACAGATGAAGAATTTTTCGGTAGCTTTTATTGACAATTTAATACCATTAATTTTGTTTTCTTCATATTGCTTACGTTGGAGCCTTTTTTGCATCCATCTTCAATTCTTGTCAATAGGATTACTCGAGGATTGACATGGATCTCTAGTTTTTGCATTTTGTTAATAATTTATACGAAACTTAAAGGTATTTCTATTAGGATTTTTATATTTTGTAGCAAATGTTGGTCACACCATGCGAAACGTAGGAATTTTTCGGTAAATTATTTCTAGCCTAAGAAGCCTGCACATTTCAATTAACTTCCTTTGTACTTAATTTAAAAAAAGCTGTAATACTTGATTTTGTTACTAGTTTTGATACCTATTCCTCTAATCCATGCCATAGAAAGCTTTGTTTGGCTTAATCTGGCATATTCCAGGTTATATACCAAACTGACGCCACCTTTAACTTTATTGCTAGCTTATCCCTGACGTAAATGTAAATTTGTGCTGAAGTATACCAAATTTGTCTGATAATTCTTAAAGATGCGTATTACAGGTACTCATCGATTTACTTTAGGAAAATGAAGGTGAAAATTACGCGAGTATGTTCAAGATAACCTGTTTAAAAGTCTCGATCTTTTTGTAACCACAACCTCCGGTGTGATCTCTCGCTGGCCCTTACTCCCTTAACATAAATCTTTTATTTCACGTAAATCTACCGCCACTTTCGTATGTATAAGAATGCAACTTTCTAACCCGAAAACTTGTTATCCTTATCCACATCTCAGGTTAGCCCCTTGCAGAGTTTTACACGTACAGTATTATTTTCCTCAAAGTTAGACGCTTAAAGTCCGAAAGATATAAATTCACATTCCAACTTTCCGAGCCTTTTCTAAAACTGTACTTCGCTCGTCTGCATGTGAAATTAAAAATTCTCTGGCAAGTTATTTATGACCCGTGGGCACTGCTGCATCAGCGGAATCTAATAGAAAGAAGTATTAATGGAATTTGAAGAGCACACAAGAACACAATCAAAGAAACCAGCTGGATTGCGTCTCGGATGGAACGGCCTATTTATGTATCTCTTGAATGAATATTTACGTAGTATGATCTGGACAAGGCGCTTAAGATTGTACAAACGGCTTAAAGTAAACATACATCAAGAATGCGTACTTGCGTTTCTTGTATACGTAATAAAATTTAAGGCTCGACATTAACCACCGCGATCGTAATTTTATTCACTAAACTTTACCGTCACTATGAGATAATGCAGAATTTTGGACACCGGTGCACTAAATCTTATAAAACAGCAAGTGACCTCAATAAAAGTTAGGAGATACCTTGAAATGCGAGTACCCCATGCCGTCACGAAATTTCATTCTACATGAAACGACTAGTTTTACGATTTGTATACACCATAAAGCAACTTCCTCATTCCTGGAACACGTGACTGTCGAAAAGCAAAACTTGCATTAACTCCAGTTAGCTTAGCAGGTATAATAAATAATCTTAGAAGCTGCAAAAATGCCAGAACAGTAACAATAATTTACAGTGGAAAACCAAATATGAAACCCTTGTATTGCATTTTTCAAATGGTTGACATCTCTATGAGCTATTGGAATCCAAAACTACCATGGATAGAGCAAGGTCAACACATAGGTTGATTTAGGTTTCGTACATGTTTTGTAGTTCTTCAGGGCTCCACGTAATATTTTCAAATCGTTTTGACAGAGCGATTAAGTTGTCAAATCTAAACGGAAAAAAATTATTGAGAACAAGTCAAACAGTTCCTCCTTGTTACAAAACACAAATGATGATTTTACATAATTATTGATACACCCTGTTTATTTTGGTAACATTGGTATCATACTATCCCGGAAGCATATATTGTTACAGTGTCTTCATAATCCTATGCTGAGATTGGAATAAATACAACTTTTTAATGAACAAAATTTAAAGTTCTTTATTAATACGCAAACTGATATTACAAACGCAAAAGCAAAACACGTTAAGCAGCAAAAGAACTAGTAATAAGTGTGTGTTTAACAGTTTGCTGGTATTTTTCAAACGCACGTTCCTTTAAATTATTCAGCATAATGACAGTTGACCGCTCCTCTGCCCACTGTATAGTTGTAGTCAAGTTTGCTTGTTTCTAAATTTTTTGACCTTGTCAATCGTATTATAAAAGTTCCTTTTTTCTATGTTTTTTGACCTATTTTGTACTGACGATGACAGCTGTCTCTGGTAGATTTTTGTCCCGCAAAAATGATTTAACTTGCTTTACAAAGGAAATAAGGAACCACTCCTTGAAAAGTGCGGAAGTCATCCAGGCATTTGCTGTGTTCTTATGTTCAACTGGCAACTCTGAATTCTTGAACGCTATAGGATTTTTAGATTTTCCTATGATAAGGAGCTTCAATTTGTGAGAGACGTCCGCATTTGTATACACAAGAAATGTAATGCGTTCCTTACTTGTTGTCCTTCCAGGTGCAGTTTTCTCCTTGGAATGGATGAGAGTTCTTTCAGGTAGCATTTTCCAAAATAAAGCAGACTCGTCTGCATTATAAATTTGAGATGCTGACAAATTCTGCTTCTTGATTTTATCATGCATGCCTTTTAGAAATGGCTGTATCGCATCTGGATTATTCGATAATTTTTTGCCATATATCTTAAGGTTCCTGATGCCATGCCCCTTTTTGAAGTTTGTAATTCACCCCCTGCTTGCACTAAAACTGCCGCCATCGTAATGTTTCTCGTACAACTGTCTTGCTTTTGTTGCCAACAATTCTGATGAAATCGGCACGTGTCGGCCCCTCTGTGTAACGAACCAAGAATATAACTCAGATTCCATCTTAGGATATTCTGCTTTTCGAAGAGTTTTCCGTTTTCCAGGGCCAGTCAAGCATTTGCCAACAAAACTAAAAGTAATAACGGTTGATTTTTATGTACATACAATGACAATAGGTGTGTACCAAACTTTTTTTTCCGTCTGCATTTTTATTTATATCAAAAATAGTTAATGTTCCAACGCCATACTTTTGGGCCAGGATTGTGCCAGAAAATGAAAGTGCTGCACGCTTTCTGACCTACAGAAACTTGACAATTCGGATTACCAAAACATAAGGGTTTCGGATTACAAAGTACACATACAGAATTTATCCAATCCGGATCACTGAAGATTTGGATTAGCGAGACACTACTGTAGTTGCAAAAAACAGCCCTCGTAAATTGCATATTAATCTTTCTGAAAGCTAAATATTATTTTTTAGTGCTGTATGCTGAATTTAACCTTGATCGATGCATATATAATAAAAAAAAAATCAAGTAATCTCTGGATTAGATAGCAAATAACCAGAAGTTGTAGCAGTTTGAGAATATTTTGGTTTTAATGCCACACTCTGAATTAGTTCAAAAATTTTTATTTTTCCAGATACTTTGTTGGATACCCTGTATAAGTTACATCAACCTCAACCTTGATATACCAATTCGTATCACTGCGCGATAACTTGGGAACCTGAAATGTTTTTCAACGTTTCCTTCAAAGGCTACGTTTATATAATGTACCAAGTTTATGGCATCTATTCCAGAGAACCGCAGTCGAATGGATCTTTACAAGCAATAAAGTATCGATGCTGCCCAACTAATGCCATTCCAGATAATGTTGCTGACCATTTCCCAATAATAATTCTATCCGGATACCTCAACGTTAAATGAAGTCATTACTTCCGCGGTCGTAGTAATGGTTGCATGACCAGAGTTAGCCAATAACGGTATGCCAAGTAAAAATAGTAAATGGTATAATGGTACCGTATACCACGTTAACCTTATACGGTTGTGCGTGTTTTAGATGCTGGACCATGAATATTTATTAACATCTTGCTCGCATGCATATAATACCGTTAATTTAATAGGAGACAATATTTTGTGCAACCGAATCAGCAGCAGTGTGTTTATGGTGCTATGCGATCATTTTTTTTTCGTCAGAAGCGGGTCAACGTGCGATTTGCTACTAACTTAAACTATCCAGTTGAACGAATCGTATTTGCGACTCAGTTAGTATAGGTATGAGTTGGAAAATACTCGTGTAATTAAGGAAATAGAAAATATTTATATTTATTTATGCAACGACGGCGTAATGTAATTATATTGATTATGAACGCTGAAAATATCCCAACGCAATTCAGAGTGTTTCTGGATTTTCAGGATTTTGAATAATAGTCTTCCACATCGGTTTTGTCGCCTATTCCTTACAACCTTTACATGAGTAACCTTCCAGTAACTCAATCGAGAAAATTTGTGTATACAGACTACATGACATTGGCTTTGCAAAGCAAAGACTTTTCTGTACTTTGACAAAACCTTGCAAGTGGCATCGAGATTATGAATTGCTATTTCTTCAAGTTATGTCAAATAATATAATCCTCAAATATAACTTCGCTAAAATACCTTTTACCCTCAAATCTTTGTGGTACTAGTACTGTAAAGTGAAGATTTCTGTCAGTGCATTGGTTATCATAATAGTGATTTTTCAATACCACAAAATAATAATATTTCTACGAATATATATTTATATATTAATCTAAATAACAATCAATAATTGCATATGTGGATTAAAAAATGGGCTCTCAAATAAAACTTTAAGCAAAGCACCCGCGCCATAATTGTGCATTCCCACCTTCATGTAACATAAATTGATATTCTCATAATTGCTGCAGCATCTAGCGGCAATGGGTAGCCCGCAGGAATTCCAATGAGAATCATAACTCATTTGGTTGGTTTGATCTATATTTATCACAATTACAGTGATCCACGCCGCTTTGTAGGATTACCACGGAGGTAACATTAAGGGCTTAAAACGACCACAGTGCTATGTTTAGAGGTAATGGGAGGGTGCGGCAGCGCGACAGACATTTTTCTACGTTTGGGGGCATGCCTCATAACAATACTATGTGAAACAAAAAGAACAAGTATTAGCTCACGGACTATGAAAGAAATGTTCATATAATACCAATTAGTAGCATATATCTTTGCAGTTTTGAGCGTAACATCTAAATCAGCGACAAAGTAATAGAAATTTTTAAGCATGCTCTTATATTCGTGCTTTGGTAATTTCCTCAATTACAATGGGTTCTTCTTTAAATATATTTCGCTAGTTTCTCCATTAGTAACGGATAGTTAGGCGCCTGGAAAGTATTAAGCAAGACTGTTGCAGTTGGCGCATCTTTAAAGTATATTAGGTTAAAGAGTAATAGTTATTACATCTTATGTTTACACAATGCCATTAACTACGAACTAGTTTGCTAGTAGAAATTCTTGGATAGAATAAAAGCTTTCCTCAACAAGATATGATTTGATCGCTTTCTAAAAACCGTTGGGCTAAGTGATCTAATATAAGCAGGAAGTTTGTTATAAAACTTCGGTCCCCAAGAAGTAAAACCACATCCAAAGAAGATTTTGATAGAAGTAATATTTCGCAATGACTTTAGCAAGTAAATACTTTTCGCAACATCTCCAATGTGAAGTCTGCATGTGGGTGCCATGCCCAGTAACTTAGCATTCTTGACATGCAAAGGAATATTTTTAATGAAAACTAAATAAAGTTTGTCTTGTTTACATTTAAAATTAAATTATGTCTAGTAAACCACTGCGAAAGTTTTTATTGCGCTACTTTAATATTATTAAATTAATGTTGGAAATACCACGTCTGATGTGAAGTAGTTTATATCATCTGCATACAATAGAAGGCGACCCCCGGTTGGGGTGACATCATCAAAATCATTTATATAAATCAAAAATAATGTTGGCCCCAGTACCGATCCCTGAGGCGCACCGAGTGAAACGGGGAGGTATTTGGAATTTAGCTCACTTGAGCATACCATTTGATACCTATTAGATAAGTTCGCCTTTAGACTTAATAAAATGCTACTTATCTAATAGGTATCAAATGATATGCATTGTACACATTGCAAACATAGTACACATCACATATCTGGAGTTCTGGTCTAATTTAGGTTTACACTAATGTGTAATCATATTAAAAGGATATAGCTAGTGTACAATAATCTCACACTTTTGTCAGGCAAGCTTTTGTACGTCACACAGAAATTAACTCGTTGAATCTTATATATCTATAGTAAAAATACACTATTTAGATGTAGGCTTATATACTTACACTAGCTATTTGCTCTAAAATATTTACCTATAAACTATATCTATAACACTACAAAAATAATTTACTGTGTAATATATGAATGAACATGAACTAGCGCAGATTTTTTTTCAAATTCGAAAAAGCACTAAATGCGCAACTTTGTTTTCATCACTTTAGGAACTAGTATTTGTTAAGGCAGCTAGGTGGTTCTGTCATCGTGTCAGTTCATTGCTGATATCAATAATTAGAAAAATGCTTGAAGTTCATTGCTCCTCATAATTTTGCACTTTTGAAGCATTGTATTTTTCTTTACGACCCAACAAGCAAGGTTAAGTACCGTTTTATAGTCATTGTGTGAAGGTTTATACAACTTTTTATAGAACATTTGAAAATCTGAATCGTCATATTGCGAACACCTATAAAACTATTATATTAAGTCTTGATTGGACACATATAAAAAACAATTTGTTATATAGCAATTTCTTCTGTAATAATTGTGATTTATAAAGAGCAAGCCATATTTTTAACATGATTATAAGCACATATATAGCCGTCATTGCATAAAGCCCACTAAAAATTATTTTTTTTACAAAAAAGTAATGTACAAAAGTTATGTTTCTAACAAAAATGATTATAAAATGTGGTTTATAATCAGTGCAGATAGGCTTAAGATGCCACATGATTAAAAACATTTTTTGTATTTTGTAAATATTTCTTTTATATTAATGAAATATTTATTACAATATTTTTGAAGCGCTTAAAAATTTTGTACACATATATGCATAATGCAATACTACGCATATTTTATGTCATCTGGTATGGTATATATATATCTAGATTTGAGGACATGTTTTATTGTACAGAAGATAAATATGGGTTGCAACTTTACCCAATCGTTAAGAAATAAATCATTCTCCGCCAAATCAGTTAAAACACCAAAAGATTCCTTTGAAGATGCTAAATACAATAGATTTGTTGCATCATAGATAATGCCGTAACGTTTATAAAACTGTTTTATAATAAGTTGCTATAAAACTGTTTTGTAACTGATTTATAATAGTTTTTATCCAACCTCTGTAACTATCTACAAAACTGTTCTATAAAACCTACTAAAACCATTATGGGATACTGCATATAACTAAAACGTTTTATAAAGATTTTGCGTCTTTCAGCATTCTATAAACGTTGTGACAATGTTTACAAGAATACCACTGTTTTATAAACGTTTGCCTGACCATTATAAAGCTGTAAGATGCTAGTTGGGGAGAGTTTCCAAAAATGATCTGTAATGGAGGCATTCAACTGAGAACGATAGATATAGATCGCCCGTAAAGCATTTTTTAAATGCTTCTGTTTTGAACATGAGAATTCGGAAGATTGGGTACCTTACAAACATTATACTTTTCCCTTGTTCACTCTAAGTTGGAATATGCAGATTTGATCTGGTTTCCCCTACAAAACGCATACTGTTCAGCTCGAATCTATCCAAAGAAACCGAAGGATATTATTCTCCTAGGGGATATAATCATCAAATCTTGTTGGACGGATCTAAGCTCTCATTACTGGAAACACGTTGTATTTGTGCTGTGGTCAAAATATTGTATCATTCGCTGAATAATAGGTTTGATTGTAGTTCGCTGCTTGAGAAGGTTAACTTTCTTGTACCTCGTCCTTTTATTGTAGAAATAGTCGTACAAATTTTACATCTCCTATATTAATTTGCTGAAGCTCTAAAGGCTGTAGATTTTTTTAATTCGATTTTGGTTGGCGTTGCTGAAAACTTGTCCTTCTCCGATCTGATCGACGTCATCCTCAGTTTCAGTGATACTTCTGAGGAAGACATCGATATGAGCAGAATATCAACGTGGCTCCCACTCCTTAACATGCTCATCGTCGTTGCTACCACGTGCAGCATCACCTTTACCTTTAGTTACCCCGCTGTAGCAAGGTGAAATATTTGGCAAGGTCGCTACGCCTCTTTCAGAAAAAGCCCACAATTACAAATCCGTAACTCACCGCGGGGCACACCTGGATCCTTTGTTCCGCATTTCCTAAACACGACAAAAAGGTGCGTGGGTGCCATCCAGAGCCAAACAGTTCCACAACATAGCGCAACCGGCGGTGTACCCGAGACCGTACGGTACGGGAGGCTGAGCCCCGAGTTCCGTACGGCAGTTGCGGCCGGGAAACCGAGCGTTGCAGAGGACCCGCTCAAAGCGACGTCAGGCGTCGTTCGAATGTTGAACGACGATCGCACCGTCATTTACTAACACGTGCCACTTCGACGCGTTATGATGAATTTTAAATGATCTGTAGTCTTTTTGTCATCGGGTAGTTCTAACCGCAATTTAAAATTCATTATAATCCGGATAATGCGAATTCGCGCTTCTACTAACCGAACTCTGAGTGGTGTTAATCAATGTTAAACATGCCGTGGATAAAGTCCTGCTTATGTCACCAGGAGAGAAAGAAACCGCCAGAAATCAGCCCACCCATCCATCTATTATTAAAGGTAGGCGATGGGTTTTTTTTTAATCAATTAGCTAATTGTATGTGTGAATGAGCGTAACTGTTCGCTAATTTTCTGCCTGTCACGCCGATAGACAACTCTATTGAATGACAAGTCAGCAAAGTGAAAAATTTACAGAATTATTTTATACTCATAGTCGGCTTGTTGAGCAAAAACTGCATCATGCTATTATGCACAATGCATAACCTTCAAGGAACGGTATTACGTAGTAATTTATCGCGCGATTTATTTGCCTGTGTTTGTTTTCTAGAAAAATTATGGTCGAGTCGTTAACACGTACGAACTACGTACAACCTTAATTAAATAAACTGATGTTTTTGTTATTACGTAGGTTTTTTCTTTAATAAAGGACATTCCTCAAAAATCATCTGGTGACTTTTCAAAACACATTTGTTTCAATTTATATAACATTTTTACAATGTTTCCGTTGTAGACGTCCATTGTAATACGACAAAAACTGCTTCATTGTACAGTTTTGCTACAGTAATTCCTAGTTGAAATTCTCACCCCTTTTCAGACGAACGGATACCCGAATTGCAGTTCTAAACGCCTCAATACATCATTGTCAAGAATTGCGAGAAAGCTACCTCTGTAAGGGTTTTAAGTACTTACAAAAGTGTAAAATAAATGGATAGTCAATACTACTTTTTAAAACCTAAGGCAACAAACTCTTTTCAAGCATAATATTATTCCAAACTATTAACCCTCGAAAAGGGCTATGGAAGCATATTCTTATTTTATTTATTTTTGGTTTTCACTCAACAGGACTAATGTCCCAATTGAATATATGGGCAAACACAACATGGGAATTTTGAACGCAAGACTCCTTGAACCAGGAGCAAATGCGCTGCAAACCGGACTACCAAAATAACTATTCCATTTCCAGAACAAACTTACATTTCTGATTTTGCTTATTACAGTAACGTAGGAACATGTTAGCTATACGACCAATTTACATTACAGTTTTGTGATGAACTGGCTTATTTAGATTTTATCTGTAAAAATTGCATAGCTATATTCTTCTGAATTATACCCTCCTATCTAAATATTACGCCAAAATAGAGATTGCTTTAAGTGTATAAAATAATAGCCCGCAATTTATTTAAACATGGTGGAAAAACAATACCTTTAAATGACTTTTGCGGGAAGTGTTTTAAAAACTTCAAGCTTCGTTATGTTACAAATATCGTTAAGTAAATTCTATAAATACCTACAGCTAAGCAATGCTACAGCAGTTGATATCTAGCGGCCTAACATTAAGCACAAAACAATCAACCAGGTCATATTTTCTTTGATCTCGATTTGTGTTGGAACCGCGTAAACAAACTTATGTCAACATATGAATAATGAATGCTTGTTAAATAATTCCGGACCATTGCTATATTTTTGCAGATCCTACAAATTCTATCCTAAAAAGGATACTTCCAAAACTAAACATAACAATTAACTCACTTGACTGTTTAGTAAACTAGAGCCCTTTGCCACTCAGGTACCAGTTTTTCCGTACTAAAACAAGTTCTTATAATTATTATACTGAAAAGAAGATATCAACGCAGATTCAATATATTTTCATATACTTCTTTATATCTGTGAGCATTAAAGAGGTTTTTATTGTTATAAGAAAACCACCAAAACGGGGCTTTTGACAATTGCAGAACAAAATAATTTCAGTTTTATATTAAATGCATTTTTGCCTCCTAAAAGATATTGACATGAATATACTTTGGACCCCTTACTTACAGTGTACCTAATATTAAAGGTTTTTCAGTTTACTCAGAATTATTCTGCTACCCCAGCCTGATATTGACTTCACAATCTTAGTACTGACTTAGTACTGCAGATTTTAGAACTATCCTGATGAAATAGACTTTTAAAATATTGCGTCTCTCTTCTGGATTTCATTAGACATCATTGACATGATAATAATTGATAATAACCAAGCCCAAAAATTTATTAATTTTACAGGTTACACAAATCACAATTAGAACTACAAGTAGACGTAGAACTATACTCATTGAAAAGAGTTTTAATTACAAATAGTAAAACAAAACCCTAGGTTTATTKCTTGCACGAAAGCGGCGTGCCTAAACCATTTTCAGTATAATTTTAAGAATTTATTTTAACATCAAAATTAGGAGGTCTCGTAGTGGCAAACGGGTCTTTACAAGAAAAAAAAACATAGGTTTGACCACATGGCAAACGTTGTAAAACTTGTCTTTTAATGAACAACTAATCGTAACGGTATTAGTATTTTGGTATTTCCATGTTTCTTAACCGCAATCATAAAATCTCTTTCACTATCCCACTTTAATCATTGCAGAAGCAGTAAATTCCCGAACAGCTTAAAATTAGAAATTTATATTTGTTGTAAATCAACCGAGGGGATAGAAAATCCTTACCTAGAAGCATTAACAAGCATTTTTGGCAGAGCCAGAAATTCACTGCTTGCTAATGATTATAATAGCTGCTGCATTAAATAAAAAAGGGCCAAGTGGTAGCTGCAACCAAACCTAGGACCGTATGGGCCAAATGATTTTAAAAAAAACTAGATGACATCTAACACAACTGGGTGTCTTCAGTCCCAGCTTTGATCAAATTCAGGGAAAAATTAGTTGGATGGGTTTCAAAAGCGACCAGTGTTAGTGCCTAGGGAGCTGACACCTACAACTGTAATGAATTGGCTTGTACTAGCAATGATCACCTTTAGAAAAGAAAACGTCTCGAGTGGGTGTTATGGAAATGGAAATAGTGCTACTTCGCAGGCGCACACGGCGTCCTCTTTACATATCAACATTTTGCGTTCACAACGATAATGTGTTATTCTCCAAAAGCGTGGATAATGTTTACGCACCCATTAGTACCCTCATAAATTACAAAAGCACAGTCCTAGCCTTCAATCTGCATAACAGAATAAATTATAATTTTTAGCCGGCCCGGCTCAACAGTTATTTATAACTTTCGTAATTTGCATCGCGACTTTTGCCATTCGTATGCAAAATATTTTTTGCAACGTCGTGCACTGAATCGAACGACGCCGCAACATGCCAAATTTCCATTACAACTGGAATTAATTCGTCCGTGAATTTCAATGGGTGACAAGCGAAATCTTGTGTGCACGACTGCAAAAAATGCGGTGACAATCGGCAAAATTGTCTTAGTAACGTTCTAGATTGATTGTTTTTTGCTGTTTTGCGCTGCAGTGAACATAAACTGCAGGCTGATAGCCACGAAGTTAATTGCACTTTTTGCCGGGGACTTAATGTTCGAGGCCATTGTCAAGGCAACCATACATTTGCACAAAAGGGGTATACCTACGTGAGCATTGCGGAATAAATTGTAATTAATTAGTGTGTAATGTTCGCATTGTTTAAACGTCAGTAATTGTTGGAACGTGATTAATTCGCATAGATTTAGTCTCGGATGTAGTAGAGTTCGTTTTTTTGTACGGGAATTTGATTTCAGCTTGAACAGCAATTTTTGAGTACAAAAATTGCCACCTTCTAGAGAGATGCCGGTGCTGCACAGAATCTAACGGTTCCAAATTCTATTTCACGCAAGAAAACTAATAAAGTTACATTACAAATTTCATTTCTTTCTTTTTAGACCAAGAAATTTTAACAAATATATCTATGTTTAATTAAGCTTTTGTTTTCATTTCAAAAGAAGTGCGATTTGTAAAAAAGAAGATTTCTCGATATTCGTTATTATGGACCCACTGCTAAATTTATTATTTGTTTCCTGTTGCAAGGTATAACACCCATAGTTTGTATACATTTTTTCTATACCGTAGTGGAATGGTTTTTAATTCAATATTTTGTGGTTAAACTCGATTCCTGTAATTTTTCGACCTTTTAGCATTATTTCCGCAAAAGTATTAGTATGTTTGTTGAGAAATTTTTATGTGGAAATAAAAAACATCTCATCTAGGAATATTATTACATAGCGATAAAGAATAAAGAAAAGAGTTTATTAGAGGAAAAAAATCAATCATAGAATATGCATATATTAATATAACATACAAGTATCGATCCCCAAAACTGAAACACCGCAAATCATGGAAGATTACCGAAGAATAACTTTGCAGTGTTGTGTACAAATATTACGCCATGCTCTTACTAATACAGATGGAAAAATAGATACCAGGAGTACCACAGTAACAAGCAGCCTTTGCAAAAAATAGACCAACTGATGACCACATGTTACAGTGATAAGAAATGGAAAGAAGGTGTTAGAATACTGCTGATGGCCATAGATCTATAGAAAGCTTTTGATCGGATAAACCATGAGGTAGTGCTCTCCAAAAACACATAATCAACATGGTAAACCTTAGCAAGTAAGAGTATGAAATACTACACCTGCGCATAGAGTAAGCAGGGCTATCTTACAATTTATAGAGAATCACAAACCATATTGGAAACTGATAAACATTCTATATACAGCAATCTTAATACCGGTCATGACGTATGTAGTTTGCAACAAGAAAGCCAAATACGAAAGTTAAAGCAATAAATAAAAACGAGAAACAATTAGCAGCAGAATGCTGGATGGCAGAACTATCATTAAAAGAATAGAGTCATACGTGATGAAACACTGGGGACACATCCAAAGGAGAGTGGTAGCCACATACTAAGAAAGGCCTGGAAGCTAAGCGGAGACAAACTAAAAAAGGAGATTAAAACAACTACAGAAAGTTATAGCTAAAAAAAATTAAAGCGGAAGCAAGACAGTCCATTTCTAATTTTAATACCAAATAGCCCGAGTGTCCTATACCGTAATCGTTAGAATTTTATTAATAGATATCCTTTATTCTTTGGTATTTTCAAGTACACACTTCCTAAAGGTGTGGTTAGTTAACGAGAGAAATCTTGTACAGAAAGTGTAAACGCGACTCCATCTCCTCATACTTAAATAATTGGTTGAATATGCATAATACTTAGTAGGATATATCCTAAACTGTATTGTTCTTAAAATACTCCTCACGATGACACTAACTGAAAGAGTAGATTCACTTCTTACTACAAAGTAACTCGTATTTGGGGCAAGATTGTCGCGACCATTTACCCAAACTATAAATGTCTTGCCAGGTCATGTTGTTATTTAATATTCATAATTTAAAGGAATTCCTTCTTGCTGTTTAATATTCTTCTTATATCTTCTTCCTTCTTCTTCGTTTTCATTACCCATTTCTTTTTTTTTTAAATACTATTTTAAGATCTTTCATTCTCATTTTGCTTTTATCTATCTCTTGTTTGTGCAACTTAAAACAGGTGAAAATGTTAAACATTAAGCTTGCATCAATACTGTTATGTACCAATTGATCATCACAATAATGACGGTTTCCGTGAACACAAAGGATAGTCATGTTCACGAGAGACATAAGTATAACCTCTCCACAAAGACAATTTTATTTACTATTCCTTTCCTTAAAGGCACCGACAATCTGTAATGAATTGGCAAGTATTCACTGATTTCTATTGGAATATTGAATTATATCGATGGTTTTATAAAATTTTACTTATGAGAAGAACGACAGGTAGAAAAATAGTGACGAAAATAGCAACGTGTTCGTGGTATTAGTTAGCATTCAGCACTTTACGTCTACATTTGATCATTTTAGTATATCCATTACTAGATATTTTGAGATTTTAATTTAACCAGCTGACAAAGACACACGCCTAGTTTCACAACTATCCACTGTCTCCCTATTTGTACCACACGACAGAATGTCGGGGCGGTTTCCTTTTAAAGGACCTCACTATACTGGTTTGTGACGGGGGTGCCTCTAAACAGGGATGTGACAGGTAAACCCTTCCGTGGCCTTGCCTGGTCGCCCAAACATTTACGGAGGGCAAGAGTTTCTCGCATGCTCAACCACAAATCATAGCTCACATGTGTTTCCGTCAGGCTAACAAGATTTCTTGTGTCAGTGTTTAGCGCAGCGAGCAAAAAAAATGATACATTTTCTGCCGCGTTTATGTGTGCGTAATTAAAGAGGAAATGCTTTCGTCGTTGGGAGCCATGTTGTTTCATTACAGCGAGTAATGGAAAAAGGATGCAAGCATATCGGGTGCGTTATAGTTTCGGCGAACGGATTAACACAGTTCTGCTGCTGTAATACTGAAATTATTGTAGTGAGCTGTAGACGCCATCCTTTCTAAACATCTTTCGACAAAACGTACAGCAATGTATGATATGTTAAAAGATCGTTTTGGGCACGAATTCAATCTTGTGAAAACAGCGGAGGGCGACATTTTGAGCATTTATTGCATTAATGTTATTGAATAAACATTTTATGTCAAAATTTACGAATTTATACAGCTCTCTGCGTTTTATATTTTTTAAGACGATGAACAATTATCAATGTTACCTTCTCAAATGTATTTTGTGTTGCATTTTTAATTTCGCCAGGGTCATTATCATTTGTGAAACATCCTGTATAGTAAATCACGAGAAAAAAAGCAGTTTGGAAAGACGCTTCTTTTTTAGGTCGACCAGCGGTATATATGTGTTTAGTTTGTTTATTATTGATTGAATATACCATGCCATATTATGAATGAACGGGTTGTTGTACCAAGGATACCTAATTATTTCTGTACACTTCTTTTGAACCAGACCTTGATCGTTTAATTTGAACATGAAATTCTGAAAATGCAGTTTTTAGTATGCTTTTCTTATTTGCGTGTTACCAGATGATATATTCCAGTATTTGCTCCAGTATGAGGTCTCGAATTATTAATACTAATCCCTAAAAGCCCAAAGCCTCATTACATTATGTCCAAAAAACAAGATCATTTTGATCCAAATCAATTTCGCCATCTTTAATGTAATCCCTACTCTATGTAATACACTTATGCCGACGTTTTTTCCAACTCTCGCAACAGTCTAAAATTTCCTGGACCCAGTCAAAATACTGTTCACAGAATGGTCTCTTCAGTTTAGGGAATAGCCAGAAGTCACTCAGTGCTAAATCAGGCGAATACGCTGGTCACTAAACGATATGAGTTAAATTTTTTGCGAAATGGTCTCGAGTTATCAATCAACCAAGTGTTTCCGGACTTTTACGACGCATAACACCCAAATTAATAATATTCATTGTTAACAGCTTGGCCGGTTGGAAGGAACTGTACATAGCCTTGATTTTTTAGTGACTTTGACAATATTCACTCGATCCGCTGTTTTTGAGTCGTAGACTAAGATCATCTCTAGTAATGATGCAATGTATTGTTAGTCAGAAAGCATTGTTTTTACCAAACAAGATTTGGCGCGTCTAAGGCACAACATATGCTTTAAAATAGTATTTATCGAACTTTTTTAAATACTAACAGCAACAACAGGTATCTTATTCTTAATCAATGGGTTTCGAGCTCAAGATCTTTTGATTTGATTTAACGTTGACGCTTCTTTGCCTTCTCTAACCTCATCATCAAAGGCCTTAATGTTTCCGCAGCGATTTCTGTTAAGTTTAGTTTCCTGTATGCTAAAATGTTAATTCCACAATTATTAATTAATCGCCAATTAGCTCTCGAATAACCCGCGACTGGTTCGCAAATTTAACAGTTATCCAATGGACTGCGGCTAGCTAGTAACAAAACAATAGATCTCGGCGATAATGCCGTTGTCCTTGTTAAAGCCGATAAAAAGCCAATCGATCCGGTTGTATGCAAATAATAGAGTAGGAAGTTGACGGCGAAAATAGATGGCGACTGTCAGCTTGCAGCTGTCAGCGCGTCTTCACTCCCTCAGACTCTCCTCCAGAGATTTTCTGGATCTCACGATGTTCAGTTAGAAGCCGACGGGGCCGCATTCTTCTCCCGTTTGTGCGCGTTCGCAGGCGGAATGCAGGTCCGCTGGATGTTTTCTAAATTGTTTTGTCAACAAACACGTTGGCTATTAAGTAATTAATGGCTTTGCGCATAAAATTGCGGATGTTTGCCTAGATGTTGGAAACACGTGATTCTGATAATCCACAGGGTTATTATCGGCCGTGTTTCGCATATCTCCGCTGGCTCGCGGAGATGGCTGAATATGGAATGGAGTTAAGCTATAGGTACAGGTCTTATGGGACGTCGTGGACTTCGAATAATTGCCTAACGAGCTTTGTGCCTCCAGCCATCTAAGCTATTTAAAAAAACTCTTAACCAATCGAGCTGTGTTACAGGCATCGGGAAGCTCTATAATATCTGCATCCAGCGTCACTCAGTATTTTATACTTTAAGGTTTACTGTACTTCAAATACTTTGGAGACGAAGCTGAGAGAAAGTTCTCGTGTTATTTAAAGGACGGGTTATATGTTGCAGTTATCAAGTGGTGAATATTCGGGGGCATTTGGATTAAGTTTTGTATGGATTCTGTTTCTTATTAGGCGCTTTGTACAAAGCTTTCCAAGTCCATACTAAACATTTTCTGAGTGTGCTTGTAACAAGCCATGGCGATCTTCTTCGTAGACTATGCCAGCTTCCGAAAGATAAATTTTAACAAACTTTATTACGTTAGGATACTGTTTTGCATATGTAGAACATCAGCTGTAAGGATTTGCGTTACAGTCAAGCCGACTATGTTTCAAATAAAAATCTATGTAACAGAAAAAGTTGTGCTTAAATAGTAATAGATATCTACTGTTTTCTGATTGAGTTTCTTTACAAAATTTTATTTTATATCTATCTAAGATCCTAATATTCCAGCAATACTGCCTGATAGCAGTTTACATTATAAATAAGCGAACAGTAAACTATCGAGTCAATACCCCATTGCACAGCTCTTCCTAATTGCACATTACAGGCTGTTATGTACGTGGCGGTGATTAGGCAAGCTGTTCATGCCCGATTCGAGGAAACTATAAATAAAATTAACCGCAAATCATTGCTTATATTTGTAGTACAGTATGTAATGTGTTCTTTGGACAAACATTTTGTAACGTAAACAATGCAAGCGTGAAATGCTATGGAGCAGCTCAACATATTTGGTGAAGAGCTGCAGGGAAACCGTTGAAAACAGAATATGAATGAACATTGTGATGTAATCGATCGTCGTGTGGGTTCGGCCCGGGAAGGTCGCCACAGCAGCCTGAGATCAGAGAGATATGGTCCAGCAAGGTACACATCATCTGTGTATAAACGCGAATACTACTGATCCTTTGATGTGTGCTTCATTTAGACTCTTTAAACTTTTATTCAACTCGTAAATCTACAGAACGGACATTGTCAGTAGCTTTATATACAGTAGACTCTCGATTATCTAAAATGCTGGGAACCGGACCAGTTTTTACCTTTAAATACATTTTTTGATTGCAATGTCGTTTCATATTTTACTTAAAAACATATCGGTAGCCGTAGTGGCTGGCTGTTGTGCAACATACAACATAACTTTTTGTAAACTTTTCGTTCCTTCTTGATGTGAGATTTTTGGTACTTGATCTTCCTCTTCTTGGTAATAAAATATTCTGTGTTTCGGATAACCGGGAGTGTATCTTTCTGTTTTTGGTGTACTCCGGTTTCGGATAATCGAGTCTATTGTAAATAGAAGTTGTTTGTTTGGAAGTTTTCCAATGCTACAAAATACGTATTTGTAGAAATGCTTCGAAACATTTGACCCGAAAGTCTCTCATTATTAACGCGGGATTTCCTCCGAAAACTGAGCCGCTGTTGAAGTTGGAAACTGTCATTGTTAACTCCTCCGAAATCCACGCACGCCAAGTGGTAATCAGCCTTTGCAGGCGTCTTCATAAAGTTAAAAGTAAAAAGATGTCGACGGCAAACTGGAATTGCGTCGTTAAAGACGCGCAAATATTTTTATGCTCCAGATATACGCCTCACACTTATAGCTCAGTCCTTGAGGACTTGTACTCGTTCCGGAATAGGAAAGTTTATTTGTGCGAGGCGACAGACTCGCATCATCGCGGAGTAATTAGGGTACTTAGGCGAGTTACCGGGAAACTTGAAGCGGCGCGTCTGGAAAAGCGAACATGGACGACTAAACCAACCCACATTCTGTTTAATCCTGTTAGGTGGACCGTTTTTCTTCGGAAAAATAGTTGGACTTAGAGGTTACGTTGAATTGGGGTTAGTTTACGGTTATGTAATCACATAAAATTTTATTGGTAGTAAATAGTGAGCATTTATTGTACTTCGTCTTATATTTACACGAAAATTAGGAACAACAGGTGGAAGTGCTATTGCCGCAATTATCAAAGGTTAGCACACTTTTAAGTTGCAATAACTTACAATGAAGTACCTCAAGTATCTACACTACAGATATCTTGAGTTATGATGGATTTCTGCTTTCGTAGAAGTCTTATCCAAAAAATATCAACGATACGCGGATCTAGGGTGTATTTTATATCAACCATCCATATAAAGGCTACAGAAGATTCATTTACCATATCGTTTGTTTGTTTCTTTTAAAGACGAAAATTAAGCTTTTTATTTTACGGTACATCATAAAAGTGATAAAACACAGGATTTTCCTAACATTAAAAAATTTTTTTTTAAATAATTCATTAAGTAAAGCTTTATTTATTTTTTTAAATTACTGCTGTATCTTCATTAGGTAGAAGGGCCGATTCAGATTTTTTGATTAATTAGAGAAAACCATTGTGTGGTGAAAATTCTAGTAAATTTATCTCAATAAAAACTCCTCATTACAAAATATTTCGGACTAGGAAATTTTACTATGTCAAGAAAAAAAATAGCGAAAGAGTTGCAAAATGTATTTACATTAATATGTGATGTTGCAAGTCGAAGTACAATTCTACCCAAAACTGAGCTTCAAAACTGTTTGGAAATTGCAGAAAAATGCCGATATATACATAGTACTTCTGTTACTATATCAGTTTTAATCATGGAAGGTGAATACTAGGCAGTTATATAAACATTATGTTGCTTCCTTCTGCTATAAATCGTTTAGGGCTGCATTTCATGTCCTTCGTTTATAATTTTGTATTACCAAAAAGAGCCATGGACTATTTGCCATTTTATATAGTAATAAAAATAATATGTTAATAACTAGTGTATTTTCTCACGTGCTAGGATTTGGGACGTTTTTGATGAACCGCCCGATCAGAAAATATACTATGCAACAACTTCAATGTGGACGCAGTTGATGAAATTGCATTCTAAATTGTAATAAATTGTTTTGGTACAATTTTGAAGACACACACATATACAAGGGTAGTCCTAGAAATCGCCTCTAAGTATCCACAAGAAGAACGGAACTAAATCTATTTTTGCACATGCATCAGTACTGAAATCCGTGAACTTCCATTGAAAAAAAGAACTGTATCTTTTCAGATTCAGATTTTCTTTTGTGTTAGGAGCAGTGATTAATGAACCACCCTTGTAGGGTTTGGATTGTAAAAAATAGATTGCTAAGAACTGATTTAACAGTTTTCAGTTATCCTTCCATCCTATCTTAAAATCATACCCCAATAAATTAATAATGAAGATCTTTATGGGGCGATACCTGAAAAAGGAAGTAGGTTATACTTACTTTTGTAAAATGTTGTCATCAGATTTAAAAGAGAAGGGCACACGAAACTAGGCGAGTGAGTAGCAATTTGTATTCAAACGCCGAAAGCGCTGTTTATAAAAATGATGCCTCGAAACAGGGCAGTTTGTAATCGTACCAGAGTACCACTATTCTCATTCCTAAAAAACAGGTAGCCGCCTAAAGCCCTATTATGGACAAAACTTTACAATTCCTACAGTTACGTCTGAATTATCATATAAAAGACGGAAACACCGGTCGTAAAGTTTGCCTTTTTAAGCTAGCACACTTCTTGCACAAAAATGGAGTCCGAGTATAAAAAGCGCTAAAGGCAAGTTTCACAAGACGCCTACATAGTGTACCAAAAATTAATGAGGGATTTATCAAAACAAGTGAGAACCGCTGGCGCCACATACTGAGTCGGCCATTTGGAAATATGATTTACTGAKCGATTTTTGGCATCAACAAGTGGCGMTTGTGAGGAAAACAGAAGTTGGGGATTTGTAAAATTTGMGAGGTAAAATAAATTTAAATAATACACGGGATTCTGCTGCAGCAAATTCATTAGATTTCTTAAGTTCGAGGCTCAATGCTTTCAGTACCTATATATGAGATAATTATATTTTCTGGGAAACAGTGACAGTAATTAACAACTGGCAAAAGATATCGATCTGAGATTTCGATTACCGCTGTAATTTTTGTCCAAATAATCATCCAAAAAATGTCTGACTCAAGTTCCAACAAAATTTTTAAAATTACCAACCTGGCAAAACCTAAACCTATCCAGTAGAAAGGGCCTATCTACTGGATATAAACGGACTACTTAATAAGAGAAAACTATAAAATAGCCTTCCAAATATCATCTAACTCAAATTACGTTATCGCTGTTCTAGAAAAATTTTTGACGTTTTTAATTTCTTTTTTCTGCGCAAAATTTTTGTTTCGCCAAAATCAATGTTTAGTCATGTATGAATGTTTAGCTACGGAAGATTTATCTATTTGTTGTTTCTAGCAACACGTATCTGTTATTTCAAACCTACCCCTACTTTTCTTCTGATCTGAAAAAAGTAACATTTGCCGCAATCACTTTCTAAATGTACCCGACAAGATATTCCTATTAGTGCAACCATTTTACTAGTGCTGATTTAAAGTTAAAAATTTATTGCTATAGTGATTTTTTTATCTTTTTAAATATATGTCTTGTATGTGTTGGTTTTCTGTAAACGCTACGTGCTAGCTGACCATTGTTTTCTTGGTAAAAAAAAACGCCAAAGCTAACTCAAATATCAGTATCTGAAACACCCTACCCTTTTATTACATGAACAAAATCTCGACAATATTTAATAAAACTATGGGTTTTTCCTATATAAAGCTTCAAATAGCTCAACGTTTTGTTAGAAGGACCGTTAATCTTATTGACTACAAGTCTTAATTAAGGGGACATCCGTTTTATGTATTTTGAACAAATCGTCGAGCTTTGGCATCTTGCAGTCAGAAATACTTAAACATTAGTAATTTAGGAAGTTTTAAAGGTAAAGGATCTCTGGTTCATTTTTTGTATATTTCCTCATGTTCACTAATTTTAGTCTAAAATTTATTCCACCTAAAATTACTGTGTATATATCCTTAGGAGCTTTTCATCAGGCTTCGGAAATACGTGTGTTTCTAATGATGTAACATACATCAATCCTAATCGTGTTCACTTGATTCTGCGGAGGAGGTGTTATAGAATATTCTCCAGATGATACTATCTCCCCTTTTGGGTTTGACTTTGCAGTGAAGTACATCTACATATTTACAGCAGCATTTGGAAACTCTTTTTTGGCAGGTTTACCACTTTTTGTTTTTAAACAGATATAATTTTTTTAATTACTTGACCTTGTTTTTGTGCTGCTGTATGCTTTTTGTGTTAACTTTATTATGTTTTCGAAATCTTTATAAAAAGGTAATGGGGTAGAATTAGCAATGTTATCTACGTCTATTATGTATACGTTCTATAGTTAAAACGAGAGCCTGAAGCATAATTTTGTTTGACTTGTGCTGACGAAGTCTGCATTCTTTAATGAGGCTTTCTAGTCTCCTACACATTCCTAGAATGTACTCTTCGTCCATATATGCGATAATTATCTCGCATCCTTAAATTGTCCTAAACTGCAGATCTTTTACACCTTTCGGGTATCATCACTATTATCCTTAATTATAACAGGTTTTGTGTACATTGCTATCTAGCAAACCAGGTTCCACAATAGCTACAGTACGTGCATTGTTCACCTGCTTGTGCAGTCATCGCTACAAATATTTAACAAGCAAACAACGTGGTCGCTATAAATTGTGGCTTACCAAACGAAAAAATATCCGAAGCCCATATAAGTTCGACGCCATCGAAAATATGCGCCATTCTAATTAAACGCCCACAAAATACAAAACAAGCAATGGGCAGTGCAGTAGTACATCATTGATTTTTAAAGCTGCCCATCAAAATTCAAAACATGCACGTTCCGTATACGGTCCTCGTATCAGGCCCCCTAAATCAATCATCGTGTCTACAAATATGATTACACAATAATTACCGGCAACTCGAAGAGACGTACGCCACAGTAGCTGCGCACCATGCGGTGTAACATGCAAATGCGTACAATCTGGGCCACAGCATGTGACAGGAAAGATAGATAATCCATTTGCTTGTGACGTGGCAGTCATGTTGACACGTTTCTATCTGCATGCAGAGGTTATTTCAGCAAAGGGAGGTAATTTACACATCTCCTGAAGGTTCCCACGAGGCTTGAATTTAAAGAGGTGGCGATTTCGGGATGATTAGCCTGATGAATTTTGGAAGAAAAGCTTCCGGTTTGTGTAGTATTAAGGGAAAAAGAATACCTCCTTCATATTTCATATCATAAGCACCCAACAAGCAAAATTATTTTATAATTTCCAAATAGCAAGGCATATTTGATTTATTGTTGTTTTATTATGGTTCCTCGACGTCTATTTTATTTTATAGGGTATTCCCCAACGAGTATTCAGCTTCAGTACACTAAATTGTTATATAGTTTAGTGTTAGGAACGTTTTCACAACAAAATTATAAAACAATGTTAAGCACAGTTTTATAGTCATTGTATAAAGGTTCACACAACTTTTTATAGAACATTTTCCCAGTGGAGACAAATTATTTTATAAAAGGTTTAAATATGTGTTATTCAACACTGAATCGTCATCTCGTGAACACCTATAAAACTATTATATTAAGTCTTGATTTGACATATGTAAAAAACAATTTGTTATATAGCAATTTCTTCTGTGATAATCGTGTTTTATAAAGAGGAAGCCATATTATTATCATGATTATAAGCACATATATGGCCACCATTGCGTAAAACCCACTAAAATTATTTTTTTACAAAAAAAGAAATGTACAAAAGGTGCCTTTCTAACAAAAATGATTATAAAATGTGTTTTATAATCAGAGCAGATAGGTTTAAGATGCCACATGATTAAAAATATTTTTTGTATATTGTAAATATTTCTTTTAAATTGATGAAATATTTATTATTTTTGAAGCGCTTAAAAATTTTATACAAATATACGTTTCACAGAAAATTTTGTTTGGTAGGAGTTTCTTGTGACTACAATTCAATACTACGGCCTCTGTTTTGCCATGTTTACAATTGTCTCGCTAATTGGTGGTATAATAGTTTATACATATTGAATGCGAATTTCTCGTCAAAGAAGTTTTCTGTGTATGCCTTTTATAGCCACATATTTCTACATTGGTTTAGGTATCTATGTCCTAACAGCGAACGTTAAAAATGTTAGTACAGATTGTAAATTCTACAGTTCTTGGACGATAACTACGTAATACTGGCACATATTCTCTATCTGATTCTCTTCTTAAAGCATCGTATTTAATCCCTTAGTGTTCTTTATTATAGAGTGTTCTGTACCTCCTATACTGTTCAAAACACAAAAAAAAATGTTCTTCACCGAACTTATGTATATATTTCTCAAATTTTGAAACATGGCGGATATCCAATTAACCGGCAACGCATACCAACTTTGTTATTTTAGTTTGTTATTTTTAATAGAATTTTGTGATAAATTTGACGTTTGCATAGTTTGTAGTATTTAAAAAAATCGTTAATATCTCTCAAGTTAAAAAAAAGATAGGAAAAGTGTTTTTTTTCCTGGTTAATAGCAGACTGCAATGTAAACAAATTCAGACATGGAAAACTAAATTTTCTTTAAACAGAAAGGTACCAATATTTTTATTGGATATTTGATATATTTTATTTGATAAGTATATACCTTTCCTTGGGATGTAAGGGTGTTGCTATACCGTGCTGATGGTTTTTGAAATTTTCGAAAAAGTGAAATCTCTATTTCTTCAATAGGTATCAAATTACCATAGCATTTGACAGTTGGTAATTGTTTCCTATTAGAAACTGTCGTTTTTGCTACAAGTTAGGTTGCGCTGCTATTGAAGAAAGTACGTTAAAGAAAGTAAGTTAGCGTCAGTTCAACGAAATCCGCAATCAAGTGTTCGTGAAATAAGTGCTATGGACGACATCGTACTTATAAATACTAATTATTTTGGATATCTGGAAACCATTAAAAAGCATCCCAAGTAGCAACACTAGATCAAAGCATAACCTGCTTGCATTTAACATAATGGAACAACACATATCTATGAAAAGGTAAAAGCACTTGAATGCCTAACGGGACTGTACTTTTTGTACTATTTAGGACGTCTACTAATTTCGCGGCCGTCAGATGCTTGTCATGCCAGGTAGGAAAATATCAGATGAAATAGCTGTTAAGTGGTAAAAACACGATTTGGGCACGGAACCAATTTCTGTGACGATTTACTTTTTACTATAGCTACTTTCAAATTTCACACCGCGTTGCTTATCGATCAAACCACAAATTTCGGCGGTGTCACCTTTGTAACCCATTTGGAAACGTTTAGAAAACATCGAAATCTGCGCGGGCAAACAATTACTATCAGATTGCCGGGATTGTTATGGATGTAATCACCATTAGCTCATTATGTAAATGTCACACCTTATCGAGCGCTTGTWTTGCAGCAATTGTAGCCGTAACACAGATTATAAGATTAACAGTATGTACTTAAATAATAATGACAGACCACTGATTCGATAATCACCAGATTGGGTGGGCTTGATTATTGGTATTGTCGGGAAATTGGTTTGAGCACAAGTTCTGTTTGATACCCCATGCTTTTATTTCATTCTCAGCCGTGTCACAATTAACTTCGGGCTGATGCCGTAGGAAGCAGTAAATCGCAGCCTCGGTCACCGACAGATAAAAAATTCATTAATTTTTAAGTCACGTCTTGTATTATCAGTCACAATCGTATGCTCAACAGTATTCAAGCCTAACTTTGTATCATACACACTTCGTCTAGAATATCCAACGGAAGATGCTTGCTTTTTTGACTAATTGTGCCGCGCTATTTGATTTAAAATAAACACGATGTGCACCAAATGTAAGGTATAGGGTATCAAAGATTTGGGATACCTAGAGAAAACTCTTTTTCTGCATTGTTATATCGGCATCGACGCAGTTTTCCTAGTGATGTCACCCTAGGAAAATTAATGTGCAACCTTCATTTCGTTAAAATTTGCTTCAGTATAGCAGTGCTTAAATTCGACTGATTTACCATACCTATACTATGGCAGATAAAATGTAAGCTTTTGATGCAGAAAAATGACTACCGCCCAAATTGTTAAATATTTTTAATTTTTACAGCAAACCGAACGATTTTCTCTATCTCAAACTGGCAATCTTTTTTTGCACGTCAATCGACCACAATTTCTTGAATTCCATCTTTTGCGGGGTATTTCGGTATTACTACAGGTAAAGCGAAACCATCGACTTGAGAACACCTTGTACCGGGTGTTCTAAATTAAGTGCGCACCATTGCTAACTTTTTTAGTATCATAGATACAAAGTCGGTTAAATTGGCAAAGTAATAGTACTTTTTCTACTGATTAAGATGGTAGAAGCAGAAAAACAATTGAACATAGCATTTCCGAGAAAATAAAAGTAATGTCTTTTATTTTAATGGAACATCCTATATATTTTTCAATAAAAAGTTTGCAAATTGTCCATAGAACAAAAATGTTCCTTTACGATGTAGTCCTAAAATTGAAAATAACCGAATTATTACCATATTTGTCATTTAGACAAGTAGGCTATGTAATTTCTTAAACAAAAGCTTTGTACGATCTGTCAGAGAATTATTATTTTGTCAGAATCAATCATTTGGTGTAATTTTTCGTATTAGACGTGTTTTTGGAGCTAGTTAGTTAAGAATTTAGTTAGTGAATTAGTTAGTAGGAAATGGCGTTTACTCATTTAGAAAAATGCGATATGTTAGAAGTGTATCTTGTTTGCCGTAAAAATAGTGTCCGAGCACTTGAGCAATATGGTCAAATGTACCCTGATCGCGATCAACCAGATAGGAGGTATTTTTTGAAGCTCTACACAAAGTTTAGAAGCAATGAACGGATTTTTGAAAAATCTAGAACTACAAAACAGTTTATAATAGATGAACAAGTAGAAATAAATGTGTTGGCATATTTTGACGCAAATAAAAATAATTCAACTAGAGATTTGGTAAGGGATAGTGGCTACAGTTTGTGCACAATTTGTAGGATTTTAAGAAAATATAAGTTTGTACCTTATAAGTACCGACCAGTGCAAACTTTATTACCTGGCGACACTGCAAGAAGACTAATTTTTTGTCAGTGGTTGGTAGATATGTGGATGCATAATTCCAATATTTTAAAGAATGTTCTCTGGACTGACGAAGCAAATTTTTCGAATCGTGGTATGTTTAATCGAAAAAACATGCATTATTGGTCTAGTGAAAATTTATGTATTCCTCATCCTAGAAACCCACAAGGACATTTTAGTGTTAATGTTTGGTGTGGGCTGATGGGCAGACAAGTAATTGGGCCAATTTTTTATGAAGGCACATTGACTGGAAGGAGATACGTCGACATGCTTTCAGAATTACTCGAAAATTATTTGGATATCAACTTAGAGATTCGGACCCAAATATATTTCCAACAAGATGGAGCCCCTCCCCATCGCCTTCAGGAAGTAAGAGCGCTGTTAGAGAGATGTTTTGAAGATAGGTGGATAGGAACAGATGGTCCTATACCTTTTGCCCCCAAGATCTCCTGACATAACTCCATTAGATTTTTACTTTTGGGGTTATGTCAAAGATGAAGTCTACAAGAGGAGATATGCGAACCTGATAGAACTGAAAAACAATATTAGACGCATTATACGATCCATTGACGGCAGAACAATTTTTAGAGTTACTACTCAACGAGTACTGAAAAATGTCCGAAAATGTATTGAGGAAAATGGCGATGTTTTCGCACACCTAATGTAAGCTTCTTTATTATTTAAGCTAAAATAAAATACGTTATAAAGAAACAAATTTCGTTTTGTTTAAGAAATTACATAGCCTACTTGTCTAAATGACAAATATGGTAATAATTCGGTTATTTTCAATTTTAGGACTACATCGTAAAGGAACATTTTTGTTCTATGGACAATTTGCAAACTTTTTATTGAAAAATATATAGGGTGTTCCATTAAAATAAAAGACATTTCTTTTATTTTCTCGGAAATGCTATGTTCAATTGTTTTTCTGCTTCCACCATCTTAATCAGTAGAAAAAGTACTATCACTTTGCCAATTTAACCGACTTTGTATGTATGATAATAAAAAAGTTAGCAATGGTGCGCACTTAATTTAGAACACCCAGTACATCGCAACAAATTTCCGTTGCCTCCGCAGTCTTTGAAACAAATTTTAGATTAGACATGCCTGCTTCAAATGCTTTGTAAAGTATATAGGTAATCTTGGAATACAAGATGCATGGAAGAAAAGAAAGTAAAGGGCGAAAATAAGTGATCTGTAGTAAACACGCCATAAAGTCCATCCACATCAGCCAACACTAGCAAGCCGCAAAGCATTGTCATTAGCAAACCCCACTACTAAAATAGCTAAATCGTGTCTAATCCTCTGACGCGTTTTGTCTCTTGCTCAAAGGGTCTTTTGATCCCAACGTTTGCGGCTCCTTACATGGTCCGCACGCCATTTGTACCCATCCGCATCCTATTTATTTCATACACGAATCTGTCGACGGGGTGTGGTGATAATTACGCCTGCACCGGACGTTTCAAAACTGCATATTTTCTTCGGCCACTTTGGCCTATTGGGTTACACGATCGGCGAGGAGTTATGCATCAAACGAACACGACCTGAACACTGAAGTCATTGACAGGATCTCTTATTACATATTCCATGCGCCCGAGGTGCCCACATGAATTGCATATGTGTTATGTTTACAATTGCCATGCTTGGCGTCGTGTGCGATATTGTGGTTTATGACCTGTATTGTTCTTGTAGATGAAGAATATTGATTGGAACGAAGTGCAAACGCTGGTCGAGGGGTGTGGTCAATGGCATTGTTATTTTTCTTAATGGGATCATTCAAAAAGTGCACCGTCAGGTTTAAATTACAGTTGTGTTTGTGACATCCCTCAGATACCAGTATGAAAATAAAGGCATTCAGTGTAATGGTAAAAATCTACAGCTTTATTACAGATAAATTTTACATGACGGTTTGGTTCCATTCATTGATCCCTAGTAAAAAATTAACACATACTTCTTTATCTAAAGGATGTTTGTTTGGAAAACCACTTGTATTCATTTTAAAGCTACGGTTGTTTCAATCTGAAACCGTTTTTAATCAACTCCTTTCTCTGATTATGGTTAACTCCTAACTGTCGATCGTGTTGAGCTACAAGATATGCATTTTTTCAAATCCTAAGATGGCGCTACACAGCAACTAAGTACACTTCATTAGTATGTCGCTTTCATTACTCGCGTTTGGAAAACTGAATTCGGACAATCATTTTTTTATGTTAAGCTTAGTTATGAGAGTTTTGTTCTAAAAACTCTTCAGTACCACGTTGGTTTAAAAGAAAGGATTGAGTTGATTTGGAAGGAAGAACTTACGACTTCACACAGTCTATAGGAGATGTAAATTTTGAAGATGAAATAGTTTCCAGTGCCTTATAAATTGAAAGCCAAAAAATACATCATTTCTTCGGCACACATTAGCTTTTCGCAATTTGGTACTATACTGAGCGTTAATAAAATAATAATTTATATGTGTAAGAGATAACGTGATAGTAACTGCTGGCAATAATCCGTAAAATCAAATGCTTTCTCAACTAGGATATATACTAAGCAACTCAGGTTATATTTGTGTCCATCGATCTCTTTAGACAGAACTGTAAAATAAAAATATATTTGTTTAATACGGATGTATTTGGCTTTTGCACAAAACAAACTTTTAAAGGTAATATATCTGTAATTTTGAATCCTGTTACGCTACTAGGTAAGCCTACGATTGTTGAAGGTACATCATACAAAATTTAGAAAGCGCTATTGCATTGCTGCAATATTCGTTTACTTGTGTTTTAAACGTATTTTACATTATAGAAAAGTAACATTGTAATACAGTGAAACCTGAGAAAATGCGTTTACTAAACCATATCTTTCTGATGATGTACGTCTAGTACTGACATAAACTTTTGTGCCAAAATCATACGTGTAACTAAGTCCAGTTATTTATTAACTTTTTTTAAACACCTGTTCAGCAATTTAAATGTGCAAAAATATAACCGAGATGGTTCCCCCGTTATAAAAGAGCGGTAAACCGCAAAACGACAAATATATGTTTTATTTATACCTATAACATTAATGTATAAACATGCCAAGTATACCATGTAGCCAGTTACAAAGAGAACTTGTAAACATTATTAAAGGCTTTTACAAAATGCGATTTAGTTCACTAAATTAGCTAATCTAATAATGGTAATCGCTTTTTTCCATTGTCTAGTCCTAAAACATTCATTACACAAATAATTTTATGAAACTAGCAATACAGTTCCACCTAGTATATTGTTAGAAATTAAATTTGGTCTTTCATGTTTTATAAAATACAATTTCGATCAGAATATTGACATTATATTTTATAACGGTTTACCACCAGTGTACAACATTTCGTCCCAGCCCCTTTGCGGTTGTGACCTTAGAATTTAGGCAGTTACCTAGTCTACTAGGTACAAGTTTCCCGTTATTGAAAGGAAATTCCATACACAATCTATAAAAAATGAATGCTGGTGAGTAAGGACAAAAATATATGAGATGATAGAAGGGATCAGGCTGGATACTACAACGAACAGTAAGAATCAAAATCACAGAAGGAAGGGCAAGAAATTGTCATCCTTAAGCGTAAAGACAATGTTTCAATCTATAAATTTTTTGGAGATTATTTTGTCAAGGTGGTTGGCTTAATTCAATATTTTTAAAGGATCTGAGCTCTCATATGGGTATGTAGTATGAAAAAATATATACCACGTGGGGCTAAGGGTTTACATTGATTTATATTATTCGTACTATAATAACTGCGAAGTCGGATGTTCGCTATATAATGTAATAAGTTCAAATTATGTGGGTTAAAACAGAAAAAATACACAAAAAACATCCACTAATTGATCTGACATATTTAATAAACACTATCTAATTTATGCTTTTACTTATCTGCTTACAATTATCGTAAGCCTGGTGTATTTAAAGTAAATAATTTAATTTTCGCGAGCATTGCAGAATTCCGTTTCGCACACTTATCGAGGAGTTATGAAGTATTTTAATGCTTTCAATCTCCAGCAATGAACTCATGATTGGGCAACGGCTAAGCGAAACCGGGAGCCAGTTATTATTCTTCAGAGAACGCCAGCTTATCTGTTCATATAAATAAATCGCCATAAAAATTTTATAGCGTTAAAAACCAGGCCTCCTTTATTTACTTACGCACGAACGGAGATAACGTTTTTATAGACAGTTATTAAAGCCTGAGATCTAAGCTTCTAAATGAATTTGATTGCTAATAATCCACAGTTGAGTGGCGATCCGATCGAGTTCTTTAAACTGTGCGTAAAATATTTGGAGTAACGTTTCACCTTCAGATTCCTGGGTGTTTGTGTATATTTACATAGTTAACAGTTCATTAAGATTTAGTCGGTTTATACGAATATTGATGGGCAGTCCTGACAGCAGTGAAAGATATCTCTTAGCTTAGGAGAAGGTCTAGTAAAAGGTTTTTAAGTTACAGAATCAGCATCAGCAGCTTGCCTGGCGACGCAACTACCATTACTTATTTACTAGCTCACTTTAAAAATCATCGCCTTAATTTACTGACTAAAGACAAAATAAAATGCTTTCTGAATTTTATTCCGACATATACATGCATGTTTAATTGTCATTGGATTGACACCATTGGTACCATCTTATACTCAAACTGATTTAAATATTTTATGAATCCGAATATCGTAAATTAATTGATAACAATGTAAAGTATGCTTTTTCATGTATATTCATATTATTCTTGTAGTTTGTCTCCAAGTTCAAGAACAAGTTAACATACGAAAACCATTATGGACATTTGCCAACTCGTGAAAAACTAAATCCATTGATCATTCTGTGAACAGAACAAATTTAATTTAGTATTTACTAATAGACGGACACGATGAAAACTTAATATATACGTTATAAGTAGTGGCGAGATTGGGTATCGAAATTAGATTGTGGCTCTCCAAGATAGTAACCTACAATACAAACAACTAGGACGTGCTTGTCTTATAAGAATTAAAACTAATTTAAGGCAAAATATATCTATACAGGATGTTTCACGAATGATAATGACAGTGACRAAATTAAAAATGCAATCCAAAATACATTTGCAGAAGTATCATTGATGTTCATCGTCTTCAAAAATATAATAGGTAGATTTTTTGACATAAACTCCAATTATTTGCTTTAAGTAAATTTGTTATTGTAAAAAAAATTTATTTTTGAAAAATGTTTATTCAATAACATTAATGTAATAAATGCTCAAAATGTCGTCCTCCGCTGTTTTCACAAGCTTGAATTCGTGTCCAAAACGATCTTTTAACATGCATTGACATTTCTGGAGTGATGGATCTACATGCGTCACGTATTTTATTTTCCACAATTTCAATTGCTGCTTGGCACACTTGCTCGTTTACCATTTCCCACAGAAAGCAATCGAAAGTAGTAAGGTCCGGGCTTCCCGGTGGGCAAGGATTAATTGAACCTCTTCCTATCCATCGGTTAGGCAAAACCAAATCAAGATGATTTCGCACTATTCTATGATAATGCGCAGGTGCCCCATCTTGTTGAACCATAGATCTCGTCTTACTTGTAAATTTAAATTTTGGAGAAATACCGGTAAAATGTTTCTTAAAAAATTTAGATTAGTATTGCCGTTATACTATCGCGAAAAAAATAAGGCCCAACAATTTGATTCCCCAATATTCCGCACCAGACATTCGTCGAGTAGATAGTTTGAAAATGTCCTTCTCGAATCCAACGTGGATTTTCTTACGCATAATAATGCATGTTATGTTTGTTAACGCCACCATTATTAGAAAATCTTGCTTCATCTGAGAAGCAAATGTTGTCATAAAATCTCACATTCAAATTTTGGTGTTCCCGAAAAAAGTAACAAAAAACCAGTCTTTTAGGATAATCTGTCTCCTTTAAGACCTGAACTAATTGCAAGTGATATGGATGAAATTGATTGCCTTTAATTATTGGGTGTACTGAAGACTACTCTTGAGACTACCCCTTGACTAATATGAGGATTTTCCTCAATTCATCATTTGAATACATTTCCACTTTTAATAAATACAGTGACAGGAACCATAGCGCATAGCCGCCATGGATTCCAAATTAATTTTTAAAATAATACTATTACGTAAAATAACCACATTGGCTATGAGAATATACTGTATATGTGATAGGCTGGTATACGATGGATATAGTTGCAATTTACGTTTCGTAAATTTTGGCAGAGAAGACACCGTTTGCTTAAGAATAGGATATATAACTAAACGTTCAGTGTAGTTGTTTTTTTCAAAGGAGTAAAATAATCCACTTTTTCAAAATAGATGTTAAAAGTTGTATTAGTGAGTTTAGAAGAAAAAAAGCACGGGCTCGACAACTTTTATATTTGTAGGGAGGCTTTATCTCATTTTGGATTACCTAAGCATCCAATTACGTATTAAGAAAAAATATCTACGCAGCAACTTCTCAAAGTAGGGAAGTTAACCGAAAATGACGTAGACATAGAAATCCTCTCAAAAAAATCGACGTGTTCGGGCGTTTTTGTTTAAGGCAGACCAATATTTCTTAAAGATAACTCGGATATCTCAACAGCACATTTTGATAAAATCTTTGTGCTAATATAAGAAACATGATTATAGGATTTGCAGTTTCGGTAAGGTTACTAAATACTTAACATTTAGCATTAGAAAGGAACATGCTAAGTTGCCACAGGCAATAAAGATTAATTAACGGTTGGGTCAATTAGTTGGCGTTATTAAAGGAGCAAAAAAGTGTCAATTCTGATTCCGGGCGTTTAGAGAAGGTGACACCACTTGTTTATACGCTCCAAGAAGTGAGGGTCTTTTGATAAAGAGATTCCCAAGTATACGAACATTTGAAAGCGACTGGTAAAGTCACACTAGACTATGAGTACAGGTTGAATAAAAATCTTAAAGAACAGTGCATTATGAGCTGATGTTAAATCAATTGACAAGATTAAATAAGAACCTAAGAGAAAAGCGTCCTCATCGATCAGAGTTTAGTAGGATGCAACATTTAGTTTATGTGCGGATGCACAGAGTTCGTACGATGGCCATTATTCTGTGGATCTATTCTCTCATCTACATTATGTGATCTAGAACGCAGTGCATAAAACAGTGCATTTTACTGTTTAACTAAGCAAAATAAACATAATTTGCTTTTATCCACTTCTAATTTCTTAGCATAGTAAGTAGATAAATATAATATAAGCATGTACTACGTTTGGTAATCCACAGGAATGTCTTCCTAAATTCTGCCTCCGAGGAACGCGCTTAGTATTCCACACAGGTGTATCTAGGCAACCTAGGGCAGATATATTATTTTCTCCATTTCCGATAGGTATCGAAAATACCTGGAATATACATCATCTTGGGCACGCGTCACAAATGTGCTATTCTGAGAAATGCTTAAAGACACGTGAGGCAAGAAGAGACGGCGAAAGGATGTGCCTACATTAAAAATGTTCATAAATCCATGATGACAAAGGTAGAATTAATTTGAGTAAAAATTCACAAAACAGCAAAACTTACATAAGAAAAAAACACAAGTGAATTGGTGTGGAACTAGAATTGGCATATGTATTATTAAAAATAATATAATTATTTTTCTGTGCTTGGTACAAATACTCCAGTACGATGATATAATAGGGTTAGTAAAAAATATGGAATAATCGGAACACTTGCGTAAATATGAACTTTATAATTCATTTTATCTCGACTTTTGAGTGTAAGCAAAATGTTCCATTGGAGTTTAAGCAGTTTCTTTTTTGGTTGATTTGATATACGAGGCATGTTTTTTAAGTAAGTACCGTTTTGCGATTCCGCCGCCGCAGCGCTACGGTCGGCGTTCCGCGCATGCGCGCTGGTTACCTACATCTCTTGTCTACGCACTGACGCCATTACAGTTTGATTCTTCATTGTATACGTTGTTACTGAGTGCTTAAGATGCCTCCGACAATCGTGAGTCCCGCCGATTGTGAAGTACGGGCTGTTATACGACTTCTTAGTGCGTAAAACCGATCGATATTCATCGTGAGATCTGTGAAGTTTACGGACAAAACATTATGAGTGATGGAATGGTAAGGAAATGGGTGAGAGCATTTAAAGATGGCCGCACAAATGTGCATGATGAAAAACGGAATGGGCGTCCTTCGGTCGTTAATGAGGATTTGGTGCAGAAAGTGAACGAAAAGGTGAGAGAAAACAAACGCTTTACAATTTCATCATTGTGCGACTGCTTTCCTCAATATTCTCGTAGTGTTTTGTATCGCATTGTGACCGAGAACTTGAATTACCGGAAATTGTGTTCACGTTGGGTTCCGAAAATGTTGACGGATTTGCACAAAACCCAACGTTTAGGCAGTGCATTGACTTTCCTTGAGCGGTACCACAATGAAGGTGAAGATTTTTTAGACCAAATTGTTACTGGTGACGAAACATGGGTGGCCTACGTTACACCAGAATCGAAACAACAATCCATGGAATGGCGACATTCATCATCACCCAAAAAAGTGAAGTTTAAGCAAACAATTTCTACCCGGAAAATCATGTGCACAGTTTTTTAGGACAGAAAAGGAGTATTGCTAGTGGAGTTTCTGCCTCGTAATGAGACAATCAATGCAGCGTCTTATTGTAAGACATTGAACAATCTGCGTCGTGCAATCCAGAACAAAAGACGTGGCAAGTTGAGTAAGGGTATCGTTTTGCTGCATGACAATGCCCGTCCACATGTGGCTAATCGGACCAAAGATCTCATCAAATCTTTTAAATGGGAAACTCTAGATCATCCTCCATACAGCCCTGATCTGGCGCCCAGCGACTACCATTTGTTCCTGCACTTGAAGAAACACCTGGGTGGTCAGCGTCTTCAAGACGATAACGAAGTCGAAACATTTGTGATACAGTGGTTAACAAGTCAGGCGGCAGAATTTTATGAGGAGGGTATTCAAAAACTGATGCCACGTTATGACAAGTGCCTCAATATTCACGGAAATTATGTAGAAAAGTAGATTAAGGTACAGGCTTTCATGTAAGATAAAATTATTGCGATATCTTTGCTTTAATTCTAAAACGGTACTTACTTAAAAAACATGCCTCGTAAGTTTGTATTTATACCATTAAAAATTATCTACTACATTTTTTCTTTTGCAGGTAAGAAGACGTGCGTTAATACATGCAGTAAAAAGTAAAAGGACTGTTTGAGTAGACCAGGTGACAAGATTCAGCAACGAAAGAAGACCAAATCAAATAGGAGTGTAATTTAGAAACAAAGCCTCGCTATTATAATCGTTTAAGTCATTTTGCCCGCTAAGAGTTAAAAAGCAAAGCGGTGTTGCAGTTAATCTACCCTTCGGAACTTCGAAGCGCTGCAAAGTTTCCTTTTATCATATCTCACACCAACCCCAGGAGCCAAGGTCTTAATAAATCGTTTTCCGGCGAGCTCAGTTAGTAAAATGTTTGCTTACCCTTTAAAACTTTACGGCACCGACATACGTAGACAAAATAACTAAAACAAATGCTTCTTTATCGTGGAAAAAGTTTATACATTCTCACGGTTAAAATTTAAGGGCATACTGCGTCGCTAATTATAGCGGGTTTTTTGAAGACATAATTTAAGAGTTTTTAAGCCACTTCCACAGTAATGTCCCGTGAAAACGCTTTTTTTCGAACAAGAAGCGTAATCGCTAGTAATTTGGGACACGCATGGACCACCGTGGAGCTGCAGGTCCTCTTTCTGGATCTGGTTTCGCTCCTTACTTAATTATACGACATTTTTAACATGCACGAGATTGCCTAGAGTGTTTATTCCGTAATTCCACATCAGATAAAACACCGACAGACATTTTTATGATGCATCTTCGAATTAAAATATTTACGGAGCCAGGAGTTCCCGAAATCGTGTCGAACAAAGGGGGGGCCGCCGGTTACATCGACAAACTTCCTGGTTAAGGAACTACGTGCTTGATTTTGTGATTAGTGTCGTGCAAATATTTTTATTCGTAGGGTAATAACCGCCGGGAAAGTTGTTTGTTGCGTTCGCGACTTCCCAATTTTCATTAGTGCGTTCGTAGATGAGTGCGAAGCGCAAGTAGAACTTACTAATTTTAGGCACCGCTGAACATGTGACGGTCGCTAATTACTAGGGCTTTGACCGAAATATGCGGTATTGAGATGACTAATAATGTGCACGGGCGGGTCAACCACGACACAATTAATACTAAGCCAAAATATTTATAAAAATGTGTACTTGCTCATAGGCGCATTGCTAGTCAAGTGCGTAAAAGACAATGTAACAAATTTACAGCAAGATTATAAACAATAATGGAAAATAAATAAGAAGTACCTGTCTTGAATTAAAGGATGCATTTTTTAATAATAACCTCCATATTTTCGATTTTATAGAAGGATGAAAGGATAATACTTTTCCACACATACTTATTTCAGATGATTTGCAACTTGATCATTTTCTTCCCCCTAAACTAGATTTCAGCAAACAGTTTAGCAACGTCTTCTAGAAAAGCGGAATATTCTCATTTGTGGGTAGTATTACAACAACTACTGTGAATGGATTGAGGTTACTCAACTAAATAAGTACACCACTGCTAGATATTTCTGAAGAACTTATTATTTCAGGTCAAAATAAGTTAAGGCTGTTTATACGAACTACTCTACATGGTTTATGCAGGATAAAATCCGTATTTTTCATCATATCGATTTGAGATTTTTTATTTGAGCGCTTAAATTATTTCTCTCGGGAGTTGCGATCCTACTTTTTCGAAATTCACACAGACTTGAACAATTTTAACACCGAGAGAGTTAACCTCTAATGCTTTTCCGGGCGGAGCTTCGCGCTCGTAAACTATGCAGATGTACCCCTTGTTGCAATCCTTTTATAATTTGCAAATGGATCATTATGGTCGTAAATTATCTATATTTATTGTTTCTTCTTAAAACTGTTTATCACTAAGGGAAATCTTAGATGCTACTCAAAGGTTTTAGTTTTGAATACACACGCGGAAAGAGTACTTTTGGATGTTAAAAAAAATTGGAAAGGAATATCTACTTGAATGGAATCCGATATAATTGCTGAAAGTTTCAAAGTATTGATATGCACGGACTGAAGTATGTAAAACTGGTAGGTGGCAGCGACAGACCGCAACTAGTTCGCCAAATGCACAAACCATCTGCTGAGAAACTGTCACAGAATTGCATCAAATGGCAAAAAGTCGTTTAAGTTTGACAAAAAATAAAGTTTACCTTTGGAGCTGCGGAAAAGTTTGAAATCTAACACAGAGCGAATGAGAGGAGTAATAAAGAGAGCCCTAAATTTCAGGAAAACAGAGGATGTTTCGTTTCATGAACAATTGGCAGGATTATCTAAAGACACTGAAAATTGTGCAAGGCATGTATTTGGTCATCATAAAAATTGTGAAAATTACTTTTGCACAGAACCAAAACCAAACGAAGAGAACTTCATTTCTGAGATGGACGAATGTGGTTTGCTTGGCGATTAACTTACATGCTTTAAAAGATTAGTGTAAAATGTTCATAACCTTTTATTAAACATGACTAGCAAAGCAACAGGGACAAATAATTTATCGAAAAATTGCCAAAAGAACCCCCGGAAAATTTACAAAAAGAGATGAGTCGCATTCCTAAGCGGAAACGGGATAAAGCTTGTAGAAGACTTTTCACAGATGATCCACCACAAAAAAATAAAACAAGTCCGTTGGTCCCGATTCAGATCATGGCCAAGCCAACAGTGATTCTGATGAAGAAGATGTCATCGATGATGACTATAAAGAGCAGCAAATGGGAGAACTGCTTCCAAGAACTTCAACAGGACGTGATGAAATATAAAAAGATAGCATAGGTCAATCAGCTAATGCGAGGTGGTTCCAACAATGGTCATATAGATTAACTGCTTCCAACGTTGGTCATGTTGTATTTCGCCGGAATCCCAATACCTATGACATTCTTGCTCAGGAGCGCCAGCTTTTAGAAAACCTCGTGGGTGCTCATGCTAACATAATCGTGAAAATAGTATCTTTGAATCCGTCCAATAGAGCTCAATAGGTACACATGCAATATGACAGAAATATGTATGATATAAGTAGGAAGATACGTAAGAGGAAAAAAATAAGTACAAAAATGCTAGATTTGTTCTAGTGCCTTTGTTGGTACCAGCATTAGTCATCAACAAATTTTTTTATGAAAGAAATTGTGTTCAATTCACTACAGAACGAGAGGTAGAATGTGGAGTACTCTTTTTGAACACCAAAGATATTATTATAAAATAATACTGTATTGGTAACGGAAACCAACCTCATCGGGGATGAGGGAGGTATATAAACTACGTCTCAAATCATTCGACACAAGTTAAAATAAACTTTGTAAAACAGATGAAACATACAATTATTAAAATAACATATTCACAATTTATTGAAAAAAATTTAAAAAAATTAGAAAATTTACTAATACACAATTCATAACCGAGAGAGTTGATAAATAAAATCTTGTATTCTACTACTGATTTATCAACACTTCATGTAACGCAAACACAGCTAACGGTAGTATGCAGAGTGACGTGGGGCAGAGGGTAAATCATGATCCTATGGTTGACAAAAACCTACAAACAGTAGATCATAGAATGTATGTATCCCTACCAAACATTACTGGATTGACAACAAAATTATTCAGAACGTTTAAAAAATTAAACATAAAAATTACAATTGAGAACAAAAAGCATAGCTCAACCCTACTCGCAACACTAAAATCAAAAATATCTGCAAAATATCATGCAAATGTTCTATAATATATGTTTGGAATGTGAGGATTGTGCAGGCAAGTACACAAGGGATAGGTATCACAATGGATGGTTAATAGATTGGCCGTCTACAAAAGCGATATAACTAAACAAGGGATAGATGCTCACTTACTGAACACATGGACAWCATATTAAGTGGGATAATGTGAAAATTTATGATAAAGAAAGTAATACAAACAAGAGATTAATACTTGAAATGGTTCACATAAATCAAAATTCCAATATAATAAATTTAAAAAATCAGATATTAAAAAACTGAGCAACATTTCTACGTACTTGCTTTCACAAGAAATTCTAAAACAAGGCTGGGTGGGCTTGAATAATCTGACAGCACTGTAGACGCTCTACTTTGATAAATTCGACAAAGAGTTCTTTTTTATATCTGTGATAAGTCAGTTTAAATTTATGGTACATGTGTTGAAGCCTATTTGGTCGTGGGTGCTCCGCACCCACAATTTACTTCTCGTGGGTGCTGGAGCACCCGAGCACCCATGGAGTCGGCGCCCCTGTTCTTGCTAAAAGTTTKTTTCATTCTYCCTTCAAAGACGATAAATATATGCGTTGGGGCAGTGATAATAAAGACTTGGCAAAAAAATTGAAACTTTAACTGGATTTAAAATTAAGAACTCTGGTTTATTTGTGCACTGCAATCACCAATTTCTTGCTGCCAGTCCAATCAATGACACTGCCATTATAGAAATTAAATATCCTAGCTCCATAATAGTTATCAAACATTACTGTATAAATATATTAACGGTAATTGTCATTTTTATACATTACTTTACAGAAACAAAAATAATTGTTTTTATGATTTTGAGTTTACATTTTAACCGGTTTCTCTCTTTATGTACATACATAAAAATCGGCGATTAGTATTATTAATAGTAAAAATTCACGTTTCTGAGTTTTTCAAATATATTCACAAACAAAATCTGTCTTGATTGTATTTTATAATAAAACATACCATTACTTGCTTTTTTTATTTTGATAAAAGTATTCATTCGTCAAAAAAGTTTCACTTGGGGGTAAAGGGTAGAAGTCAGAATTGTAAGAATGTAATAAATTTACTTGGTGTAAAATTAATTACACGTAATTCAATTGAATTAAAAAAAGAGTTTCACCAGAAACATATACAGTATCAACAACAACTTGCTACACTTATTAGGCAAATTAACGTAGTTTTAGCAGCTAGGAACTCACTGCGGTCGGTAAGCCTCTAAATGTTCCCGCCTTCAACCATTTAAACCACAGGGGCCCTCGCATTTTAGTTCGATTGCGGCATTTTCGCCACGAGTTCGTGCTATGTAGTTTGCAATGCAAATTCCTGTGTTGCTGTAGTTTACGCATTCGCCTTACTAGGAATCCGCAAATTAGTGAGTCTGCTTGAAAGGGCCATAACCCACATCAAGGGGAATTAAAAACGTCTTCCCAGCGTTCGTTATTTATCTCTTTAAGTCTCGTGTGACCAAAATTAGCAGTGAATTGGTCGAGTTTTAAGAGCTGAGGAAGGAAAGCAAGCAATAACGGCGGGGAGCTTTGCCGCAATTGCGACAGTATTCGTCGTTTCATTAAAACTTTTTTACGACAGATTAATTTGAAACTGTCAAAAGTTTCTCATTAATAATTGGACGTTGAGCCGGCGTTAAGCACCACTATTATAAGGGTTGCGCAGCATTCACTTCGTCTATTAACCAGTAAGCAAATGACTTGTGTATTTCTTGTGTCGCTTAGGAAGTATGCATACTGGATTTCAAAGTATTGTAATATTCAGAATGGAAGGAGAGATACGATATCTTTTGAAAAATTCAGGTTTGATAGGCGCTATCTTTTTTATTTACCTCTCTTGCTTCATATACACACTGGTGTGTTTTGTAGGTATTACAAAATGAATTACACTGATCAGTAATATCATCTTTTCTATTGTGGAAACAACATTTGGCATCAGCTTAGCCAGCGCGTCATGTTTTTTTTGTGCTTTAATGATTGTCTGCTATATACGAGGGTCATGTCATAATTCCTGTACATATCAAGCTGGCGATGGTGAAAAAACAAGTGCTATCAATTAAGTAAGAATTTAGATGGCAATGCCATCTGTCAGCATTACACTGACATGATGACAAAGCCACCTAGCTGCCTTAACGGGTACTACTTCCTAAAAGAACTGACCTGTAGCCTGACAAATTGGCATGCACCTGCATACTTCAATTTGACAGCAGGCCCCCACCGCACTTTTTGCAAGCGGGCAAGAACTTACTTACATCACACCATTGCTTTGGTATATAGGCAAAACCAGTTCTACGCCGTGCTGTCTGCACTAGACCTAAACTGCACTGATGAGCTATAATGATAGCGAAATAGATCTAACTGCAGTTGGTTGCGGTGCAGACAACACAGCGTAGACATGCATTCTAAAGCGCTATCAAATTATAAAAGTCTGTCATTGGCTCATCGCTTAGCTATATATAGAGTGCTGGTAGTTCGCTTAGTTTATGTGTAAAAAATTTTCAAATTGGGTTAGTTTGATGCAATGGAAGGCGTCACTGTAAGGGATTAATGTGCATATGTCAAAGTTCAAACACTGCGTGAAAAAACGGGTTTACGGTGCTTTATAAGAAGCTTGCCAGGAGTCGTGTGTAATAGTAACTTGATGGGGTAAGTGTTCCAGAACGTTGGAATAGTGTTAAAGATGACCACAGAAGCTGGAGACCTCATACTGCTACCGACAACACTTTTGCTGCTATTGTGGCTACAATAATGGAAGAAGCAGCATGGACAAACAAGCAATAGACAAATACTAAAAGACAAATATGTTTGTTATCTTTGTAGAAAATTTAAACGCATGGTTCCAAAAATATAGACGAGATATCCCCAATTTAAAGTATCATGTTCCTGAAGAAGTCTCTTATTAACCGCACAATGCCTAACGGTATTTCCATCATTTGCCGTACATCTAATATTTTCCACCAATGCTCTCTATTAAAGGCGTTCCTAATGACAAAAGAGAGCATGGAGGACAAATTCCTCCTGCCATATGATCTTCTCAATTCCGCAATTTTTACAACAATTTTCATTGCGTCTATTATGGATCGACCCTTTCTGAACCCAAACTGCTTTGGAGAGATTTAATTGTTCTCTTCACTTATGGCTTCCAGTCCGTTTGCCAAACCTGGTTCAAACAGTTTGCCCTAAGTGTTTAACATAACTAGCCCGTTCTCTAGGCATCTATTCATAACTCTGAGGACCATGTTTGAAGACTGGTTATTGGCAATACAAACAATTTTATTAGGGATTCCGTCAATCCCAAGTGGCTTGTGGTTTTTTAGCTTCTTTCTGGCTTCGTATATTTCTTCCTTAGTAAACTTGTTCTACTTCATTGAGTATCGGTTTATTATCGTTACTTATATTTTGGTGACAATTTTATTAACCTTATATGTCATTTCGCAGGTCTTGTAACAGCTCTTTCTTTTTTTTATGTTTTGATCATTTTTGGAATTGCCATCTAACCCTTTCATGTATGTCGTTTGTTCTGTGCCGTCTACTACTCTAACATTCTTCTCTCTTACTTTCATTGTCTGTTGTCCACCAGTATATTCCTTTCCTCTTGCATCGTTAAGTGCTTTCTAGTGAATTGTTGCGTATTTTTCGTAACAAGTTCTTATCTCTTCCGGCGTTGTGATCCTTTCGTAATTATGCTTTGTTCTTATAATTCCATCATTATCTGTTCTCTAGCCTCAGTTCCACTTCTGTTCCTGGACGTTCATCTATTGTGCACAGATGTATTTATAGTCGCTGAGGGTTTCTTTTCCCAGTACTTCCCACTTTGTGACCTTACTTAATAGGTTTTCAATACAGCCTTAATATCAATATTCGAACTTTGCTCTCCTCTTTCAAACGTAGGCTTCTTCTCATTATTTAGTATGATGAGCAGCTATTACGTCTTCTAGTAATTCTACCCTTCTATCAATTATTCCACAAATACACCTAGACCAACCTGAATGATGCTGGGTCGCGCACTTTAAAAAAGAAAGCATAATTAGAAATCGAAAAGAGAAGCAGTTGATCACAGGGCACTGTTAAAAATCTAACTGGGGATTAAATTATTGGATATGGATATGTGTGGTGAAAATTACCTTGGTGGATATTTTTTTCTGTTGCAAGAATGAGGATACAGCAAGAGGACGAGAAGATTCATTTGCTTTTTTAAACCCACTATCAATGAACAAAATGATCTGATAAGCCTTGATGAAGCAATAAAGGAAGCACTGAAGGCTTGCCGCATTAGTGCTTAGTAATTAACCCAGGCAGCTACGAAAGTCATTATAGTTAGCGTTACACGCACCACTGCAGACATTATTACCGTGGTCAGTGATGACTTACATAAAAATATCATTATCCGGTTGATCCGAATGCGACCGTAAAGCACCGGGCAGTAATGACAGCTCTATTGCATATTCCCGATCGCTGCATAATGGCGCAGAGATAACATAATGACCTTTCATACACGCAGCCTGGAAACAAAAGAGTGCATTATTAATGTAAATACTCAAAAGATGCGACGCCAACATGAGGACGTTGAATAATGAGGTCGCAATGCTCGGATGCGAAAACGATCGCCATCGTGACACGAGCATTTTGTAATTATCGTCCCATCGGCGGGTATGTCAGCTCGAGATGTATGGGAATACGAATAAAAAGTTTGTCGTGTGAAAAGGTAGATACGCAGTGAATGACGGACAATGGGGAAACTGAGCATTCGGAAATCCTGTGAATGTGGTCGACGCGAAACGTTTGACATTAACTGTATATCCATCACCGCCATAGTGCCCTAGTCAGCAGTCTCCTTTTAATGTTAGTTTCGTTAAAATTGTAAACATCTCGTGTACTGTGGGTAAGAGTAGTATTATGACGAGGGCTCCTGTGGATCTCATGTGCAATAATTTTAATTGTTATGGAAACTCTGGCGATATTAATTTTGTATCACGTAGACAGTTGTTGAGCGGGGTTTACTTTGTAGGGTAATTTTCTATTGTCCGTTTGCCTGGACTTATAGAATAATTGTCCTGTAATTGGTGTATGCCGTTGGACAATAATATTCAAAATATTGCACTTTGATGTATGAAAGACAGCTCACCTCTATTCCATTGACTACCATAAAGAAATATTGTATAAGCTAATGATGCCTTAACAATTATGTTGCCTTCTGATGATAGCAGCTTATTATACTGATAGATTTGCTACTAGTCATGAGATGTAACACATGTTTTATCCATGTGAGAACCAGATACTTCAACGCTATATCGTATCCGATGAAACATACTCATAATAGAAGAGGTCTCCAAGAACAAAAACTGGCTCTCCCATTTACAAGAAACTGCCGCATTTCCCTGTTCCAACCTGTTCGTGGAGAACATCAAGCGCTCATTCATCTCAAGTTATGTAACTATTTTACTACAGCACTCGCACGTTGTACCCGTTAAAGAACCGTGCACTTGTAACCGCTTTTAATTATTGTCTTGGCCAAGGCCGCGTAGGTGATGTTCATGCTTCGGATGGTGTCACCTTACATTTGCATCCAATTTTAGGCAGCAAGTGATGATCGTTATTGATCGTTCTGATTGTCGTGGCTGATGGAATGTTGTAAAAATAAACCTGTGACAGAACATGATTTGCTAATAGGTAACAGGATAAGGTGTGCATTATTCTGACATGAAGAGTGGTAACATCACCTGCAAACCACACACTGGTTCCAATAGGTGATGCATGCATTTCAAATGCACTTGCCGATCACTAATACTGTCGCTTGATAGTCGCTTCTTCAGTTTCTACTCCGTATCAGATCATTTATGAAAGCTTTTGGTTGGTCTTTATGCTAACTCATTTACAAGATATGACTAATTTGAAACTTCATATTGTATAGTTAACTAAAGACGCAACTACTTACTGGGCCACCATCATCCAGGAAAATATTAAAATTTGGTCTTTTGTGGGCTATGTAAAAGTGCAAAATCTTCAAATTTTATAATATCTAGAGGGGATCACCTATAGCCCCAACATTAGTTTATTTGAAGCACTGTCGAATTTATATAAAGTACAGTTTTTAAGAAGCCTATAAATATTATTATTATTGTAACAAAGAACCAGTTATTCTCCAATCAATTAGACAATATACAGACATGTAAACACAGTCTTGCGGTTTATTCCAGTTCATTAGGTTACCTTTTGGTCTGCATAATGCACCTGTAATTTATTACAGATTTTTTAGACAATTTTGTAGGATCTGAATTATTGCTACAAGGATTTTGTAGTTTTATATATATGGATGATATCATTGCTACATCAATGTTATAAAAATATCTTTAAACGTCAATTGTCTTGAAAAGATTTGTAAATGCTGGATTGATCTTAGGTAAAGATACATGAAAATTCTACATACCCAGTTAAGTTATGTTGTAAGACAGGCAGGTTTTACATATAGAAACAAAACAAGAATACTGTAAGATAAGGAAACGTAACAAAACTCCATATCGATAGAGCTAAGACCTTTCTTGCTTCTTGGCCTAAGCAGAAGAGAATCCAGCTTAGATATAGGAACAATCAGGGACGAAAATTTCACAAATAAAGCAAAAGTCTAGAGCTAAGCGTGAAGGTAGGAAGGCTACCTATATAACTTCCTCTTCTATTTAGGTGAAGTTCAATTTTAGTTGTGTATCCCGTAGGATGGCATCATGCGGTCTGAAGGTATCCAATCTTTTCTCATAAAAAATGTAGTAAGTAAATGGTTAAGAAGCACTGCCCACCTTCGACATGAACCCGTGACAGTCTTTGCAAACACTGTCTCAGGTTCAGTAGACCGTGGCATTCTGAGAAATCAAACCCTGCACGTTTCATCTGTCCTTAATGTCTTGCATTGTCGAGCAGGACAGAACAGTTCTAATTACGCGCCATCTCGCTCTGCAATATCAACAGGGCCTTATACTTTCGAGAATGGCCGTTAATTTCACGGGACGAAAATTGCATTTACCTTATTCCTCGAATAATGGGCCACACTCGCTTACATCCGGGATTTGCGAGGACTTGTAAAACGATGTAATGAAATCCTGACATAAGCCGTCTCGCAAATAATTTCGTAGTTGATGAATTCTTGTATAAATTACCTAGGTGCAGCGGACGATTCAGATGGTATATTAAACGAAGCTTATGAGGAATGCATTGTGCTCAAATTCAAGTCGCATTTGGATAATTGAGTTTTCGATTTGTTGACATATTATTACGTTTAAGCCAGCAGCAGGGACTATTTTACACCGATGTTGACTAATAACATTTTCTTGATATAGCTATGAAGAACACTTGTCACTACTCTAAGTACTGTTTAAAAGAAAGTAGGCGAACATGTAATTGTAAGGCTAAAACAGTCGTTTATATGTCTGTTTATTGTACTACTCAGGTCAAAGAATTTAATTTAAAAAATGCTAAACTTGATATTGTGAGATTATAATTTGCCAAACTTTAAACGAGCGTAACTACAATATATTTTCAAGGCAATAAATAAATCGAATTCACAGTTTAAGGGTATTAATTACCTATAACTCTGAATGTACTAAAAACTAGAGTAGTTATTATAAGGAACCAAGTCCCTAATCTTTCAGTAGCATTTTTGTTAGTTCAACCATTAAGAAAAAAGAGGAGTGTATAGTGTACTAAATTTGGTTAATTTAAACATTAAGTTATTTGGCTAATAAATGAAATACCAGTATTTCAAGTAATTGTTGAATCATGAAAGAAAATGCTGCATCACAATTTAAAATCACCACTTATGAGTGAGCCGAAATTTGACTTAACTAATGGTTTGATATATGAAAGCACTATGAAGTCAAACAAATTAGCTGTTTAACAAGGTTCAGCCTTCATATTTGTTAACAGCCATCTAGTGTAATTCTTTAAACTCGTGTGTATCAAACCTATTTTGACTTCCTACTTTTTAAAGCAATTATGATTTTTGACAGTCGTTCAACGGAATTCTTTAAGGAGATATCAGCATACTGTGTAATTCTAAAACATCCTGATAGATATTACATGACTGTGGAGGTCGCCCTCGAGCCAAAAAGAAGGAACTGTTTGGATAACTTAGTTTTATGCTTAGTGTTTGTGGTAAGCCGCGAACAAATTCAAATTCTTTTCAGGAAACGCAGAAATTAGAAAAAATACGTTTTGATTAAACTGGTCAGTCGTGGCGTTGTGTCCCAATCTGTATTATTTAATTTTATGTGCAGAGCGATTTGGTCTTGGCGTTGGCAATTTTTGATTAAAATCTTTGAATGTGGATGTGTACTGTGCCACCAGACTGGACAATTTTGCTTTTGTTTGGGGGGGGGGGGGGATTTCAATCCTAGATTTGCAACAGCAGGCCGGAAAGTATACAAGATTTACCTAAGATTTAGTGGTTATATATAAATATTAATGCAGGAGGAAATAAAAACATTTAAAAACTGAATGCATACTGAATGTTATGGAATGTTCACAATTCTTGCTGAACGACGCGCACTCTGGCGGCATGCACGTGGATGTCTTTGGTCCTGTTCTTTAAAAGTTTTTAAAAGCGTTTACAAAAAAGGCAGTAAAACAGCAAGGCACAATTGTTTTACTCTGCATATTGCAAGAGTAATTGTAAATTGCAATTAGAATTATTTAAAATAACCCAATTGCAAAACAGCAATGGAAGCGTAATGTGTCTGTATTTCCTTCCAAGGCCTGCCTTGCGAATACTTGTGTTTCAGGTGAAATAAATGTTATGTAGTCTTTGAAGTACTTGGTATTGAGAATTCTTGACTCGCCTAAATAKTGATCGTAATGTCGGTACAAGTGTAAATATTGCTAAATGTTAGTACACATTTCATTGCATATTAAGCCCCAGTTAAGCATTCAAATACATCGCAATTTTGTCTGAAATCTAGCAAAGAAATCCGCACCCGTCAACGCGATATGTAGTCTGTTTTCGATTACACGACTACACTATGAAATGTGCAAAATCAACTAATTAACAATTGGGTATATATACCCACGTAAGCATCAAAACTCTCTCGGCGGTATGCTACTAAATGCCTCATGATCGACAAACACAATGGATACCTCCGATGTGGGTTTAACCAACATATCAAATTCATTTTACAAGTCTAACGTGCCGCGCATGCATATTGCGTTTCAATTCCTGAATACCATTTAGAGCGTTATACCTCAAATATATTTAGGGCTTCCGTTGTGGGTGCCTCAGCTATTTTGATAGCAGTTCGCACCTAACTCTTACGTCTGCAAGTGCTTCGTAGGTGTGCACTCGAAGTAAGAGGAAGTCCTTAAACGGCATTATATAATTTTCTTGGCGCACGTTTGAATAGAATGGGCGGCGAGACGTCCCGCGGTAATAATACACTGCCCCCGGCCATATTCAGACTTAAATGCGGGTGGCATCGATATGGATAGGCGGTGCACCATGGTGGACATCGCGAGCGCCACAAAAATGTATGAATTAATCGCCACGTAGTACCGGTACGCACCTGTGAAGCATGCACGGTAATTAAGCTTTCAATGGTGCTCAGAAATTCGTGATCGAACCCAAAGATAACGCACACAGCATCTAATAACTTGAGTATCGAACGTGTGTACATAAATCATGGGTCATTGTTAGGTTTTTTTTTGAAAAAAGCTCGGTCCGATAAGGCGGTGTAATTAACGTCTGGGCGGGAAAGGGACAGGCAGAAAAACGCTCGCGCCCTCCACGTCTTGTAGAACTAATCAGTTGTTGATAGCGTTATCGAGTAACGTACGAGTAACAGTACGGGCTGGGTGGTGTGAGTAGAATAAACCGATTCCTGATTTTATCGGTAAGGCAACAGAGCTCTTTGAATACAACTGAACGAAATTTACATCCTGTGCCCTATTTGTACTTGAAACATAAAATAAAAAGCAGTTATTTAATACTATTTAAATAAAGGCGTAATCTAAGATCTAACTACAAGAAAAGTTTATGAAAACACTACATTGCATACGAATTTGTGGATTTGTGAAGAAATAGAAGTGAACTAACACATAAAATGGTTATTTTTAATAATTTAGATATACAATTTTAGAAATTCAATAAATCGCTTGAAACGGAAACCACTTTCATCAAACAGCATTTTTAAAGGCTTAGTAGATTTAGGCTATGTAGATGAAATTCTTATCAATACTATATTGTATATCCAAGCTTTTTTTTCTACCTCTTAATTAATTTACTCGCACGGTATAAGAGGAACAAAATTACTACAACACAATATATAAACGCACTTCATAACTGTTACCGCGCAAACGAAATTTGCATATCGAACAACATCCTACCTTAGCAATTTTCTAAAATCCATCTAACCCAGAAAACGACGGTAACAATTTCATCCTGTATATGTCGAAGTCCGCACGATCAAAGTCAAAAGTCTCTTAGATCGGAAGGTCGGAAAAGCATCACTATAGTTAAATTACTAGCCGAACGCGCCGTCTAATTAGAACGCTGAAGATGTACTGACCTTCGCCAATGGCATACCCAAATCGTGGCAAACGTGACTGACACGGGACTTTTTTGTCCACGTTTCCATGGATACGGACAAAAACATGTAGACGAACATTCAGCAAAAAATCAAGGCACTGCAGTTTGACGGTGGTCCCACGAAATTGTAAGATTTAAAACAACCTACGAGATTACTTTTGATTATGGCGCATAAAAATTATTTTACGGTACCTCATCTGCTCATCAGTTGACAGACATTTATGTAGAGTTGTCAAATTAAGTACATAACTATTAACAGGTTCAAACGTCCTTTGTTTAAATATAGGCAACTCATTTTGAATAAAATTTTAAAGTATAATTAGTTGCTCGAACATGTGAATTTTATAGTCGAGGGATACTCCGCGTTCACGTAATTTGTAATTGCTTTTAAACCAAAATAACCAGGATAGTTTGGCACTATTGTAGATGTCAATGCTGGTCAGCAGCCTACTACCTCTAACGGAATCAAACTTTATAATTATTATAACATTTGAAACGTTGTTTACAGATTCGTTATTTGCGGTATATTTTATGAAACGTGCCTTTTAAATGTTAAATATGTAAAACATTTCTGTCAGGCATCTTAGTGTAGTTACCGTTTCTATTATTATTAGTATCTTATTTCGTCTTCTTTTCTACTGAATATTTGGTAAGCTAACTCTCTCCTAACTGCAGAATAATATTCTAATTGTGGAATAGTTAACTGGGGATAAGAGGGAAAGAAAATCTTGACTGATGTCTTGCAGTACAATTTAACATATATAACAATCCCGAACAACTAATAAAAAAATTGTGGTTGAAAAGCAAAAGGTTTATTAGTAGTGAAACAAACATTCTGAATTAATTTCAGCAGTATTATCAGCTAACTCTCACTATTGTACCTGAAAGCCTCTGTTAGTAAAATCTATGTTGTCCATAGTTTTTTTGGAGAGTAAAAACCTTCTATTGCATAGCATGAACGAGATAAACAAATACAAGTAATTTATGTATTTTGTTTGAACTTGTGTCAGGCAAATTCTGAGGTTCTTCGTCTTTGACAAAGATTACAGGTGTAATCGAAACGTCAGACTATTAATTTTTTGTCAGTGTTTTCAAGAGACAGCAATCTATTCGACAAAATATTATCTTATATTTATGGACGCTGAAAGCATTCACCCTCGTTTATTTATTGGGTATTTTTTCACAACAAATAATATAATTTGCTTAGGTTCAGTTCTATCAAAACAAGAACAGTTAGTATTTACTTACTGGCAGCCTGTAAATATAACATACTGTTCTAAAACTAAGTATGGTAAACAATCGCAAATAGCATGGTCGTACAAAAACCCATTTTAATGATCGCCACTAACATGTACATGGTGAATACATGCAAAAGAGTTCGTCGATCTGTACAAGTGGACCTTTATGCAAAAGTAATTACCATAAAGCGAGCGCCCGCATCTCCTTAACAAAAAGCTTCTTAGTTAAAAGCATGTTAGTATAAAAGCGATGCCGTCAGCGCAGAAAAGTGTAAAAAGACTGCGCACATTAGCGTAAAAATCTTACGATCAAAAATGCTCAGGTCCTTTACATCAGTTGACTTGATGCTCAGAAAAATACAATGCGCTCTTGTGAATGAGCTATGGTAAGTCCTTAAAAGGACAAAGGATGCGGTCTTAACACACGCGGCCGTAATGAATGGCCAGTTTCTACAATGTGGACGTGCGTGGCTAAATCCTGTTACGCGCTTGCTTCGTTTTTGTGGACAACCTCCGTGAGCTCAGTGTATCGGTTCAAAAAGAATAAAGAGGTGAAAATATGAATGAAGCTGTACTACGCTGTATTCTTGGTTAATCCTCTGTGATAAGCCTATCTCGGGAAGATAACGAAATACCATCTGGAAACGGGTCATTCATATTTAATTATGCGAGGCGATATCGCGCGCGTTTCTTTGATACCAGAATAGACATCGAATCTCCATTAGGTACTTGTGGATGAATAGTGAAACTCTTTGAATCCTAAAACAAAACTTCATTATGCTGGAAGGCGAAGTGAAATATTCGATGGGTATGTCCTTTTTTATTCAGTGCTTAATAACAGAAACCACAACACATAAGAGAAAGTCTTCCAGATGATTTGGCAAATTGGCTTGCTTTACTATTTATAGTCTATCTAGACATAATGTAGCAACTCATTTAGTTTCTAAGCCTGCAACTTGGTTGACACGAGATACTTTGAAATATCTTACTCAGAAAAGAATATATGTATGCTAGACTTTGAGGCTACATGTATTCATTTACTTACTGGAATCATGACCTCAATTTTAGTGGGAAAATCAGCGCAAGCTTTCTTTTTTTCTTAATTCTACAATAAAGATGTCGCTTACTATGTTTTAACTGAAAACCTATATGAATTGAATTGAAACTGAATTTACCCACTCCTGAGGTAAATTTATAACAAAAGGAGAACATTTACCTGATGCTCAGTGGCTTTTTCTTCATTTAAATGCGCTCCTTATTTCGGAAATTAAGAAGACTTAAATGAGTCGAAGTTTATTAGAAAAAGCAGTACAGTATTACCTACCTAATATGGTAACTTGCCGTTGCACACAAATACAACAAAAGGAGCAACACTCCATGGGGTATAATATTGTTCTCTGTATCCAATTCTAGACATTTATTAAAGGATTAACAAATGATAAACTAACGAAGATTTACAAAGAGGCAACACAACGCAGTGTGGACCGGCTCTGACAGATGGTAACTTCATCTAAAGTTTCTTCTAAAGTGAGAAAATTCCATGAGATAAAATACTGTGGTACCAGTTTTGTGGCAGTTTTGGTAGATACTTTATTTGCTGAATTATATTTTCTTTCATAAGAAGCAATGAGTGTTGTAAAATGGTAGAATATGGCACGAATGCTGCTATTAGCACCTGATAAATATTTTATTGCGGGATGTCCCAGATAGCCAGTAACGATATCCTTTGAAAAAGATACAGATATCTGATCATCCATGCAGTATGTTGTCTGTAATGATAATGAATCACAATTAGTTATGTAGATGCATGGATAAAATTAATTCCTCGTTAGGGATCTTGTCTTTTCCTTAGCATTAATCATTGATTGTATGCTGCTCCATTGTGCAATATGAAAGCCACGTCCGCTGATCGGTAACCATCGTTTCAATTTTCTGGTAATTGGTATGAGATTTTTATAAAATATATGAACCTGTGCCCACTTTGGTCCATATTTTATCAGTTTAATTCAAGATCTTTTATTAAGCATGAAAATGGGAAGTGTAGTAGGCAAGTTGTTGGAGTTAACAATTTTGGTACATTTTTCATGGAAATAGGTCAGTATTTAAATGTGCCTTTTTCTAAAGAACACAGCTTTTGCACAACGTCTACTTCGCTACAAATAGATGCAGAAGGTAACCTTCTTCAAGTAAAACACCACGGATGTTGAAAATCTAGTAACATTGCGAAAAGATATACAGACAAATCAAGTAGCAGTAAGATTTAAAGAGACCAAAATGTAACGACAGCTACAGAGGGGTAATGACATTTGTTAGCTGAACTAATGTGACATCCTCTACTTCACGTTAAAGAAAATGAAACGCCATTAATCAATATTTAAATAGAAAATAATTTCTATTGTTTTATTCAGTAAATAATTGTTTGCATTACTTTTTTAGGATTGCCATGACATCGTAGAAAAAGTACAGTGTTGCACTAGCCCAAAACATTTTTTCAAACAAGGGAACAGATTACCTAACGAGGTAAAGCTTTTTTCGTCTCTAGTTAAACAATATACTGTTAATTGGCTACCCTGTCCAATAACTGATACATAATAAAAAAAGTGTTAATCTCCGCATACTGTCCTCAGATGGAATACATGTTTACAGTAATCCAGGATGCAAAGTTTGCCTCAGGCGATTGACCAGCAAGCTGCCCGTATTCCACGATAGTAAATAGTTGAGATGAATAATTCATAAAATTATTAATTCCGAAAACGGATTTATCTTTCAAAGAACATGAAAGAGGCTGAACTATTTTAATTTTTTGAAGTTCATGAATTATGAATTTTCATCGAGTATTGGTGCCGTCGAACAGAAGCTTCAACTACACGCAGCACTTTTTAATCAGCATAAGTAGCACGATCGATCCCGTAACGCTATATAGGAGGGTGCGGTATTTGTTTTGTAATTTAATCCTTGTATTCTTTCTTCAAACAGAGGAAACGGTCGAGGTATCGCTGTAGGAACGCGAAAACCTTTGAAGTGGTTGCAACATCTCCATACCTTCACGCGTAGTTCTGCATTAATGAATGCTTTTGAAACTTTAACAGAGCTTTAAGGTTCGTCTTGCATTATAACTTGGTCTAATTAGAGCGTTTCCACAAACTCAACAGGAAGCAAGAAAGACACAAAAGGCGACGTGTTTGATTTACGTAGCACGCTAGCAATTCACGTCCCGGAAGGTTGCGTGGTTACCAGCCACTACAAGGTGTAACACTACCTTCCCGCATGGAGATACTCAGCACCTAATTAAAAATGTACCCTTATTTATAACGCGACATTCCATCCAGTCTTACATTTTTGACGGCTGTTCATAAATTACAATTAAGGATGTTGACGCGGTGCTATGTGTAAGAAAAATCGTGTCTGCTACGACCGCTGTGAAAATATTTGATCATATCTATGATAAATCTGCTTTATTTCTTCCACTTGTTGCGCCTGACGCTGTCGAAGCGTGTAAGTGCTACTCAAGAAACCATCTAACACGACACGTGGACGACAGACAAAGGMGAGTTGCTGTCGTGAGAATAAATGGGACGCTGGTATTCCCACAGAACATATAATAAATAATTAAATAATTTTTGCGGTCTTGCGCCTCCACCAATTTTTCATCCAATATAGGCATAAATTACTCGCCGTCCAGACTTGTGTTTCTGCAAGGTGGTCGTTTTTTAGCACAGTAAGAGTTGATTTGTTTAAAAATGTACTGATAATAATAATTTTATTCAGTCAGCATTACTGCCACTCCCGGATACCGCCGGGCCGGCCGTCTACGCTGGGTTGGAAGGCTACATAAAACATCATATGATGTCTGTTTGACTAAAAGCTTACCAACAGAGTGTACAACGTCCACCATAATTTCGTGATTTAAACGTTCTCGAAGAAAATATAATATACTTATCGTTAACAACATGCAAATGAGCAGTTTGACAGCTGTATTCTTTCCTAAAATCATGCATTGCGCTGAATGTATTATGATAAACTTGCTAACATCATTAGTAAGTTGTTCAGTTAGAACTTTTTCAAGTATCTTAGACATATCTGACAGGTCTGTAACGGCTTTTATGTCTTTCAGATCTTTCCGATTTGATTTTAGTAGGAAAAACACTAATATATAGTTCCACTAATGACGAAGGTTTTAATAATACTATTATAGTATCCTATTCTAAAGCTGTTTTGTTTTATGAGTATTTAGATATTATTATTATACGTTATTTTTCGCGAAAATACATATCAAGATTAAGATTGCTAATTTCCCGAAAAGATATATATTTTTTTGTAAATAATTAAATATTATATTCTAATATAAGCACAATTTTTCTTATAATTTAATGATACTCAATGACTTTTAATGTAGCTATTGTTTCTAGCTTAATATGAAAGTTCTGTACACCAAATTAGGTTCAGATATGTGTGTGAAACGAAGAAAAACATAAGTAAGCTTTTATGCGCCTACATTGGCATAAGGTTTGGTAAATTAAGTCGTGCTATACAGTGTGTTCACGGTTGAAGTTGATAAAAGAAAACACTTTTTTTAATTTTACAGCAAAAAAGTAAATCTCTGTAAAAGCTCTAATTTTCGAAAATACTGAAGTTTTGCAGTAATCTTGCTCTTGAGGAAAGATCAAGACATCTGTACCGAGTACAGCAAACGTCAAGAAAATGTCAGTATTTAATTTTCGTCTGTCATACATAGGCTTTTAAAATCTGCTTTAATTATGTCAACTAACGATGAGCGTATTTATTTAAAACAATGCTAAGAAACTGGAAATTAAATAACAAATAACGTTAGAACCTGATAATACAAAAGCTGTGGAAATGAGGCTGAAAAATCGATCGAACTTCTTTAAAATTTTTCTTAAATAAAATTAGCTTGTTATAATTACATATAAGTACAAGTTATATGTTTAAGTAAATGTCAGCACAATCAGGCATTTAGATAATTATATTCGCATACCTCGTGTACCTTACGTATGCATGTTGAAATTGACAATTCATTACATTATAAACCCAAACTCACTGCATAATTCAATAGTAGGTCAGTAAATAGCATGCTTGATTAGATGGATGCACTCCTGCATTTGATATCACCAAAATACGCAACGGCATGTTTGAGCTGCATGTTTGTTTACAAGTTCCAGTAAATAACAAGATAATAAATGAACTGAACAGTCGCAATAAATGACGACGAAAAAGAGAGCTTCAAAACAAGTGTAAATGCAAATGGAACGAAACATTTTTACGTACTTCATATAAGTTGACCTAATGGTTGCTTAAATGGCAATAAATGTTTACCTGTAGTCTCGCAAAAGTAAAGTAAAATATATTTCTGTGGATAAACATGAGTGGGAAATGCCCGCTAACTCGTAAACCGTTAAATAAAGTCCACGTTTTGTTTGTTAAATGCATTATAAATAGTGGATCACCAAAAATTTTTGAACAGACTAGAGAGCACAAATCTTTTTTATATGAGGGTGCTTTAAAAACCACCGATGTGATTATTTCTCTGGTGTATTCTCTTTAGACACACATTGTATAATATTAAGTATAACTGTATCAATATGCGGCTGCCTATTTCTCATTTCTTAATAGTATAATGCAAAGATATTGATAAGTTTTAGTAGTTACCTATGTTCCAAGCCTTTGTAGAAATACATTTGCCTTATGAAGGTGTATATATGCACCTATTGCCTGAGTTTCAGGTAGTAGCAGTTGGTAGTACGTGGATGTCATGGCAATAACAATAACATAGATCTCTGGTTCTTGTCTAGCATGATGATGCATCTTCTATTACACTTTTCTTTTACATACGACAGGTGAATGTAAAGAGCGATATCAGTATAAAACATTGCACATTATCAAAGTGAAATTTATAATAATATCCTTTAAACCACGTACTACTTACAAAGCAAACGCAAACCCCTTCACCGGAAGAAAACTTCTTTATTATCCGAAATAGCACCTCCAGCGACAGCTGCTGTCATCGCGCAAACAGAATAACCTTATCGTGCTCATTCTCGACGTCAACTCTTTATTGCTTCCTGAGCCCGAGCGACGGTCTAAAATGTTTGAACCTAGCAGAACGCCCAGATGTTGGCAGGGTGCTATGATAACGTCCAAGGGTTGGTGCAATCGCTTTATGATTTATCGGTTATGGAAAAGAATTTCGCCCTATAATTTACCAGCTAACGGGGCAGCAGCGGCTAGAATAAGGAACTCGGGGTGGTGGATGTGGGGTGTAGAGACGTGACCAGTAAATTAAAGGCGCCAGACCTTGGTCGTCTGCTATTTTTGTCGCTGGGCGGAGGGTTCGAGAGATGAACTCGAATTTCGGTTAGCTTGCCACATATGGAACTTCGAAGAATAAACAATGGTTGTGGTAATTGAAGGCCAAACACGTCGAAATAGGATTGAGATGGAAATGTTCTGGGAAGTATGAGGAACGCAGTTATTTTTATATTTCAGTCGACCAATTGTACCAGTAGTATCTCGTTTATATACAGGAAGAACTATGACAAATTTGTAATACGCTTACTAATATAGAGGGTGATTCACTAAGCTTTATCTTGAAAACATCACGTTGTGGATAAAAATGTTGAGAAGTTTTTTAAAAATATAGTTCCTAAAGTTTCCGCTTGGAGATATTTGACATCACGTTACTACGGTCACTGCATTACAAGTTACCGCCAACTCTACCATGAAATTTCATCCAGCAACACAAAAGATAGAATGTTACGTTTTCAGGAACTCTATACTAGTCGGAACTGTTGTCGATACCTGTCAAGATTCAGTAGCCTTACAGGTTATAAATAAATGGAGTTAACTCCAAAATTTGCTAATAAATGTAAGCGGGAAATGCAAATTTTCTATTTTCATTATGAAGTAATCATGAAACGCAATTGCCTTTCGAAATGCAAGCCATTATAATAGGGAATAGGTATATTATTTTCTAACTAACCGTGCGTAAACATTAAACAAACTTCAACTCTTATGTATTTTGAACTGCAGATTCCAAAAATTTGATTAGAAATGAGCTAGGACGTCGGGCGGCCTAATTTACTCCGCTTTTAGATCGAACCGTTGTAGCTAGCGACAAACGGATACCATTCCGAAATTTAGGAGGTCCAGATTACTAAATATATGCTTGAAATTATACAAATCGGAGGTGCAAAAATTTTAAGGTCCAAATAGAACAAAGGGGTTAGCCTTTAATGTTTTGTGATTTTTCGGTGGAAACTAATTGTAGCTCAAAATTGACAAACAGATGTATTTTGAGCTGCAGATTCTATAAATTTGATCAGAAATGAGCTAGGACATCGGGCGGCCTAATTTACTCCGCTTTTAGATCCAACCGTTGTAGCTAGCGACAACCGGATACCATTCCGAAATTCAGGAGGTCCAGATTAGTAACTATGCTTGAAATTATACAAATCGGAGCCATAGACATAGACATACATATTTTTTTAATGTTATGTGTTATAGGTAATAATTTCTTTAAAATGAATAATCCTGCCTGCTTAGGGTTTTCAGCACAGTTTTTTTTACGTAATAGCATACATAACAAAGTGAAAAACTTTTTACGTCCTTTTAAACTTTTTCGCTTAATCAAACCACTCTAAAGAAACTTTTTGAAGAAATCAACTACGGAATAATTTATGATAAATCTGAATCCATTGAAAATGCCTCTGAAATGAGTCCTATTATGTTAAATTTGATTGAGGCTTCCAATGGATATATCATTTAGAAGTTTCTGAGTTAATATACTAAAATGTAAGCAAAACTTTTCGTATTTGTAACGCAAAAAAGTCAAATACACCCTCTAGTGGGAAATTTAGGAATATAGAAGTATTTTTTTTGTGAGTTCTTCTAATACAAAAAAATAAAACGACAGTATGAAAGGGTTTTTAAAATATAGCCGCTACGCACCATTAGTGAATCATCCCATATAAAAATTATATCAATAATGTTGTGTTCCAGGGCAAAATGTGGAAAATAGTGCTAGTAGCTTTTCTGCGATAGGTAGCAACAATTTCTTTTTACTGAGCAAGCAAGTAAAGACAATGACAAGTGAATAACAAGAGTAGCATGCATTACACTGGCTGGGTCAATAATGCAGAGGGATGAATTTCCTAACGAAATCATAAATATCACAATCTTACCTAAGAGACCTTTACCAGTAAGTACTTGCAACTTCAAATTATTGCATTTTGACCATCAAATGCGTAAGTGGAAGTGGATTGGTCCTTTTAGAAGATTATCTACATATCACACATACTTCAAATTACCAAATTAATTGCACAACCAAAACTTTTACTTTAAGTTATTGTTCTGTGGATAACAAAAATAGCCAATTTTGCGTCATTTCGAGACATGCAGCTTCTTGAAGGATTTCCTGACAATGGAAGACCAAGTTCCCTTGTCCCTTAGTAAACGTCCTTGCACGCTGGATTATACTATATTTCTAAATTTTTTTCAATAACGAATACTTACAAATTTATTATTTAATCGTATGTATTTCGATAATAGTTCTATTTTAAATCCAAGATTTTTTAATAGCCGTTCTTTATTATTTAAGTTTAATAATTTGATTAATAATATGTTTTCGCCTTAAAATCTTAACACGCCAACAGACGTTTGCAACCACTTTGTATATTCAAAAAACGCTTTTTTATCTAACGAGCATTAAAAGAAAAACAAGGAATCGAGCAGATCCCGAAGATTGTATCAAAATGAAACAATATTATTTTTCTTTTTACATCCAAAATGTGAAATTATTGATTTTGTTTTTCACATTTACATAGGTATAAGTATTAATTAAATCGATTCAATAGACCTTTGAATTCAAATGATCTGATATTCTTCATTCCATTCCGTTATCGTAAAGTAAAAAAGTTCGCCAAACCATGGTGTATACAAACTAAAGTTTTAGAATGTTTAAATTTTGAAGATGTTCAGGCAGGATTTAAAGATAAGGTTTTTGATCTTGCTGGAATTCGAACCCAGCCTTCAAGTTTACGCCCTAAATTGCTACTGCTGCATTAGTGCCAAACTTTGATCCTGGCGTTATATTAGTGATGCGGATTCGAATTCCCGCCAGAGCAATAATATATAGAACTACAGACAAGCCGCGTAATGTATATCTAGCTTCAAAAATATATTAAGTATTCATATATTATGCTAAAATATTGCAGGAAACCTCTTAGGTTAAAGAAACCGTGTCAGTTATAAAATATCAGTTTGCCAAGTTAATATTGCAATATGAAACACTGCCTTTAAGATTTGCATTATAAGTCACATTCTGAAGCTTAAATTAATGGATCTCTTTGCTGTTGTTGAATTTATTGCTGAATTTCAGTCAACTTCTCCACCAGTCTACCTTCAGACTTAACACTTTTAATTTAAAAGTAAAAGGCTCGACGACGACGCTTGTAAAGGAGGGAGCGCTAAAATTTTAAGTAGTCTTTTAGCCATAGCATTGCCTTTCGCTAAGCAAGCACGAGCTTCGCTCTAATTTAATTATTTTGGCATTCCCGCTAGTGTTACGTAATTCTGTTAGCACCGACGTCTGCTTTGTCTAGATACGTCTTGCAGGAAGATTTATTGCAAGCCGTTATCATTACACCGGCGTTTGCATTCTGATCCTGCCCTTAGAAACATGATGTTCCATAAATTACAAGGATTTTTAGTCACTCAAGGATAAATTAATAACAGTCCGTTCTGGTCATTATTAAAGTGCCGACGAAAGCGTTTGTTGTCTTAGGAAATCATTGCGTTAGCTGCACATGCTCTTTCGACCTTGCGTTTTATTGGAATCACTTGTGTTAATCGAGGAAAAAAGCGAGACAAGTCAGTCGCAAAAATAACAACATTTAGTATCGTTATTTACATCACGAAGGGGAACTAATTTTTACGGTACATCTAGCGAAATTTCTCATGAAGATAGTTTGTCTCCMCACGCGTWGCTCTGATCACGAATTTARCGACCATGCTGCACGACAGATAAAAWCTTGCMACCATCCAACGATGTGCMTAACGACTATAAATAAAGCGTGCAGTTAAACAATAATGCGATGTAAGTAGGAATCATTATACCCCATATGCRAGGAGGTAATAAGGGACCAGGAAACAATAAATTACCGATACAATTTTRATRATTACTAAAACCGCTGTTAAAATAATGATGTGTTTGGCAGTTCTCACGATTCGTTGCAGTTGATGAGTATTAACGAGTTCACAAATTGCAACCGCTATTATAGAACAAACGTCTCAACAGCTTAATGTGCAACGCCTTTGCAACTTCCATTTATGCACGCCAGTGTATTCAACTTTGCACATTAAATTTAGTGATAATCTGAATTTTAATCCTCATGTAGTCTGAATGCAACTAGACGAAGTTACATTTGCTCGTAACAGAACCTACAACCGTTTGCATTATGATTTGATTAATATCATCATGCTGTTTTGCTGCATACACTTAAGAGCCCTTATAGGAAAATTGTTAAGAGACATCGTATGAAGTTGATCAATGTTTTTGGAAATGAACGTTATTATTTAATGTACCGTTCTCAGAGCAAAGCCTAGCAGGTTTTGAAATATTCGTCATCATACAGTAACTGAACACACAAAAACAGAAATGTCTTCACACTCTTAAGAATCATTCATTATGCAGCACTGATGACTACACTGACAGTAGTTACGTGATGTGAGTAATAATAAGCTATCAAGGAGTGTCTGTCGCCTCATAATTGTCTGCTATTATGGTTATTTTACACCTCATTGAACGATTTTCAAGTACACTGTAGAAGTTAATATATCCAACAAGCTTGATAAATTGAAGACGAAGGTATAGCTACTATTGTCTTATCACACAAGACAGTCTAGTTTGGCACGTGTAGCAAAATAGTTTTTCATCTCACCAAACTGCTCATTTCGTTTTGTACTAAGTACCTGATCTATCTAGAGCACAACGAAACCAAATTCTGATTAAATTTCATAATAAATGAAGTGTCAAGCGTATCAGTTTTTCTTGTTCCCTGGTAAATTTGACTATTTGCTTGAGATGAGCGATGTATAGTACAAATCGAGTAATGTTGAACAATAAGCTGTCGTTAAATTATATGTTTAAAAGAGGAAACAACGGTTAGTGAAATCCACGCATAGATGATAAATAAGTTAGAGTAGTTTGCAGTATGTGACATTGAAACAGATGATATTGTAACTGATAGTATCGTGAGCTTGTGTGTGGTGGAGCTACCTGCAAAGACTCAATCAGATCTCAATTAGAAATGTTTAAACTTGGATTTCAAGAAAGAAAAACTTGCAAAAGAGTAATTTTTCGATTATCTTACACGCATTTTATCCGAACCTTCTAACTTAATGCGTTCATAATTTATCGTCCTTCAAGTCGGATACAAGTACTTTCTCACTAACACTATTAAGCAAGCATTTTTTACTAGCATTTTCGTGTTCGTATCACCTTCCGTTTTTGCTATTAGCAGAAAACTCAGGAGGATGTTCAACGAAATATAGCGGCAAGTGTTCAAGACTGGAATTAAAAATTTTGCCATTATACACGGTCGCTACAAAGTATGGAATCAGCAGGATATATCAGGCTCTGTTTGTTGGATTTTTCTGAAATTGTGCATGGGCCTATGGGTAATTAAAATGGTGATAATTTTCGTCCAATTTGATCAATTTATTGCGAACCGAATACCCTAAAAGTAAAAAAGGAAAACATGACTCCGTGACAAATGAACTATTTTTTCAGATTTGCATTACAGAAGATGCTCGAAATGTTCCCCATTCACTTATTGACAGTAATGCAGCCTTGAGTAAAAGTTTCCTAATGTTCTTTGTAGTATATTTGGTGGTAAGTTTCCGTCCTGATTCGTCTTAAATATTCTGTATTATGTGGCCGATCAGCATAACGACGATTTCCAGATACCCCCACAGGAAAAAAAATCAAGCGGCATCAGATCAGGGGACCGTGCTGGCCATTCTATCGCTCCGCGTCTACCAATCCATCTCTCTGGAAATAACACAATGAAATCACAAACGTTGACTGCAGCATTTGCGCGATTGTGGAACATTCGAATAAGTTCTATTATATTGTGTGCAATTATGTCTATTCACATTACCATTGAGGCAAAAAGTCGCTTCACCAGAAAACATAATCTAATTTAAAATGTTTCTATCTTTACCTATCATGTTCATAGCAGTTTCGCAAAATTCTATCCTATGCTTGAAGCTACTTTCCTCACTCGTAGCAACCTTTGGACGTCGTGTTTATTCACGATTTTTTAACACCGCTGGCTTCGTCAAAACGTTGCAATGTTTTAATAGCTGTTGATGTGACAATTGGTTCACAATCTTCATGAATTGCATTGTAGAGTGCAACTACTTCCGAATAATTTCGCGGTTATGGAGTTATAACCAATCATCATCAAAATTTCGATGCGGTCACGTTCAATTAACTGAAGCAAATAACAAAGTGAATGAAAACTGTCACTAATCACGAGGAAAATGGAGACACCTGGAGTTTTTGTTCTTACTTAGCGATAACAAATATGGTTATTATCCCGAAGGTTTTTTGCAAGACCCAAGTTCGTTATCACGCTTTTCTCAACTCAAAAGCAATAAACTATAAGTGTGATACATTTTTGAAATTAGCAAAAATATCCTTTTCGATGATGTGCCTCTTGACTCCTTTCCCATTTAGAAAAATGCAACTTGCGCCCATATCTCGAAAATGAGAGCTGACACGGAGCTGAAAAAATTTCAGCATTCTAATTACACAAAGGCCCATGCACAATTTCAGAAAAATCGGTCGAACAGAACCTGAAATATCCTGCTAGTTCCATACTTTGTAGCGGCCCGGTATATCAGTTAACATTTTGCCACATAAAATTCAAAGCTTACCTTCTTATAAAAGCGCAGTTACAATCAAAGTTATTAAGTAAAAAATTAAGAATTTTATTATTGTTTGTTTTACACATCATAGTTATAAACCCGTACATAGCACCACAATCTAATAAGTGACAGATCTGAGATGAAAAAAGCCTGGACCCACGTAATATCGAGTTGTCTGTGTCCGTACATGTTCAGCAAGGTCAGGTTCAAACGCAGGCTTTCCCCATTTAGTTCAGCAAAGGGCTGCTCGCACATAATCATCCAAGCTTTAATCCCTAAAATTAGACGATCAATCATCTTTAGCTCTACGCATCGATCTTCCGTTGCCCTCTGACCTACCATGATAACGGTCAGCTAGCGTGAAATATGCATAAACTCACAATAATGTATTCCAACCACATCGGCCGAGTCATGATCTTCCAGAGGATCCCGACTCCGCTCGTACGTCTGTTAACCCGAAAAAATAACATTTCCGTTTGAGCCCATCTCGAACGAGCAAGAATTTGATTTCAGATACGCAAGACAAAAGAGACTGGATTTTATTTTTATTCTAACCCCCGGCGTCGCCTTCACAGCAGATATCGTTCGTGTGCGAGGAATGAAGCTGTCGCATTGTGTTAAATGCGAGGTTCAAAGAACGCAATGGAATTGGCTTTATTGCAAGAATACTGGGAGCGTAAGCGCAACGTAAGTGTTGTTTCCTTTGATGTCACGTGCGCGATTGCAGATAAACGACTGTGACATCATCTGGAACACATAAATGTTCAAAATTGCTTTGTTTTCCAAACAAATACAATTAATAATTGGGTCAGAACGTAAAAGAAATTCAGTGTTAATGGATGTCCACGTGCACACTTCAAATGTGATTGTATGTTAGTGGGTACCCACAAGTGATCCCTATTTATAAGTTAACATAATGTACCTTGAGAACACAGAGATGTAAAAAAGAGCACGAGCAACATTCATCCAAGCACAGGCCAAGATTTATACACATATCGCCCATTTTAAGAAATTCCTTATTAAGTATAATCGTAAAAGATACATCATTTAATATGACTTGCCAGCCAGCACCAAATGCGACGATTTCAGCCTTTGATTCGTTAAGTCCATGTATGCGAGAGACATGCTCTATAGGAGATAAGTCAGAAATAATAATTCTGACAGCGTCTTTTTTGCCTTTAAGCAAAAACGAACAGTATATTTGAGTATTGTCGGTATACTGATGAAAATTGAAGAAATTAAGGAACTTGCAAGAATCGGCAGTATATATATATAGAAAATAAAAGTGGGCCCAGAATACAGCCCTGTGTGACCTCTTTACTAATAGTTATAAATTCAGTTTGCTTACCAAGAAGCTCAACACGCTGTTGTTTATGTTGCATGTAATTATAGTAAAGAATGGCAGTCTAAAAAGTTACTGATTACTCTATTCCATATAAATCCCTTACTGCAGAATATTATATAATACTAAAAGCATCTCGCGTTTTTCGTATCTGTATACGTGAGGCATATCCCGATTACAGCTAGTCTACAACAAATAGTTCCGCGACATTGATGTATGCATTCAACGTAAGTGCGCTCTACGATTATTATTAATCACTTCAGCGACTGAAACATGTGCTGGAACTGTTTTAACCTCGGAATCGAACTCTCGTAGATAAAAAAGCTCGGTACCCACGCAAGCGGCAGATTCGCTTTAATGCGCACCAGACGTTTTCATCAGCAATTACAGCAATTCATGTTTAATGGAAGGGCATGTTGCTTTATTTCTTCCACGGCTATAAACCACTTCATAGATATTTCTGGTGGATATGTGTAGTCGTTGTAATACAACACATGCGACTAGATGGGCAAGCACTCACACTACTTCAGTTCGAAATCCAGTTTTGTAAAGCTTTTTTTAAGATAATTTAAGGGATCACAAACAGGCTAGCATGAGTCTGGTCCAGTCAATAAACGATTTGCTGTTTATCGATTTGATATCGGTTTAACTGATTTTATTAATAATTACCAAAAATAACTATGTCATTCATATTAAGAAAATTAAATAATCAAAAACTGTAGTGTATGGTGTTTAATTTAGATACACACTATTATTTCACAAATCAAATAAAAATTCAAATTACAGTAGTCACGGCACTCGTCAAGTTGATACATTGCCGTTTTCCTACAACTGGATTTATCCGTTAAACATCCTGACTGACTGTTAAATTTATACCAGAAAGAACCTAGTTTCCTAAAAAGGGCAGCACGTTTCCCAGTCTGGTATCCGTGTGTAAGAAGGTTTCCGTGGCATGACACCAAGTAGTGGTGGTCTTCACATGCTTAATTACAATCTTGAGCTGTACATTCCAGATACTTCTTTGGGTTGGTTCGATGTAAAGAATATACTGGAGTTACAAAGTGCAGCAAATTCGGAAGGTAAAATGCATAAATTTTTGATTTAATTTTGGCTCACAATGAACAATTAAAGTTTGGTAAGAGACCTTTATTTTCTAACCTCCAATTTTTCAACAATAGTACCGATGCTGTGCTAGTATTGAAGTGTCTTTTACGCCACTGCAATTGATATCGACACAACTGTTCCTTTATTTTTATTAATAAATAGACAATCAACTGAAGTGTTCTGCCGACACTATTTTATAGGTGTTCCATTGGTGTCAGAGGATTATCCAAAACCAAAACCTTTGAGTATTGTAAAAAGTTCATATTTTGATGAAAAAATTGCTTCAAAAACAACATACTGTAACTTAGTTTCTGTTTATGTCAAAGGAAAATAGGGCAACTGTGGCTAAATCTGTGAAGAAAATTGATCAGTTTAGAATAGTGCATAAACAGATAGGTGTAACACGTATCCATCCATATGGTTTAGGGTAAACAACTGCATGAAATCAAAGATGAAGCGAAACACGTGGCAGATAAATATTTATTTCTTGCTATCATAATTAAAGAAATTTTCGGTCAAGAACATAGACACACTTATAACTTATGTGTAAAATTTTGATGTCACAATTGGAAGTCTGTTATATTGGGTGTTCATTTTATTTTGAACCCTGAAAGGGCCATTGTCCAAATTTATACTTACATTTATACTAAATGACACTACACGACTACTAACTAGGTACCTCAAATAATAAAAATTATTGAAATACCCAATTGAGACCAAAGATACCTCAATATACTTACATACTAGTGGTTTTTCCTACTTACACTTTCACCTATTTTTACTGAACACTTGCTATCGTCATATGAACATGCAAATTTAGAATTCTAAATAATTTACCTGCACAGTTAACTCTTTTCTTATTCGTACTATTTACCTACTATTTATCTTGTGCAAGGTGAAAACTGTTTTTCGTCAATTGCCACAGTTTATTTACTGCATTTTTAATTTCAGCTGCCGATTGCAATCAATGTGTCAGTGTATGAAGTACGTCTATACATATATCAAAATATTCCTTTCTTGCAAAAAATAGTAAGCAGAATAATAGAATATTACTGCTTATGAAAGTTAGCTCTGAAAGTAAATGTCACGGTATCTCTTGTAACTTATCCAATCCAAGAACGACCTAGTTTTTTCCACTAAAGCGATGCACCCTCCAGCGTTAAGCAAAATCGAGCGAAGCTCTGCCAACTGCATAACCACATTATGCAAATAATGCCACTCCGTCGGCGTGATTCAATTTTGACCGATATTGATTACGGAACACGACACCGGTTAAGCCCAAACGAAAGTTAATACGTTTGGCCACCCAAACACAAGCGTATTAAAGATCTTAAAGAGGACTGAAACTGATTAATCACTTCCTTTGTGGTGTTTTGAGCGGGGCCTACAATGTTGCAAATCAGAGCAACCATATGCATACAATGCGAATCCTTTTCAGTCTGCCACCCTTTTGTATTGCACTAATAAATGGGAATGTAATTTTTATGAGGCAAAATAAAATAAATGGAGATGTATTCGATGCTGATGAATTCTACCACAGGGTATCTAGAATGAGAGTGGTGAGGATGTGATTTATTTGCGGAATATAAGTACCATCAATGTTTTTAAATGCAACTGATTACTATGTATCTACCTTTGGCTGGGATAATTTTTGAGATCGGCAGAGGAAGAAAGGTGTAGTGTATAAAAAAGTAATTTCAAATAACTTGATAAATACAGTACGTATAGTGTACCTATACTACCATAAATTGAACTTATATTACAATGGTAGTAAAATTCACTAATTTTTTGCTAAACGCTTACCCTTTCTACCATGCTTCTAGTTGTACCACAGTTTTTGGCAATGTCTCTAATGGACATGCTACGAGTTTACGTTCAAACTTTAAGAATTTTTTGTTCCAATTGCAAATCATGTTCGCCAGATTTTCTTACAGAATCTTGATGTGCTTTGATCGTGGCATTTTCAATTATTTTGCAATGAAGTGACTAGGACGTTTATAATCAAAGCATGACGAATAAATATATAACTTCTACTTCACTAGATTTTTAAACTTACGTACTAACCAGCGCAAAATTACAATGACAAATATTTGACGTTTCTAAAAAGTCACAGCCATCTAAAATTTCCGAATTTTATTCGAAACAGTCCCTATTCATATTCAGTACAAATATGTAAACCTTGGCATAATACGTATGCAATTTCCAAAGAAGTTTACCTACCCATGACTTTTGACACTTCATTTGACTCAATTTTTTTCAGAATTTATTTGAGAAGCGGCGTTCGGCATTCGTCCTAGGGGTTTGTGTAAAATATTTGTTGTTAGCAGAAGAATTCGAACTCTTTTTTAGCTAAATATAACGCGATGAATTAAATTGTACTGGTCTTTCCTTCTATATATTTTGAGCTAACACAAGTTATAGTCCATGATCTATAAGGCTGCATTTCTAAAACTCGACAAGCTATCAACACCCATAAATGTAAGAGTACTTTTAGCACTAGCGCAACTGGCCATTTAGATTCCATATGGTGATGACATTAATCCTTTGACTTTTGACTTGTACATCCTTGTATTCGCACACACAACTGATGTCGCAGAGACGTGCGGAATAATTCACGCCCTGAAATCAGATAAGTGATAAAGTTGTTTCTATTATGTTCGGTCCGGAGGAGATGAGGCGTGAACTGCGAAGCGATTTGTTATGAACCCATGATGAATAGAAAAATCAGCAATGGGTGAAGAATCGTAGTAGCCCCTCGTATTTATACATCATTGAATTTGTTCCCTGATTCATCATACTCCACTATTATTAGGTTTGGTTCCTGCGATAGTTATTGTTAGCGGTTCGACTGATAAACAAATAGGATGATCATGTTATGGGGAGGCAGTGAAATATCAGTGGTGTGTAGTCAGCTGTATCCACTTCATGTCATGAAACTCACAGCATGACGATTGTAATGTAATTATAATCACCAAATATTTCTGCTCCAGAGATAGTGGTAGTATAGATTAAAGATGATCTAAAAGTCAATTCAATAATATCCAGTAAATCCAGAAGCAGATAAAATAGTTTGTCGAGGTTAATATTAAATAGGTATGTTCATTCAGATACATGATACTTTGATAAATTGCAGCATATGAAAAATGAGACGATGAAATTTATATCACAACACGTTAATAATTAATAGTTAATAGACAGTTAATTGACAATGATAAAAAAATTATACAAGTAACCCTGTTAAACCACAAAAAATACTTGAAAATTATTTGAAAGGTGTCTGACCTTTTATTAATACTATGAGTTTCTCTATTAATGTGCACCATTTCTAAAAACAATATTTTCATCAAATTCGGTTCAGTATAGATAATCTTGACATCATTAAAATTAAAAGAATGACTGGTTCGGTTAATACAGATTTAATAGATCTAAGACGTATATCTCTCATACGTTCCTTCATCGTTTTTTCTAAATACCTACCAGCCTGTCCGATATAACATGCAGAACACGAGTTACAATCATTCTTATAAACACTATTAGATCTTAAATTATTAGGAATCTTGACCTTAGAAAAGACATATGCGACACTAACCATAGTACTAAAGGAAATTTTGATGTTAGGAATGGTGAAATTGGTGATTCTCTCAGTTAGATCTTAAATATAAAGTAAGTTACATAGTAGCATAGGTTGTTATTAGCAATATTATGCTTTAAAGACATAGTTGAAAAGTGATCTGTGTGTCTCCTGACATCAAATTAATATATAGACTTATTAATGAAAGACAAGGGATGTGGATATTCCGTTAAAATTAATTTAAATTTATTATTATTACTACTACTACTCTCTTGTAAAGACATTGTACTAAGTTAACCTTCATACTCATTACTAAGTCATCAACGTATTTAACTACAAATGGCAATACAAATGACAACCGGGAAACAGCAGTGTTAAGGATCCAATCCATAACATGCAATGAAATGACGAATAGCCATATCAGAAAGGAAAAGACTGCGTACTTAAACCAAGTCAGCATTAATACTTCCAGTAAACATTTGTGGAAAGCTCTAAATTACTTACACGTCAAGCGAGGTGGGATGTCCTGTGACATATCATTTGATAGAAAACTTTTTAATGAAAATACTAAATTTCATATAAAATTAATTTCCCCTCAAGATGTTGCTAATGTTATTCTTGCTTTGAAATCAAATGCAGTTGGACACGACGGCGTTTCTTCTAAGATGTTGAAATTCTGTTGCCCTGTTATTTGCGACTATGTTGCTCACATTATCAATTGTTGTTTCGAGCACAGTTATTATCCCGATGAGTGTTGTCTAAGGTGTGCGAAAAGTTTCTTCATAAACAAATATATGATTATGTTWCTGAAGCTAAAATTGTACCCGAAAACCAGTCAGGTTTTCGTACTCTCTATTTGGATTTTTCGAAAGCCTTTGATACACTRGATCATGTGCTGCTTTGTAGTAAATTGACTTRCTACGGTTTTGATGAGGTTTCTGTTAATTTCTTCAGATCTTATTTGCTCAATAGGTGCCAGCGAGTCTTGCTGGGTGGCGAAATGTCTGATGTCGACAGAGCGACGTCGGGAGTCCCTCAAGGATCTATCCTGGGACCAATTTTGTTTATAATTTACACCGCTGATTTACTCTCAAAGCCCAAATCTTCAACTTGCGTGGCATACGCTAACGCTACCTATCTTTTACACCATTTCGACCCACAGAACATAGAGAGGGCATGCTTAGAAATGAATGAGGACCTAAGCAACATTAGTGAATGTTTTAGTAACATTAACTTAAAGTTGAACAGCAACTGTAGTATACTTCGCGTCGAAATCGTCACAAAAATGTTTTGTGAAGGATGGTATTAAAGTACATGTGTACCATAATCAACTGCCTGTATATAAAAGGATCAAAAGTCTTGGTTTAAGTATAGATAATGATCTTCGTTTTAAAAATCACGTGTTTTCTGTTATGAAAAAATGTTATGTTGCTTTAAAGCTCTTGTACTCTAATCATCTTATTCTCAATTTTAAACTTAGAAAAATATTATGCGAATCTCTGGTAATCCCTCACTTACTTTATTGTTGTATGGTATACTTTGCTTGTCTTGATGTTATTAATAAATACAGGCTTCAGATGGTGCAGAATAACTGCTGCAGATTCATATTTGGACTAAAGAAGTATGCTCATATCAGTAAGTGCATACAGCAACTTAAATGGTTAAAAATTGATCAACTTTTTCATTACCACCTTGCAACTGTCTTATTTCGTGTCTTTCGATCCTCTTCGCCAAAATTCTTGCGTGATTAGTTTCATAGTCGTCGCAGCTTGCATTGCACTGATTTATCTCTTAGATATGTCTACCATTTATCAATACCTAGCTTCCGAACCTCCCTATACACGCGGTCTTTTACTTATAATGCTATAAAATGGTAAAATGAACATTATGATTTGTTTACTAAATTATACTCTGTAGAAAGTTTCAAAAAACAAATGATATATAGGTTAAGTCATTAGCTTGTAATTATAGTCAAAGCATGGTACTATAGTTGTCTATGTTATAGGTTTGTTTCTCATATTGAACTAAGTTTATATTTTTTTTAGGGTTGAGTGAAATAGCTACGCTAGACTTCGCTCAATAGTATGTTTAAATAAAGTCCTATTATTATTAAATAATTGGAGAAATGTTATTACCCATGGGTGTTCCATAGACTTGTCTAATTATGGCAGCTACAGCTTATATTCATATTAAAATCCTTTCACTTCTCCTTTTTTAATTTATGCTTCTATATTTGTAAATTAATATCTTTTGTATTTCCGGATGTTAATTTTTATTTTTCTCTCTTACTAAAATAAGATTGGACCATATATCTGTCCATAATCTAGAAGGATGTGAAAACCCTACCATGTATTTTCATAGCTTCAAACACATCACTGCAAGTAAATTGCTTGTAATATTGTATTACTCATCGTGCTTAAATGCATGTTCCAAACGGAACAATACTGTATTCGTTATTTTATATTTGATCGAACCCAATATTTCTCTCCCAGCGGTGGCCGATTCGCGGAGACCCCAGAAGGTCTGGGTCCGCGCCGATATAATCGCCCGCTCAGCGTGTGTTGTGCAAGAATGCCTCGTGAGGAGATTACATCTGCGGTTGGGGACACTTTTGTGTTGTTGCTCGGGGCGTTTAGGTCAGGAATCGCGAATGTAACGTAATGGGCCAGTTTTGTCGGCTTCCGTGCGACACGGACATTATCATTTAAATCAAGTGGTGTGTATCAAAGGAGAGTCTCTTCACGCCTTGAATGCAGCAGCCGGGGACGCGCAAAAGAACGCTGCCATACAGACGAGAAGGCGTTCCGGGGAATCGAATTCGGCTACCTGCACTTTACGCCGCGATCGATGGAAAAGACGACTGAGATGCTTCGGCAGATGTATGGTGTGTGCGTGAAACTCGTACTGAAAGGGTTTCCTTCCAGAAGATAAGGATACGATATATTAATATTCTCATGTACATACCTTCCCTACACAGAGAGAAAAATTTGTTCGGAAGAAAAAATATATTTACTGCAATTTGTATATGGCGAAGTAAACGATTTGTTTGTTTCAAACCCTCAAAATTCTTGAAGCGGCTAAAATAACATTTATTTAACATAATATATACAAAGCTTTAAATTAACTTTTGAAACTACTGAATCAAGAATAATCATTTCCTTTGTAGAACAAAGTATTTGTTTCACTAAACCATGACGATGTTTGGAATAAACATATGATTAAATTTAACTGAAACAAATATTTGTTTGGAATCAGAGAAGAGGTAAGTGATTCTCTGCATACCAAATAAATATTTCTTTGCAGTAAAGATATCACTGATTTAGTCCAATGAAACAGCTATTTCCTGGAATCAAACAATTGTTTGATTGAAAGAATTCATATGCTCAATTCATTATCTCTGTTATTGCAGCAAACTGCATGTGAATTTTAATGAAATATATATTTCTTAATTAGATTGTATAAATATTGCAATCAAACAAGTCCTTTAAACATATAAATAAATTGTGTATAAGTTAAAGAAATACATTTTGATTAACCCACTTCGATATGTCTATGTATTTTATGCAAGTGTATTCCTGTGGCTTCCTGTTTTTTATAGAGCGTATAAAAGTTGTTTCTTGTAATTAAAAATGCAATATGTCACTCAATTCATTTCCGCAAAACTGTAATTGGTTTAGTATAAAACATCTGATTTAAATCAGTCTAACCTAGACAAGTCCATTGACAAGGTAAATTTTGCTACTTATATGTACGAATATAATGCAGACGGAAAGTATGATGTTTATTTTAATTTAAAGGACAATCACAAATCTAGTGGTTTCTATAGCATGATGAATGTGTTCCATTTTAGTATTACAAATATACTGAATAAATAACGCATTACTTGTAATAGTAGTTTGGTGCAAATAGTGCACTTCATTGAGCAGACTTTACTAACATATACCTACTTCAAGATGTAGAGAAACAACGCCGTAATTAACACCCTTACGAATCATAGATGGTCATTTTGTAACAGAGCTTGCGTTAACGATCATGTGCTTGTTTGAATGCCKTATTTTTCACATCATATTAAGCAAATACTTTATKTAGGGTTCATACTTACTTTTAAAATCTGTGTCCATCTTCCTCTTTTGTTTCACAATTCAATGAAATAAACTGACAATAATAAGAAACAAATAACGGCGGCTTTTCCCGATTTACCTTGATACATTCTGTCCAGTGTCCAACCATGACTAAAGAAGCGGAACCCAAACTTCCACTTTGCTAGTGGCACGCGCCAATTCAACCAATTATTTCTCTGTATCCAAAAACAGATTGTTGCATTAAAGCATCATTTATTCTGTTTAAATACATGTTGTTTACTGTAACGACAGGTGTGCTTGAGTTGAACATTTAAGTAGTTGAATAACAAAAAGAAACATTGATTTAATGAAATATATATTTATTAGAAACAAGCATTTACTTTTGTTGATATAATTCTTCAAAGCATTTAATTTAAATATTTGAAATTTTAACTCATTGGAATAAATTGTTTGACCGTGAAAAATAATATTTTATTCGCTCAAATAATTATTAGGTTACTTGAACTCGCAAGTTCTGTTCGATCTAAAATAAATGGCAATATAGTTACAAACAAACTGATATTCTTCTTACAAATAAAATTTGTTTGTTTGAAGATAAATTTGTTGGACCTAAAGAAATGTAAGTCAAACAAATTGATTTCATAAATCCAGTTTTATCTGTATACAATATTACCTACTAGTGCTATCAATAGTGAGTGGCCGCTCTTAGAGGGTAACCACCAAGAGAATATCTATCCCACTGATGGGCTACCTAACCACATATATTGCGGCTTTGTACCTAATTACTGATCATAACACAGTAACAGAAAATCAGAACGTATCGATTCGTAGGGAGGCTTACTGACCAACACGTGACATATTGCTTAAGTTTATTTGACAGAAAATTTTTAGAAAAAAATGTCATTTATTTACCATCTCTGACATCCCTGCTTTACAATGCTTCCTGTAAATGCTTGCATACGGTTTTTTTTTCTTGTGTCCAACTGCTTTTTGTTTCAAATTTGTTTTTAGATAATTGTGTTAATTTACAGTCAACCATAGCTTAAATAAATTAAATATGTGGCCGAGAAGGACCAAGAAGTTGAAAATAATTTCATTTTGGAGCAAATATTACCATTTAAATTGTTCTGGAAAGTACGCAAGCTCATCATAAAGTGAGTGAACTTTTTTCATAAGAGGAGGTTTTAAAAAGTAGAAGTGATCATAAGTATTTATAGAAACCAATTTCAACAAAAGGTAATTAACTGGGTAGCTTGGAAGAAAGCTGCTCTGCTTCACAACATTTATCAGTTTCGACCTAACGGTCATTCTCAAAGAGTATCCAAGTTATTACATATGAGCTTATGAGTACAACTTTGATACAAGGTCTGATATCTTTCTGTTGAGCCTTACTAGTATAACTTTGCTACACTTTGAGAATGATCAGTAGGTAGATCGCCAGAGTTGTCTGATTTTCAAAATAACCACTCGTTTTAAGATTGTTCTGACGATTTATAACAGTACGTGTTTACTTGAAGTTTATCATCGAAAAAACCCCATTCGTGGAGTCGACTGCAACTGGAAATAAATTCCACATCGCCCTCGCACTTCTTCAAATACCTCTCCTATTCGAACTTTGCAATATACGGAAACGCCATCGCCGTAGAATTAAGCTGACTCGCTTCAAGTCAGCACGACGACGTGTTCGTGTTCGGAGCTGAATCGCAAACAGAGGTGATCGTGAAATACTGCATATGGAAGGCTTACCTGCATAAGACATCTTCAACAGTAAACCATATTTGCCGTGATCTTGAGCGGTAAATTATTTTCCGGGTGGTGTTGTAATGAGCTGACTTGCAATTAAATTACCTCCGAGGGATAACGACGTAGAGGGATAAATTTCGTTTGCTAGAACGTTGTTTTCGTTCCCGCTGAAATTTAATTTGTACGGATTTCTGTTCAGTAAACGACATTTTAGATTCGATTGTGTACGGAGACAAATGATTTCTAGGTCTTTGTCGCAATGTACAATCTTTCAGTGTTTGATTCTGCAAAATGAACTGATAGACTGAAACAGAAACAGAACACGTACTCATTATATTTCATCATAATTTCCTTAAAAAATGGTTTGAGTAGGTTGCAACCTCAAACCATTGCTGTTACTGAGAATTTTTCAACATTTGAAACAATAATCAGATATAAGAAGCTAAAATTGTATTGGTGTAAAATGAATCTGACAAATTCAATACTGTTGATTGTTATCTCTAAAATCCGAATGAACCAAATACCCCAATTTAACCCAAAGTTTAATAATGATTTAGGTATCTGAATCTCGAAAAAAAAATAAAATATATAGCTATTACAATTGAATTGATCGATTACATCTCATTCAAAGCTCGTAAATTGTGGACAGCACTTCTAATGTGTACAAAATCGTCGTCAAACATTGAAATGAAATATGCTATACTTCAACTGATCTCCTGCATATGTAAAGTTAATATCTGGCATCGATATAATCAACCCTCACTCAAAACCATAATTTTCGATTTATTTCCGAATTGTAATTAAAACATTTAGCTAAGATATTAAAAGAATTTCAATATCAAATAAAATTTACGAACTTATACCGCAACATTTTAGTTTAAAATCTTCTGGAACACTAGACAACAAAATAGCAAACCATTCAATCAATGATAGATACAAAATTATTTTATTTACTTGGGAAATTTCTGTACAAAAAAATATACGCTACAGAAGGCAGGTAAATAAATTTGAATTAAAAAAATCAGTGACAAATCACAAATCATCGCCAAAGTTTTAACTGCAGAATGATAACTGTTCAACAGCTCTATAAATATTTTGTGCCTGATATAGTTCGCGCATTCAATAGAGAAAATAGAATTTCCTAATCCTATTAGAAGTTATATACTATAGCGAAAGGTAACGGATTCCATGAAACGAAGAACATCGTACAATTTGGAATTGATTTGGGAAACTTTCAAGCAGAAACGGTTTTGGAGTAATTACAAAAAATAACCGACAATAAAGCGACTGTATTTGCGAGAGGTGGAAAAAACCAGAGAGGACCGAGGTAGAAATAATATTGAGGAAAATTTCCAATAAAATATAGCAGAATAAGTAGAGGTAGCAAAATATTTTGACTGACCTACCACATATTTTTTGGATTCTTTACACTTAAGTGTAACTCTATTTCTTTAAGCAATAAGACGTTTATGAGTATTGCTCATATGGTTTTAAAAAACACAGCCTATTCTGCGAGTCAAATTAATTATGGGGCAAAACTGGTAATACTAAAGCGAGTATGCACGTAAATATATGACAGTTAGCCTAAACGCAAAGGTAAAACAGATGGAAATAAACAATATCGAAGAACCATGAATTGGTATGTGTTATTTTGTCTACTACTAGCGAAGAGTTACGGTAATGGAGATTCTTGTGGAACGTCGTCGTCGGAACATATACATATATAACGCTCATCCTGCTTAAGATTAATCGAAACAAGAAAAGAAACAACATCAAATGTCTTCTCTGTATCACCGCAAAACCTCCGGAGCAGAACGAACTCTGGCTTCCTACTGTTTATTTATAACGACATATGCATGTTTCTTTAATCATTTATTGAGTTGTGCCGGTAATATTTATGGACTGAACGAATGTACCATGCCAACTTAATTATGGTGTTGTGGGCGTGCACCTCTGATAGAAAGACGTAACATTTTAGATATAATCGTCGTAATTACAGTTCCCCGGAGATAGCATGTCACTTTGTGGATGATTACTACGCCAAGCCGTGTCAACATCAATAGATATAAGGCACAGCATCATAATCAGCGTGCTTGCAGTCTGCGGCTTTTGTCCGCGTTACTGTACACTGGAAGCATACCGTTAAGCATTCAGACGCATAATGTGGGGTGTGGATTTCAGGAGACAATAAGCATTCGACAGTTACGCACTAGTACACTGTCGGAGTATACCTTAATACTACTATATACTATATACTACTCTACATGGCTTATGCAGGACAAAATCCGTATTTTTCATCATATCGATTTGAGATTTTTTATCTGAGCGCTTAAATTATTTCTCTGCCATTGTACTTTTTCGAAAATCACATTGACTTCTGCCAAAAAAAAAATAAAAAGGTGCAAGAAAAAAATTTAAGATTAAAACAAACAAAAAATAAGACGAGAGCATCAGAGAAAATTTAATACGCAAAACTATTGTTCTTTTCTTTATCGCAGCAAAAATAATGAACTTTTGTTGCATCAAATTTGAACAATTTTAGCACCGAGGGAGTTAACCTTTAATGCTTTGCGGGGCGGAGCTTCGCACTCGTAAACTATGCAGATGTACCCCTTGTTGCAATCCTTTTATAATTTGCAGACGGATCATTGTGGTCGTAAATTATCTGTATTTATTGTCTCTTGTTAAAACTGTCACTACTTTTGTTTTTATCACTAGGGAAATATTAGATGCCACTCGAAGGTTTTAGTTTTGAATACACACGAGGGGGGGGGGTAAAACAGGAAAATTGCTATACATAGGTGTGTGAAATAAATTTTGCATCAATTGTGCAAAGGCAGAGAACAATCCCAGTGCAGAGCACAGATGCACAAAAAATTGGAAAGGAATATCTACTTGAATGGAATCCGATATAATTGCTGAGAGTTTCAAAGTATTGATATGCACGGACTGAAGTATGTAAAACTGGTAGGTGACAGCGACAGACTTCTGACCGCAAAACCTTACGGACCGCAACTAGTTCGCCAAATGCGCAAACCATCTGCTGAGAAACTGTCTCAGAATTGCATCAAATGGCAAAAATTTAAGTTCGACAAAACATAAGGTCTACCTGTAAAGCTGCAGAAAGGTTGGAAATCTAACGTAGAGCGAATGAGACGAGCCTTAAATTTCAGGAAAACAGAGGATGTTTCGTTTGATGGAACAATTGGCAGGATTATGTAAAAAAATTGCCCAAGGCATGTATTTGGTGATCATAACAATTATGAAAATTACTTTTGCACAGAACCAAAACCAAACGAAGAGAACTTCATTTCTGAGATAGACGAATGTGGTTTGCTTGGCGATTAACTGACATGGTCTAAAAAATTAGTGCAGAATGTTCATAACCTTTTATTAAACATTACTAGCAACGCAACAGGGACAAATAATTCATAGAAAAATTGCCAAACGAAACCTCGGAAAATTTACAAAAAAAGATATTCCTAAGCGTAAACGAGATCATCTTGTATAAAGACTTTTCGCAGATTATCAACCACAAAAAAAAAAGAAAAACAAGTCTGTTGGTGCCGATTCAGATCATGGCTAAGTCAACAGTGAATCTGATGAAGAAGATGTCATCGATGATGACTATAAAGAGCAGCAAATGGGAGAACTGCTTCCAAAAACTTCACACATGGCGCCTTATGAAACGAGCTTTTAAATATACTATTATTGTGTGCAAAGAAAACGTTCCCTGGGATACGGTTTCTAGTGCCTCGAGTATTTACTAAACGAAAATTCGTACTTAAAATCTACATTAAGGTTATTAAATTTGGGACCAAAGCTCAAGTTGCGTAAGATAAAAAGGCTTTCAGCAAAACACAATTTCCGTTCTAAAGCAAATTGTGTTTGTATCTGATATTATCTTAGATGTCGTTTTGCTCCAACCTTTGGAGAATGGTTTGTATAAAATTTTGCTTGAGAGCCTAAACAAGGAGCTTTCAGCGAATGATTATTCTATAGCTCTTTGATTGTGTTATGCGATAGCGAACTATTTTCAAGTATAACGTTTTAGTATTTTGGTTGAAGCTGCAAATCTATCTGGGGAAGATGGCAATGCAACGATACTAATGTTCCTTCTATTAATAGTGAAGAGTTACGTCTAAACGTTTGAGCCATATAAAAGACCGCTTACAGTACTTATGCCCTTTAAGTATTCGTTGTTTATTTCCCCTTTCGCTTGGACACTGAACACTTATTCCATGTCTCTTAAAATGTACGTTTGAATAGACTAGTTTAAGGGCCTGACTTCCAGGTGCGTCGTGCCATACTCTGTTTTGTTTTAGTCTTTGTCAGATTATACCTGTGGATGTAGTGTTTGTTCTTTTTTAATCTGTTTTATTTTGAAATATTTTGCAGGCCCGATGAAGCTAAAAACCTTTGGTTTTTGACCTTATCCCGTCTCAACAACTGGAAATAATTGTTTTTTTATATCAGGTCTATTGCTATAATCCCAACCCTTAACTGTCATAGTGTCTATTTTTTTTAACTTATTTATGTTTAACATGTTGTGTGCTTATCAGCATACATCATCTTGTCATCTGACAAATTATTTCGCGCCCCAATAAACGTCGCCTTTCCCAGCAACCTATGATTTCGCAACCCCAGAGGGGTTGCATGCTAATTCTCGCAGCAGCTAGATTTTAAAACGGTGGCATAAATCCAATCGTCCTGAAACGCCGTGGGTCTTAGATCGCCGTAAAACTGCAAATTCCGTCCTGGAACGCTTACTGCATACCCGATATTAGCTATGTTAATTCCATCGATATCGGAACCGCCTATTCGTGCTAGAGCGAGCTAATTCTTATTCAAATACAGCGCAACTATCAACTGGACCAATCTCCTTCAAATCATAAATTAACACGTTTAATTACGAGGATAAAAGGAAGGTCTTAAGCGAGCCGTAAATAACGCCATTATCATAAATTGTACGTAAATTTCGATCAGATACGTTCCAGATTCCGAAGAAACTGCTCGCTCGGAACTGCAGAGGACACGGAACGAGAGTTGATCAAGTCTGAGCGCAGAAAGGCGAAGTTGGCCCCATGGGTGTCGTTGTCGAAATTATCTCAAGACGAAAGGGATATATTTCCACCCGAGGGAAGGGGCCATCAGAGGCTATAATGATTTTACATACCGGAAACTGTAGATTAAGTATGTGCTAAGAATTGTTCGGCTATCCACAAACTCAATTTCAGTGTAAACGTTCAAAGCTTCTAAGGAGGCAGCATTTTTTTAGAATAAAAGTGAGTCCAAACGGAATTGTTAGTGTGAGCTGATCAAACGTTATTTATGATACAAAAATGAATGAGTTCTTTTTAACCCAAAGTGATTACAGTTATATTTTCTTATTTTGATCATGGTATATTACAATATTTTATTTGTTGCAGGTAAGCACAACAAACTGTGTGGATGAAGAACAAAAATACACCACCCTCTTGTGTGCATTTGGTATGTAGCACTTCTTTACGCTATCGTGCGCAGAATTTGTATCTAACAAATCAATAAAAGAAACATAATTAGGTCTAGTGCAGACAGTACGGCATAAAACTACTTTTGCCTACATACCAAAGGCTTGGTATGATGTAAGTAAGAATTTAGATGGCAATGCCATCTGTCAGCATTACACTGACATGATGACAAAGCCACCTAGCTGCCATTATGGGATCTACTTCCTAAAGGAAAATTTTAAAAAAGGATAGATTATCACACTTTTAATTTTTCTAAAAAAGGTATGCTCGAAAACAGAAAACAAMCGGGATCATATTTAATAATAATATGCATCAATAGGTGACTGAATGGAGGTAGATATATCTGTACGTTCGTCTTGCGCATCAAGTCGACTGCGTTCGAATTTAATTGTTTAGCGAAGTTTCCCATGAAATTTTACCACTAACATTTATCCAAATGGTTAAAGACTTGTATCCACTATGGAATACGATTCAAAACTTATCTGTCTGTATAAACTTTTTGCCACACACAGCACAATCGCGAAATCTTCTAAAATCCCATCAAAGAATATATTTTTATAACGCGGCCTGACACAAAGGTCTTTTAATCCTCTTAAAAAGGGTTGAGTTAAGAAGCTAAGCGGGTAGCTGTAAAAAAGCCTCTTCATTTTTTTCCTCTACGGCTGTAGACAAATTATTCAACTTATCCTCACGCAAAGGACGAAACAAAAAACGGCCATAAACTCTGCGATTGGAGAACAGAAAAACCTAAGATAAATGAGAAAATCTGACCAGCTGGAACGTTTAGATTGGGCTATTGCAACAAAGCATTGGACGTCTGGATKTCTTAGAGGCGTTTGTTCGTGGTTACCAGGGCAGATCGGGTGTCTTGGCACTGTAAAAATGACCGGGAGGATTTGTCAGACATGAAAAGAAAACACACATGGAACTTATAAAGAGATCAGAATTCATTCTTTCAAAGCTGCGGTCAAATTTACAGATGCTGTAATTTTAATGTAACAAAACTGCTAGCGCATAGTATGTCTAGTGTGATTGCTGCTCTTGCACGACTTGAACTGCGGCGAAATCATATTGAGCGGAATAAAATGTACTTACCTATCATAAACGCTGTGTAACAATTAGTCGCTGGTCAATATTAAAAAAAAACTTTATAAATATTTTAGTTAGGAATACTATAGAAATATTTTTGATCATTTTCTTTTCAGTGTATCGGTTCACAGAGTCCTTCAAAAACACAAAAAAAAACGACTTTAATGTATTAAAATGCATGTCTATGCTGTGCTGCCTATACCTCAACCAACTGCAGATAGACCTATTTCGCTGTCATTACAGCTCATCAGTGCAGTTAGGTCTGGTGTAGACAGCACGGCATAGAACTGGTTTTGCTTATATACCAAAGCAATGGTATGATGTAAGTAAGAATTTAGGATGGCAATGCCATCTGTCAGCATTACACTGACATGATGACAAATCCACCTAGCTGCCTTAACGTGGGTCTGCTGTCAAATTGAAGTATGCAGTTGCGTGCCAATTTGTCAGGCTACTGGTCACTTCCTTAAGGTAGTAGTACCCGTTCAGGCAGCTAGGTGGCTTTGTCATCATGTCAGTGTAATGCTGACAGATGGCATTGCCGTCCTAAATTCTTACTGACTTTAATGTATGTCGAATTGGGAAAATTGCATATTAATTCTGCTTTATATTATTCAAACCTGTGATTTTTCTATGATAACAAGTTATATTAGTTCAGAGAAGTCATTCTATTTGCAGTTATCATTGAAATCAAATAAAAATGAACGTCCTTTTTACACTAGCTCACTCTACTGCTTATATGCGTTATAGTATCTAAGGGAATATGATCAGATAAGGCAGGTTATTGAAAATATTAAATTACGAAGAGATACAGTCATCAAAATCCCAAACCAAATCGGTATTTTGGGATTAAAAAAAAAACCATGAATAGATGACGGTTTAAACTGCTAGAGATTAAATTATTATTAGTGGCTTTCAGGTACACGACCATGATACGGAAGGATAGTGGAGAGATGTGATCTTTCTAGATCATCGGTAGCTTTCTGAAAACTTCGAGCGATCAGACGTGATTTTATTGATCTTGATAGCGGTGTTGTTTCGTTGCTGCAATCTTCGCAATGTTCCTTCGTGAAAACGGAAAACAGCAGCAATGATAACATTGACACTTGCGGAACCCCTGATGTATTTGTAAAATAAACTGTTACAAACACATTATATTTTAACGGCTGAACGCTTCTAAAATGTCAAATACTTGAGGGAGAGGGGGATTTTTAAAGTAGGTTTAACTCTCCTAAATAAACCAAAACAGAAGACCTATATTTGTCATTTTTCTTAGAATTAGTTAAGTAATACCAAAGATTAAGTATAACTTGTCAAGCCACTGAAGATGACAGCTTGGCAATTAAAATGCTGCATTTTTTTGCATAAAATGAGCTGCAGAGATTATGGACTGAAAACAAATGCTTCAGTATAATTTCAAATAATCTTGTAGTGATGATAATGTGTTCGAAAGGCCTGCCTAGCAATATCTTCAAATCCTAGGCTTTTTTTCTGGCCCAAGTGTAAAATGTTCGGCACAGGTATACAAAGCATAAAAGTAAAGAATTTCAGCGATACAATAAGCTGCGAAGTTTGACTTGGTGAGAGGAACGTCGGAACCACGGAGTATTAACTCCATGTACGCTAATTTTAGCTGTGTGCCTATATAGGTTCATTTAGTAAGCAAGTTCTTCCAGAAGTAAAAGCTTCCATTTATAAGACATGTCTATATAGACAGCATTACATAGACATACGTTTTACGCATGAACTTTTTTAGTGTACTGTAGCTGAAAATAACCTTCTACTTTTCTCGGTGGATTATTAATAATACACCCGAATTTTCTTTACAAGTCAGAATCTTGACACTTCAAGTTAACATAAAAGCAGCTACACGTGAAGTGCCATCGAATAAGCTCGAGCGAATAGCCGGCTGATATACTTCGAAGAGTTGTAAAGTTTTTGCAGCCCTGTAAGTAAGCGAGGGTCGCATTCCTGAAAATTGGGTTAATTGTACCTGCAGCGCTGTCGGCCCGCAAACGGTGTCAACAATATTTGTCTCGTTGTTAAATAAGCTGGGCTGACTTGTGCTTTGTGTACCAAACGTTCGAAGCAGACGTCGTTATGAAGCGACCTCGTTTTTGCCCAAGGAACGAGAACGGCATACAACAATCAGCTAATACAATTGTACCGATTCACTTAGGGAATTAAACAAGCCAATTCTGTGCGTGGCAGTGATATTAATAACCGTTCCGCACCTCCACAGATTCCTTCCTGGCAGCTGCTGCTTCCTTTTTTGTTTTACTTGTCATTTAGTCAGTTAGTGCTTATATTATACTAAGTATACCTGTTGAGCTTTTGTAGAATCTAAAGTATTCGGAAATATAAAAAATTGCTGTGATCCAGTAGTGCCTGAACGGAGGATTATGGGTTTAATAATAAAATTTTAGAAAATCTGCCACTGTTATGTGGTAGATGATACTTCAGGCTACAAACTAAAAATATTTTAACCTACTAGGTTGTTTCTATATAAAGTTACATTTTTACATGATATTTAAAACAAATAGTTTGGACGCTATTCGCGATTTTTCCGAACAGCGGGTTATCAAGATTGTCTGACTTTTTGGACAGTCAATATCTAGGAGGTTTATTTAACATCGATCAGACCAGAGAAGGTTAAAAGTAAGGTTTTTTTCTGTACAGTGACGAATGCTTTCGGCGTCCATAATATGGGATTATTATGCCTTCGTAAAAATACTGTTAGTATTTATACACAAACAAATAATATTATCGATCGAACGTTTCGAATACATTTTTTATTCTTGCAGGTGTAAACGAAACATCGATTTCATCGATAATTTTTTATTAGTGTTTGAATATTCGCAGCATTTTTCCAAAAACATAATAACTCAATTAGTACTTTTTGATTCCTACGTCAGAACTTTCGAGTTTATTACACCTTTATATTTATTATAAAGAGATAATACCCTGTAAAACATCTAAGCAAAAAGCAACTGTTTTTGTTATTTGCCGCAAGATTTAAATCTTTTTCCATCAAACGTAAGTAAAATATAATATTTAACATTAATTTATTGATTTCATCGTTTAAAGTATGTTTCAAATAATGTTTCAATGCCTATTTAGTACAAATCAGTAATTAACTTAATCATAATACGTATATAAAGAGTTGCTGGTTGCGATATTAATAAGGATTGCTGAAATAATAAATTGTCAATGCCATCCCTATGCTATATAAGCATTTCTACTATTCCCTGTTGCGGAGTTATAAATAAAAATAGTGTGATTAGGAAAAGTACATTACTAAATAAACATAATTTAATATACATTTACTATTTTATTTAAAAATTATATAATTCGGGAATAATGGAGGTAGTCCTATGTCCAGAAAAGCCAACCTACAGGTATAGTATTATGACATGACGTCCTTATCGACATGAGACATTAATAAGTGATTTGAGTTGTATCGAGTTGATGCTTTCGTCGCTGTTTAAGAGCAAAAAAAATTATTTCACATATACAAAAAAATGAGTCAGAGTATACAAAAAATACGACAACGCATCCCCCTATTTCTTTGTAATAAAGGGATGTTGCTCAAAGGGACCTTACCGCATTCTATTTTTGTATCTTTAAGCACAGCGAAAATACTCTATACAACTTTCTCAAAGGGTTTACAGCCCGACGTTCATTTCCTCTTTATTTACGACATTTCCTGAGCGGATTACGATTGTATTCCAGTAAAAGCCTCGTCTCTGGTAATGCAAGTCCGTGAAGAATTCGACATCAAGCGTCTAAAGGCTTTAAAACAGGAATGCTCGTTAAGCGCAACAAAAAAGTGGCAAGCTAATGGACTAATTAGTTGTTTAGAGTTTTTCGGCTCACACTTGATTTCTTCAGTCACGGCACTCAAGTGAAGTGTTAGAAAGCAGTCTCCATGGCTGTAAATATGAGGTGCCAAAATCTGTTTTGAAATACTAATCCTTTTAACAGGTATTCTAATTACTGTAATAACCATGAATACAAATAATGCAATAATCATATTAAATTATAGACATCGTAAATTGTCAAGAAAGGTTACGAACTATCAAACTGTTATAGTATAGAATATGATTCAAACGTGAAAGTTTATCGATTTTCCGGGAAGAATCTGATGGTGACAATAAAAAAAATCATTAACTAACACTACAATTTTTTTTATTTTGACAGTGCATTGGATACAGCACATCGAATTAAGCAGAAAAGTACAGAGGTACCAGTACCCCACAGTGAGTTGGTTAGCTTAGTACTTTTTTGTTTAATTGAACACCCTGAATAGAATGCGGCATAAAAATAACAAACTTGTAGTCGATTGTTGATGTTTTTTTTGTAAATATCACAAATTCGTCTCAAAAATTCATGAATCTTCCCCATTTGAACGCTAGTGTACTACGTCAAATAAGAAGGTTAGCTCTTGTACGCTATTATCTTAATATGAATAGCACATAGGTATATTTATATCATCATTGTCTACTTATTGCAGTTTAATAAATAAAAAGAAATACACTTCTGTTTCTACTACCACCAATAGTAACTTTCTTGAGAAACAGTTACCGAAACTAGTAACACAAGTTCTGTATATAATACTATATTGTGTATTATTTACGAACAAATCTTTTTAACCCAAAAGGTCTAGCAAGTATCTATATTTTCCCGCCTGAACTGATCACTGATTATATGAATAATTTTAGGTGAATAGCGACGCGATCACGCACATCTCAAAACAAAAAAAGGTAAAACTACCTGAACATGAGAACTGTGTTAATCAAGGCAGAATCCCAGTCTGCCATAGAAAATATGCGTGTCGGCTTCAGCTTTTATTGTCTGCCCTGAATCCTCACATAATCACCCATAAAAGGGCCATTTTGGCTGCAGCCTTTTACAACTTATTAATATAAAATACGATCATTTGGGCGACTATCACCCGGCCGACAGGAAGTGAAGCCACCTTCATATTTCAACCCCGGCTACCCCGAGAGGATTTCCTGGAAGGGCGGTCGCTATGGTCAAGGGGATCTTTTTTTTGTCTGCTGTCCGGGCCGGCGGTCCGTGCCTGACCTGTGTATATGTATACAAGACATTCCTTAGGTTTTCTGAAGGTGTAGGATAAATACGAACTGACTACTAGAAACATTCCTGTCTTTTTGTATGATGTCACTGTTTGTACTTTTAGTTTACGCGAGCGCATTCTAAGATCGTTGAATCAACAGGTTCTTTGCATTTCAAAATAAAAGGAAAGCCCGCCATAACGAATATGAGGAAGATGATTCGAATCTTGCTGGTAAAATATATACTACTACTCGAGAAAAACCTTAAAAAAGGACAATAAATTTTAAATCCAAACAATAGTCCATTTTTATTCGGACCTCTAACAAACTTTCGACATTATGCTATCCCTTTCTATAATTTTCCTTACGCCTAGTAGACATTCGTTGTTAAAAAAACATGAAATTTGATGAAAATCGAAATATATCAATTTATTCTTTTTATTTAAAGAACAAAATAATAATAGGGTAAAACTAGAATTCATTCATAATACTATATAAGTAAAAATTATATATAAATAAAATTTATTAGGATCAATGAGAATAAAGAAGCAGTTGTAAACAACTAATGAGTATATTTCAGAACTTTTTGTGTTAAAATGTTTTATTAATATTGCAGGGATATCATGTAATGTTTGGTTTAAATCATGAAAATAGTTTTGCAGGCCTATTTGTAAAATGCTGTATACATCAATATCACAACAACAAAATTAAACACAAACACCAAAGGTGGAAGCGTTATAAAAAATTAGATTTAATAGAGATCTCGACTTCGTAAATTGCTTAAGAAAATCTCTAAAAAAATCAACGCCGTGTATTTAAATTAAAAGATGTCCAACCAACTTTCTGATAAATCTGCTACAACTAATCTTTGTGAATTTGTACAATTTGTTTCGGATGCAGTTAACAACAAGAAGCAAGTAGATGTAATATACATAGATCCTTCGAGAGCATTCGATATTGTTGATCACTACTGTCTCTTGGGTAAGTTGGATTCCTTTGAGGATTTTATGATTTTGCAAACGGAATTAAACAACTTGAGTTTGTGGTGTGTCAAGAACAGTGGCAACATGTTGAACGATACAGGGAGTCGTGATATGGTGAAGGTGTATTACATAATCAATAGTGCCAAATTAACAAACGTATTTTGAGCTGTATCCAGAAAGGGTGCAGCCTCACAAAACCCTTTTTTCCAAATTCGACACTAATTTAACTTGTATGGAAGGTTTACAAAAGGGCGCCGAAAAGTATGATTATGAGTTGATGTTTGCAGAGATATAAAAAGAACCATTTATAGAAACTTAAAAAAACGCCTGCAGTTATGTGTCCGAGCAACTGGTGGTTTGTTGTTTAAAATTTAATGTTCGTAATATTTAAAGTTTGTTACCTATATGTAAAAATTTTTGTTGTTTGAATTTTTTAATTTTTGCACTTTTTCATGAATAGAAAACTGAGTGTGATACTATGTTTTACTCAGATTCATTTGCGTTGAATAGTGTCATTTTTCAGTATGACGCTCATAATAAAAATCAAAGTTGAGAATCATTACAAACTGCCAAAGCGTCGTACTAAATTACTGCTAACACAAAAATATAGCTTATAAAAAACTGTCTTAAGAACGCACAACTCTTTTTTCTCAGCAAAAAAATGTAAATTTTCAGTTTTTTAAACACTGAAAAATGCATGTGATAAATAAGATTTCCTTTCAGATTCTTTTATGCCATAATTAAATGACGGTCCACATCTAAGCTAGATTTTCGAGTGTGTATGTTTGAAACCATGGCAGTTGTTTTCAAGGACTACTAGATTTATTATTTTTATCAATTTAAAATATGAGTTTTTGGTATTTTTTGCATTTATTGAGTATTCTTATTCAAGAGTACCCTTTTTATATATGGCGTCCATAGGGAAAAATAAACTTCATGATGATTGCCAGCAGACGAAACATCGTACTAAATTACTGTTAGCACTAGTGGTTAGCTTGTAAAAAATGCCTTAAGAATGTGCTTTCCAATTTTGGGTCGGACGCAAAATGAATATAAAAAATTTCAGTTTTTTGGAATATCTCAAAAAATTGCAGCAGATAGATCGGATTTCTTTTCAGATCTCGAAAGGGCTTAAAAATACGCAACTTTTCCCCCATTTAACCTTGTTTCTATTTCTTACCGTTTAAGAGATTCCCAAACTGAATCACCCTGTATTCTATATACTAAGCTATGGGCTGCACTTAAGGTTATGTGTCTAAAACAACTGCTGGGCGATTGAAACCATTAAAATTCAATAAAATAACAGATTATTGCAGCGAATTCCGCTTTGAAACAAAAAAAAATCCTGAGCGACGAGTGATTCAGCTGCAAATGCGCTGGCTGGCGTTAGATGTAGTTTAACTTTAACATATAAGTATATGCCGCTTTGACCTAAAATTTGAATAAGCCTATGAGGTATAGCACATTTTACCAGCAATCAAAAGATCCCTATCAAAGCTGGCAATGATTTTTTTAAATATATATTGGTCTTTTATCACAATAACTATCTCTTATGTTTATTATCGCTAGAGCAAAACACCAATCATTTTGAACAAATAAACTTTTCTACAAAATTCATTTAACTTCTCAAAAATAAGTGACCACATGTTCCAAGTTGTTAAGCATGATTTGACAAAACTTTTTGTTAGCTTTTGTTGAAGTGACATCTAACAATACATGCAAAACACATAACTAATAAGAAATAAAGCCGCATGTTCGCTGCAAGAGTAGAAGCCCCTCGGAAAACTTTCTGTAATATCGGAACCGATATTTCGCTCACCCAAAGTGCAATTTTAAATTCCCTCGAGCTTTCACAGAAAGTTGGTTATTTGCTCTATTTCTCGTCCGGTTCTTAGAAGCAATGCCCGTACCGGTTCCAATTAAGACTGAGAGGTCCTCTCAGTTTCAGTTGCGTTAGCTGTAAATTCACTTAAGAACTTTTTTCATTTCGTAACACTCCAGAGCTCCTAAATGGTATCAAAATATAAAACGGCTCATTAATGTTAGTGGGTTACTTTATCTGGCCGAGCTTTATGATCGGCGCACTTTAGGAAAAAGACCCTTGCTTATCAGATATTCGATGGAAAGCTCGTAAATGCTACAACGACATAGTGTAACCGAACTACACGTAAACAAGTCGAAAGGCTGATTGGTGGCAGGTCCGGCTAGAATGAATCGAAATTTATAGCGTTAGCTGCCAATTACGCGGCCGAGATTCGGTTTGAATCGTTGTTCAAACACAAATGCACAAAGGTTAACTAGCAGTTCAGTAAGAGTGAATAGTTAATTAGAACGAATACATATTTACGGAACAGTTGATTCGTGGTTCCATTCACAGCGCCAAAAGCCGGAATGCAGGCACGACTTTCCCATCAAGTTTACAGATGTTACATACCGAACATAGCTGTCTTGTAATTAACTTTACTCACACAATGAGTACCCACCCACTTTGTTAGCTGAACATAAATTAATGCTGCAGAACGATATTTCCATCGAAAATCTAATTTCAACTGAAGTATTACCCACTGATATATTCGTACAGTACGCCCAGAAACCTTAACGCAATTAACTGGGATAATATACTACCTTACTACCTTGACGACGACGTTTAATATATTAAGGTTAAGGTTTACTTTGGAAGAAGCTATCACATTCAATTAGCTATAGATTTACGTCGCAGTTCTTTCTTTTCCAACTCGCAGATTTATCTATTTAAATATGATCGAAATCATTGGTTGGTTACTGTTTTCATCCTTGATGGAGTACTGAAAGTTGTCAGCTCGTGAAGATTGTCGAAAATGCTAAGGATGGAAATTTATCCCTAGTGTCAGTTGTTGCTTTTACAATACCCTTGCCATCTATTGTTTATTATGTTATGTTTGTATCCAGCAGCACAGCAACATAGTTGCGTTCTAAAAACAGTTACCTGGTGCTTTGTCTACTTATGGTTAATTATGGAACAAACTGTTTGTTTATATCTAGGATAATTTCATTATACGAAAAATAAAATAGTACTTGACTGTTTATTGAACATTACAAAATATCAGGCTGCCAACATTTTTGTGTTGATTAAACAATAAGGCAGTATTTTCACGAGGTAATTATTTTTGGCCTCCAGGCGTTTGTGTTATGCCCCCATAGTCAGAATAGCCACAAAGAAGACTAGAAAGGAGACACTAAAATCATTAGAAATGTCGAAAGTATTCATCCGTTATGATATTACCTTGGACGTTCTTAAAATCCATACCAATTTAAATTGACTGGCACTGTAAGATCATCAGAAGTTACCATAAACATTTGACAGTGACCGTTTTGGTTGAAACGATCGTCAAAGTTATATCAAGTTAGACAAAGCACATACGTTCAATCAGCTTGTTTCCAAGCTACCTAATTGATTCAGGATGTTTCACAATGAATGTACCTTTGAATCGATTCAACATATTTATATATTTGCGTAGTTTCTATACCCATCATCTTGCGATATTAATTTATTAAGCAAAATGTACACCTTGTTATCACATATGTCAAATTTAACGCTGCACAACAATATCAATTGCCAATAAAATAAGTCAGCGTATTTTTCTCATAACGCAGCATATTAAAAAATATTGTCAAATGATTAATGTGTGTGCTTTTTTAAAACAGCAGACATGCACTTATTCTAAATTTGGGTGGAACTGATCACAATAGCCCACCATATTCGCTTCATATTTAAATGAAGATTGTATACACAAAAAATTATTATTGCCAAAATTGTAGGTAAAAGGGTTGCAAGTTTTTTATAATTATCTAAGAAAAGATGTTTTATACGTTATTGGAAATAATTTCATTCGATATTGAAAAAAAAACAATTAAAAATTACCTAAGCTATAAGCACGGAAGAAAGTAAATACACAGTTTGGCAGATCTTCACAAACAAGTCGTACGGATTCTTTTCTTCTTTATAAATATGGGAACTTGTAACAAATATTCTTGACAAAGCGCTTTTTAGATAATGCATTTTTACACCAAATCACTCCAATAATGCGACTAAATAAAAAAATTTCCTTGTTCTGCCTAGACCCACTATGACGTTTCCATGAATTGATTTGACGAGTAAAGAACAATAACGACCGCTGGCAATTACAAATTACTTGCAGTTATTGGATTTTAAAGATCTATTCTTTAATAATCTATCAACAATAGCCTCATATTCTGTTGAAATCAACAAAATTAATTACCACCAAAATTTTAATCTGGAATTTAATTTACCAAAGAGGGAAAAACAATTACATATATCAGTAACACGGAAATTTAATAATACTGACATGTATAGTCAAGTCAAGTTCTTTTTGTGCTAGTATTCGTGATAGTCACGAGCCGTACAAATTTGAAAATTGACTTAGTTATTTACGAAGACCAAAATGACAAAATATGGACTCATAATGGGAAGAGTAACACAGGTGTAACCAATTTCGAAAGTTTGACAATTGTATGTCTTCATTCATTCATTCATAGGTATGAAATGGGTATCATTTGATTGCATATATCCTCCAACTTCGTGAAATGCGCTTCAGACCGTACGTGAAGCGGTTCAAGAATAAGCAGCCCATTCCAACAAAATACCGGTCATTGTATGTTCAAGATACATCTGTGCCCTTAGGCTGCTGAAACCCATTGAATTATTCATACCATGCACTTTTCTAATACATCACGGACTTAAACAATGCGCCAGATATCGAACAGGTGTTCGGTTTTATTCTGCATTTCCGTGTGTGGGGCACACGAGGAAATGATTTGTTGAGCCTCTCCGGTCAAATACAACGGAATAGTCACTAGCCCTTACGCGAAAATGCGCAAGTAATTAAAACTAGCTGGCATCGACATCAAACTGAATGGGGTCCTCTTTTCTGGGAAAAGGAACAGAGGCGGCTTTGTTTTTGAGCATGTGTTGGAAGTCGTTAAAACGGGCGTCGATTGGATTCAATTAAGAACAGCCGATGATTTTTATGTTGATTTATCTCTGCGGAATTCTGAGAAACATCTTGTTAAGCAATCTGTGCTCCAATGCGGTTGCAACTTAGCGTAAAATCAACACACAAGCGGATTCAACTATACACAAATCGCATTTTTCCTGGGAAACGTGTGAGGTGAGCGCAGGATCGTAGCAGAGATCGGAAAGGATGGAGTTTTTGTAGAATTTGTAAAAAACTGCCTTTTAATTGTTACATTATTATTAGTTATTTTGCTTACTCTAAATTCTTTTGAAGTCCAGGAAGCATAGTTTCAAGCATCCTATAAAATTCCTAACTGGCATACTTCTTGTAGCAAGCAAGATAAATGAATAAGAGTAACCACTGATCAAATCCACAGTAATGGCGAAGAAACTGACTAAATACGAAAATTAACAAAGGTACAAAGAGATATAGCAGTGCCTTTCTAGTATGATCCCGTGTTCGATTTCTGGTCGTATCTAATACAATTTTTTCTGTTATATTTCCCTGTTTACTTATTAATTACACTTAGATTACATTTATAACTACATCAGGCCATTTTTTTTCAAAAGGTGAGAAACATAATAACAGAAAATAATTGGATGTGATGATCTTTATTTGCGTCTAAAAAAAGACATTAACTGCTTATGTTTATCCACCGCCCATGGTCTACAGCAAGCAACTGTTAGAATATTTCTCTAATGATTCCTTTTATTAGACGCTTTAATTAATAGTGAGCGTTACATAAGCTCAAGGGTAATTTGTAGGCGACCAAGATTTCGCAACAAGATGTGAAGCATTTGGACCGCAGTGATATTCCTAATGGGAAAATCAGATGGTTGCTAGGCGCCAACTTTAATTATTATTGCTGTGTTAATACGTTCGAGAGCTATCTTAACAAATCAAGTCTGATTAAATGTGTTATAATTATTTCTCGTTTTGTTTGCATTGCGGTGTTGTAAAGCCGATGCAGATAAAATTTCCTGCAGTTTCTGACACGATAGAGGAACACAATGGAGGTGGACAAATTTTACGAGAGCATTATTATAGTTAGCTATTCCTCTCCCAACATCGCGAAAGCTATGAAATTATTGTTTTGCTTTAATGGTGACGATTGAAATCTACCTAAAATTATGCAATAAGTAGGTAAGTTTCATTCTTCTAGCTTAGGGTTACCTGTGTATCACCAAGCGACGTTTTTGTAAATTGTTAATGCTGAAGTGAAATTTGACATCTACGTGCATAGACAGGCTCCACAACTAGAAGTTTATGACTATTTTTTTATTCTAGTAATGATATTAGGCTCCACTACACGTGCCACCAGTTACTTGATGAAAATCTAAAAAAAGGTTATTATTTGCTAACCAAAAAATCATACAAGCTCATACTGATATTTTGCAGTAGGTTCTATACATATCTTAACATTGCAGTTTATATTGGTAAGTTAATTAATAAGAGTAAAGCTGTTAAATGCTTAATAGAAATTACAACTGATAAATTTTGCTACAGAAAAATGGCAATAAACTCTATCAAAGATGCTTCGATCAGGCAACTGGAGAAATACTCATTTATGTTCACTAATCTCGATACATAAGGCTCTCACTTCTGTATTACTTTATCAGCAACTATTAAATCAGAACGTGAAAGAAAATTTTTAAGAGAATAAGTGCTCATATAAATAATATTATAGACAATTATTAGTAGCTGCGACTACTTTTTGGTACAATTACGTCGTTGTTGTTTCTTAAGATCTTAAGGTAAGGCTAATTTATTGAAGTGCATATAAATATCTAACTACTGAAGAATTTTATTTATTTACTTACGATATAAAGGCAAGCTTCACTGCATTTGGTGTGTAGCTAACACAGTTTAGCATAAACTATGGAATCGATACAATACTGGAGTAATTTTTGTTTTTGCCGAAACTAAAACTCATATTCATTAACAACTTCTTGAGCTACTGTGTTAGATTACAGTATCTTTGTAATTTTATAGTTCCTAACTCGTCCTTTTGAAGTTTACATGAACAAAAATACTATTTTTTCACGATATACTCTTTATATGCTGTTTAGATATAATTCCGCCTGGTGTCAAAAATGCTTTTGGTGGCAATAACTTGGGTAGATGACGAGTTAAAATTTTATTCTGTTAATTAAGCATTTTGTTCAAGCGTTAAATATAATAACCATGAGTTTTTTCCACATACCTTCCACAAAGGCAGCTTTGCACTGTATTTATACTCTTAAAGTGAAATTTCAATAGATGCGCTAAAGGAGCATTACAATCAGATCCTGACACAATGGTGTGTATTTACGACATCCCATTATTTCAAATAGAAGCTTTGCACATGTTTTCACACCAACATTGAATTTTCCACTCTACATTTCCAGTAATGGGTTCAATTTTTTGGTAGTCAAGATGTGTTAAGTGCATTGGCCGATAAAGAAAATTATCTAAAAATTCGAGGGGGCCGTTCGATTATTAATGTCAGATCACTGACACGTGTTCCTTCAGGTCATTCAGCAGAAAGCAGTCTAGGTATTACCCTTTCCCGAAGGTAAGATACAGGACAAATGTGCAAAAAGACGAGACAGCTAGTTGACCCAAATGTTCAGCGACATATCCAGCAGGACGTCCGTGACCTGATAACCGAACTTCTCATGCCGAAATCGGCGCAAAACCAAGATGGTTAAATGAAAAATGGTCACTTTAAAAGGCGACATAAATCAGCTGGCCGCTTGCGCTGGTAGCCATCTGATAAATTACAACTTCTGTTCCGCGAGTCGTGGGTGGGGCCGACAAATGAAATTCCCTTTTAAGATTTTCATTAAATGTAATGACTGTTTTCAACGGTTCCTGACAATCGTGCGATTTATAGCCCCGCATTAAAACGAGAAACAATGGTGGTCCGGGTAGTCACACAACCTGGCCGCGTTTCACATGCAAAAATCGGAAACTGCAGTCGGCATTTCGAGTTTGCTGCACGAGCAAAAAGAGTATTCCACTTACCGGCATCCAGTCTCGTATCCTTTTGGTGTGCGGTGGACCTGAAACGTAAAGAAACCGATTAATATTTGGGTGCTTTCAAGATTTTTAACGAGTTGACAGACTACATTTCCAAAGCAGTGTATATATGTGTCGGGGCTGGGGCGCTGGCGTTTTGGCAAATTGCGTTTATGTAACCGTGATAAATTGCATTTTTATCGCCTTATTATTACACTTGATGTGCCCACTGAGGAGAATCCTTATAATTTATCGCCTGCAATAAACCATAAATTTATGCTACCGGCGTACATCGCGCTTTGCAGATCCTGCAACGAACGACTTCAATGAATGCATAAATGTTTATGACCACTTTAAGAACTCAAACGGCCACGTACAGTTCATTCAGGACTTTGTTACACCGCGTCGAACATAAAGGAAATGATCTTACTGCTTTCTTACGTCTGCATAATGATACACATGCTAACCACATATTTATCCGAAATACCTGAACGATAGTGTGAAACGGATGATGTAATTGTCCTGCCAGAAAATGCTAATTTGCTATATTAGGAATAAAGTGTACAAGTAAAGAGAAAAGTTCAAAGACAACACAACGTGCATTTCTTTTAGGTGCTACCAATCAGTTGCAAAAACTTGGCGCTTGAAATGGTGCCAAACCAGTTGAGCTTCTGCTTATAGACGCTAGAAGTCGTTCTTCCGTGATGGAGACTATTACAAAACAACTCTTCCAACAAGACATGTCCAGGGCTCATATAGCCAATTAAACGATTGACTTTTAACGAGATACTGTCGCAAAAGTTTGGATACCACGCCAACAGAACATGTATGGAATAGCATCGATAGATACTTCAGAGATTGCCGCAGCTTTCAAGGATTTTCCACTAATTGGAAATATGTGTTTAACAGATCTGGGACCGCTAATCCCAAGAAGACATTGACCACTTGATTCGGTATATTCCTTGCCGAGTTATATATAGTGCTTTAATATATGCGCTTACATCAAAACAAAATACTCCATCTACTGACTTTCGTTCTAGACCCAGTGAATTTCTTGTGCTTAAAATAGGTTATCCTTCTATATTCCTTTATTCCGCCATTGGCTATATACTCCTTTTCCCTGTCTCCACTGCTCGATCTTTTAAGTTGGTTAAGATGGTTTTAACATAATTCTACATACCCTTTTCTTAACTTCAACGGAAATATCATTTGTGGTAAATACGAGTTTTGTGGCACCAGTCATACTAATGTCCCTACCTAATATTTCCTTTTTTGACCTCTCTGGTACTTCCATTTGTTACAATTTTTATTATGTCAACGTTATTTCCAAATTCTAGACTTTATTTCCCCTATTACTAGATATATAAAGTAATGGAAATTATGCTATTTGCTGTTTGTATTTCGAAAAGCATGGTTTCTAGGAAACAAATAAGCAAATTATTGTCTAGCTTATTATTATTTCTTTTTTAATTTGTACACTGCATCGTATTGGACACATTACTTACTGGAAAACCAAAAAATTAAAACTCTATGGCTCGGTTGCACAAATATGGATCAAATTTGATCCGAGTTTAATCTGCGGTCGTCGCTATAGCAACACCAATCAGAACACCAGATTCATGAAGTTGCTAAGCAATGACCGCAGATTAAACTCGTACTAACTTTAATCCTATTTTTCTTTATTTGCTGTGTAACAAGCTTTCTAACATCGACACCTTTCTTTTCAGGTGAGTCCGCAGTGTACATCTAAGCAGTAACAAGAATTTTAACAAAATCATTGGTAAGTATATTTGGTTGTAATTCGTCGTATTTGCCTATTATTTCAGTAAAACGCTGTACAATTAAACCCACTTTATTGTTTTTCGCACTTCGTATCATAGCTACCTTTTTTATTTGGCTCATTGTCTATTTTTGTGAACCCTGTTCGCTAGTCTGATTTGTATATACATTTTTGTGTCTTATTAGTTATCTTCCCAAAACGTTCCCATTGCAAAGCAAACTTTATTACTGGTACCTACCTTAGGTACAGCAATATGCAAATTTTAAATAAAACTCAGCGTGGTTTACCTTTCGCAATCGTATTTTTATGTAAAATGCAAATTATCTCTTCCTCTTTTTTTCGGATGTTTAATATGTATATATTGCATAAACTTGTGTTCTATCTGCCATTTTGGATATTCGAAGACGCGTAAAGGCTAATAACATCATTATAAAAAAGTAAACTCTAGACGATAGCTTAACTTTGAAATAGTAATAAATTGAAAACAAAAACAAGATAACTATATGAATGTAAACATTATAATTACTAGCTGTTGGTCGTGACAGACACATAGACGAAACTAGGAAAAATTTTGAAATTTATTTATTTTCCCGTTGTTCATGAATCTTCTTGTTGGCCAACTAAATTCTTCATCCACGAGAAAACCCTGTCTGACCATTCACTATTCAATGAAGCATCATTGGTAAATATCATCTAACAAAGAAGAACGGGTTCCAGAGAATGTCCAGTGCAAGTAAATACGTAATTAAATAAACATAATACCATTAAGCTTGTTAGGCTGGCACTGTTGGCGTGTCGCGGCCCCCATCCAGTTTCATCAATCATAATTCAGAAATTGTTTATCATCACATATCATGTCGTTTTTAATTTGTCTGTGGCCGTAGACAATCGATTTCAATGGACGGAACTGCTATAAATGCTGCCCACAAGGCCCGCATTGTACTCCGACGTTGCCAATTTCGTCAGGGGATACAGAAGACTTAAAAAAATAAAACTAGTAAATGAGTAGCACATTATTGCCGTGTCATGAATTTTAACGAAGGTATMCCTTAACGGCAATACTAAACGTAACTTATGAAGTTGGCACGGAAAAGGGCATACTCGATTTTTATCATATCCCTGATAACCAACTTGTTATTTATTGCACTATTGATTTATGTACGAGGGTTACGTCAAAATTCCTGAACACAAATGAAACGTATGAAACTTTTGGAATCGTACATTTACATTTTCTACATAGAAGACAAATACATATATCTTTTGGTATTTGTCTATTGCTTGTTTGTCCATGCGGTCTTCTTCCATTATTGTAGCCACAATAACAGCAAATGTTGTTGATAGCAGTAAGAGGTCTGCAACTTCTGTGGTCGTCCTTAACACTAGTCTAACGCTCTGGAACACTTACTCCATTAAGTTACCATAGACTATCCACACACGACTGCTGGCAAGCTTCTTGTAACGCACCGTGAATTTCAGCAACCGTTTTTTTCGCGCAGTGTTTGAATTTTGATATATGCACATTAATCTGCTAGAGTGACGCGTTCCATTACATCAAAGTACCCCGATTTGAGAATTATTTACACATAAACTTAGTGAACTGCCCGCACTCTATATATAGGTAAGTAATGTCACAATGATAGACTTGTATAATTTGACAATACTTGTTTTCTCACCATCGTCAGTTCAGCACTAGCTTGATATGTGCAGGAACATGACCTGACCTGACCTGACCTGATCTGATTCTAATACATGTATTGCTCCCTCTGATTATATTACTGTATTGAAAAATGGAAATTAAATCTATTGAGTTGGCTTTAGATGGGGTCAAAATAATTTTATATTTTAAGGAAAAAGGAAAAGTAAGGCCTTTATCATAATTATTTTTAGACCAAAAATTGTTAACAAAAAGTAGTAAAACAAATTTATAAATATAAAAGCAGAATTTAAGGAAGACTGGATACCCAAATAGGTGATGTTGCTCTTGGGGGAAACAAAATACTGTAGCGACCACACAACGCAATTTTTCGTGATCACATTTACCATAATTAAGCTTCCAGCTTTTTCATCCCAAATGACATACTTGTTCCTCGCCCACACCCGTCATGTTCGACGCGGAAATATCCGATTACTAACTAAGCCTACGATTAACTCGATCAGTAGCGACTATTGGATTTACATAAATCTTCCCCTGCCATCCCAATAAAGGCTCTAATCGCACTCCCATGGGGGTACGCTCCCTGTAAAACTTTCCGCGATCGAGGAAGGCCTTATTATAACATAAATCTAGTTAATAGATCAGTTCACGTGTGCTTAAACGAAACCTGCAAAGCTCCTCCCCACATCCTTTCTCAGGAGTATCGGGCTCCCGGGGAAGTAAAACAAAAGAATGCGCGAACACGTTCCTTCGTCACTTTTGGATCTAGCGGGTCGCGGTTTATCACTTTGCGCCGAAAACCAGGTAGCGAGATTTTGCCATGAAAAATGTAGAATGTTTGAACTGTCAACGTAACTGCGCATGATGCATAGCCTCGTAAATATGTTGAATTGCACTGCGTAAAACGCGCAACGAAACGGGGTTGGAGCACTTTCCTCGTTGACAGTATAAAACGGTTCACAACAGAGGCATTTTATAACTCTACGACAGAAATGACAACGCCATTTGATCATAAGAATAAATCCCATGAGTTAACCTTCGGAGCTACACAGGGTGTGTTCAGTATGAGAATGTCAGATACCGTTAATTGACACCAACAACTAAAGTTGGAGTACTGGGTGAAAGAAATTTTCGGTCAAACCGGTTCGTCTTTGTTTTATGAATAAATAAATATGTACGAAGTTAATGAGGATTTTGCATTATCACAGTCCGCTCTTATAAATAAAAAATCATAAAATGTTGACTAAACTACTAATTGTTCGAGTTTCCGGTCAAAATTTTCGTTTTTTTAATACAATTCATAACTGGCTATGGCCTATTGAAAAAGTGCGCCTTTTTCTCTTAAAATGATGTACCATTGGTTTATTTTGTAAATTAGTGTATTTACCGCCATATTCTTTAATTGAGGAATTAAGCAATAAAGAATGCTGTCCTACGTGCATTTAGATTAATCGATTGTAATACATTAAGTCAGGTTTATAAGATCAATTGTCCGAAAGCTAAAATGAAGGACGAGTTTCCTAACAATTAATTAACTGATTATTAAAAAAACAAGTTTTGAAACTGATCTCTGAAAACTTGAACGAGTTTGAAAAATTTGTTCAACATTTTACACTGCCCGATTAAATCATACGGGTGCCCCTATGCAAGAGATGCTGTTTGGTACTCCACTAGGAGGGAGGGGGTAATACAAAAAGAAAGCTCACAGATGCATTGTATTAACCTACATTGCAAATTATACCACAAATAATAGAAAACTGCCGTGACTTTTCTAGCATACCCGTCTTAAATTTGCCGTTGATGAAATGCTGAAATGAAATGAAGATACAAAGAAATTATAAAAAATCTGTACTGTTATTGGAGAATGCCATAAATTAGCTTAATTTTTACAAAGGGTAATGTAGTCTTACGTCTTTTTTTCCTTGTATAGAATAATAAAAACTTTGATGTTAGATTTTTCTGCATTTGGGCATGAACTTACTATCGTCGTTGTTTTTAATTATTATTATTGCGTTATTAAAAACCCACCAGACCGCAGTTTTTTGTAATGGATTTATTCGTAGCACGCTGCAGTCTCGCAAAGCGTATAACGCCAGCGTCATCTTTCTTTTTTAAAACTGCACTTAACATTTATCTCCCGTGGATAAAGAAGAGAAAATTAAGCAGGAGCGCAAAAACCAATTAAGCCTTTCTCCCCACAAAAATAACCTCATCAATCATTGTCGCAAATGAGTTTTTCAACTCCCACCTCGGCCATTGTTTTTCGAGGTGAAAATATCGCCAAGTTTCTATTACATCGGGGTGAAGCGGCGACAACGACGACCCCGTTAAATACGGAAAATAAATTTACCCGATCTTTCCGGCCGCGAACTTTCCTGCCAACCAATTACGGTCCAGAACAAAACAAGCTATTCCGGCAGTAATTTTTAAAACAAAACACGAGAGCGCCAACAAACAACGAGAAATATTATCTAAATTAGGGAATTTAGCGAGGTTCCGGCCGTGTTTTATTAGGGGGAAGAACTTGATTAATTTGCGGAAACGCCAAGAAAAGGGAGCAATTCCTGGAACTGATTAAAGTAAATCGCGGTGAAGTGAGCAAAGTTGTTTGCTCTAATGATGTTTGTTGATTCTGCAAAGATTAAAGATTAACCTCCATTGTGACTTGATTGAGCTTATACAAACCGGTAAGCTTCTCGATTATGTTTGCACGTCCGTACAACATTAAAAAACATGAAACCGCTACAACTGTTTTCAAGAACATTTATTGGTTATAATGAGTGAATTTTATTATAAAAAAAACAGTACATTCAAACAAAACAGGTGGCGTTTTTTTGAGATAAACTGACAAGCCTTTTCCGTTGCCAAATGTACAGTAATGCAACTATCATACCGTTATTACAACCCTGCAATAAAATTTATCTTTCATCTCGAACAGCAGGCGGCCCCTCACAAGTTAGTGCAAATTACCGGATTACTATAAATTTAGGTCCGATTTTCGGAAGATGGTYAAGCAGGGTCGGATTAGTTAGTTCACTACCGGTCAAGCCAAAACTAGCATTCAGTTTTAGTATTTCTGTGTGCGAGACAAGAGAAGCGAAAAATGTTCCGTCCTTGGGAAAAAGCTGCTCCAAGTACCGCTCAGAATGAAGTTGCTGACGCTGACATGGAAGTGTAAATTGAAGAAAACAAGAGGAATCGTCGTTACCTTACCCAAGATGCCAAAGAAATCATAACAAATATATACAATTTTTTGATAAAATAAAAGTGCAGTGCTCCGTTAAAAGTGACAAGTGAAATGGCTGGTGTCCCCTACACGACTGTGAGAGATATTATTGAAAATAAAGGCAATTCAAGAAAATCACGCAGGTGATTTACCAAATATATAAGGAAAATAAAGTTCCACTACGGCAAGTCTGAAATTAAAACTTTTGGAATTAGGATATGACATAAGTTATGGCGAGGGGTGGTTTAGAAAATACTTGAGGAGCACCGGTTTTAATTATAGTACATTAAACCAACGTTTATCCATAATGGAATCAACTCGACTAAAAAGAATGAGATGGGATTATATGAACGAAATCAGAAGGTACCGCCAAGAAAATCGTAAAATCGTATATTTGGATGAAACGTGGTGCGACACCCACGACTTGATAAAAAAAGGTCTGACAGATGGGACAAATAACTGCGTTCTGCAAGCACCACCTTCGATAGGGAAAGGAATTATAATTCTTCATGCGGGAGGAAGTGATGGATGGGTGGAAAATGGCTTATTATACTGTCTGCGAAACAGATCCAAAATTGTTCTGCTGACTACCATTGCGACATGGACTCTGCACTTTTTGAAACTTGGTTTCAGCAGCAGCTACTGCCAGGCCTACCACCAGGATCTGTTATAGTCATGGATAACGCGAGTTATCATTCAAAATTAATGAACAAGGCGCCAACATCAGCTACAAAAAATAGAAATAATTGATTACATGAAAAAAAAATAAAATTACAATTCCGGATGGAAAAGTTACCAAAAAATATCTGTTGACAATAATAAAAAATCTCAACATACCTAAACAATATCGAGTCGATGAACTAGCGAAAGGACTTGGACATATAGTTATGCGTTTGCCACCGAACTATTGTGTCCTAAACCCAATTGAAGTGTGGAGTACGCTGAAAAAAGGAATACGAAGAAACAATACATGTCCGCGTTTAAGTTTTGGAGTTGTAGACTTAGTGCGTAGACAGGTAAGTAGTATAACGAAAGAACTGTGGAAAAGCTGTATTAAGCATGTTATTGAAACTGAAAATAACTATGTTCCCCAAATTTTCAAAATTTTATAATACATGCTAATGATGATGCAGAATTTGACAGTAGTGATGATGATAATAATTAATACATCTAAGTTATGTCGGTGTAAACTTGTTAGACTTTTTTGTAAAAAATATAATAGATGTATGGAATTATTTTTTTTGTATTTAAAGCTTTAGATAAAAAGATATATATTCTTATTATTTTCTTTTAAAATACTTGTCTTTTATTTACATATTTAGTTATGTTAACCGCTAACCGCATGTTTCCAATAGTTAAAAGATTGTAATAATATTAAAATGTATTGTTTATAATTTTCGGACTAGCACAGCATTCAAAATATTCACAGGATATAAATATTACAGGAATGTTTAAAATCAAAATAAAAATATTTGGTGATGCGAGATCTTTCTTTGCATATTAGAAAATGCTCGGATGTGCATGTTGTCTAGTTAGATTACAAACTTCATTATAACTAGATATACTTTGCTTGTGCAAAATAATGTTGCTTCTCATCTAAAACTACCTGCAATTCATTTTGAGACGTAAATAAAAACGATCGATGTTAAACCTCTTATTAACCGAATGATTAAAAACTACTTAGAATAATATACACTACACAAACAGAAAACGAGTTTTAAAACGGCTTAAAGCCGGCACTGGAAATTCGCAAAATTACAAAGAAAGGGTTTGATTTAATATATGAGGGGTCGCGTGCCGTTCCAACTGTGCCTGTAAATGATAGGTAAATAGTATTGCAGGGTTGTAAAAACGGTAAGAGAGTTGTATTACTATACTGTCACCAAATTTTATCTACAAATAAATTTAATATTTAGTTTATGTGATCATCTTTTTCAGTCACGGACTTTTAGCAAAGATAGATAATGATGTTCAATGCCAAGATACAAGATAAACAGAGTAATGTTTTGAACGTCCAAAAGAAGTCATACTGTTATTGGTTATAAATTATTTTTATATGTATGGTCCTGAATATACTCTTGTGTTTGAAAATTAAATTTCTTCTATGATATTTTCAATTATCAACCTTTTTAAATGCTTGCGGTACACGGTATAGTATCTTCATCGGCGAAAATATGTGACAACCGATTTGAATGACATCTCGTTCCCCTTGTCATTTTATTATAGCCTAAGCAACGCCGCAAAACCTGGAAAAATACTGCTGTTTTTAAATTTGGCATTACTAAGTTTAGTTACCCAAAGGACATACCTCAGGAGTCTGTCGATTTAGTACTCAATTTTTGGGGCGCAACCAGTTATCAAAATTTTTGCATTGTTTTCCAAGTAAAACTACCKTAATGCTTGGGCTTCTATCTACAGGTCAGACATGAAACTTAATAGAGATTACTAATCACTTAGTGCGCAAATAAAAAAAGTTAAGTCAAAAATCTGTATTTTTTCGAACGCGTACACGTAAAAATATATAGGAATCAAAATGATTTAAGCTCGAAAATGTAGAAATGTAGAAAAAAAAGACTGGGACAAACTCGCAATAATGATGTTGTTAATGTTAACAGAACTCGACCAATTAAGAAAGTTTATGTATTTGACGATCTAACAAGCAATTAGCCTGAGGGAAGGGTACCCTTAGCTCAATTACTTTAAAGTCTAACAACAGTAACCGCCCAGCTTATACCAACAAGTTAGCCTTTGCTTTTCGTTACATGTTTACTTCGATAAATGCTACTGCATTCTAAGAATATTTTAATTTTGGTAATAACTTCTCATTCAATGTAGGAAAAATTGCCCAAAATAAAAGCGACAATTTTTGTGCTCGTCTCGAAGGCGCGCTTCATCGCTTCAAATGCACTGTCGTTTCAATACACGACAAGCTTTTGGCACGATTTCAGCATCCTAAATAGAACATTCGTTAACCCAGGTCACAGGAGATCGAACTGTACTTCGTAACCTGATCTTGCTCGCTGCTAGGGAATTGTATAATAACGAATACAAATGTGACCATCTGACACCACCCATTTAATTTTGTGATCCTGTATCCCGTTAGAATGATTTTAGCTACACAATCGGTTCCAGCAAAATTTTTGAGGATAAAGAAAGGAGGCTGATTTCTACTTTACCTCACGTTCGATTCTTTGGCGACACATGAATTGTTTTCAATATCTCCTTGCCGTGTATGCAAAATAGACGCTTAGTTTCACAAAAAAGACTTGAACACCCCAACCTTAACAACCTACCATTATTCATATTTCCTATAGGTACACTGGCGGTTGGGGCATTTCAAAAACAAATTTTAGATGCATATCGACCATAATGCCCATTTAGACATTTAATATTTTCGTACCGCCCTAATGGGAACTCATAAACTTCCTAGATATACCGCTGTGTGCGGTTTAATTTATGTGATGCAGCGACGGTTAATTTGTACCGAAATTCCCAAAATAATATGTAGATTTAGATAAGTTTATGTTATGAGAGACCGAAAACAAGGCCATAAAAACATAAAGAGGTTCATATTACGTGCCTCATCCTTCTTACTGACCAATGAATTCAGCACGTGAAATTTTACATAAAAAGAACGAATTGAAATTTAAGATTTTTGTGTATAACCAACTTTCTTTATACTTAACTGCAATTTCCACAACACTTAAGATCGTGATATATTTTTAATGAACGACACTAACAAAAATTAAAGTACGTTAATGTCAATAAGATTCTCATAAAATCATACTACCGTTGCCAGAAAATCATTTTATTTTATTCGATTATTAAAACTAAGAATTATAATAGGTGCATCAAGATTTACAGGCATTAGAAATTTATTTTTCCGTAAAATACMGTATGCTATAAATATTCATATGTTCTTTATTACTTTTAAACACCTGCAGGTTTCGAAGTTATAACTCGTTTAATGCACTAACATCATAATGTTACCGTTTTTAATATGCTGTTACTAACGAAACGAATACATTTTAGTGTAGTTTACACCTGTTTATTTATGAACGCCTTTGTAGGATTACCGATGTACACTTAAAAAAATTGAGACGTGTGCTTTTATGTCCTCTCGATTTAGGGATATGAATTAAGCTCATTTTATTATATCACAATGGTTACCTGAGGCTTATTCAGTATAAATCATTTCAAAATCTTTAAAAAATGACGTGTTAATAATCTGTTTATTACCTCTGAAAGCTTGACTTCAAAATATTAGAGCTGATTAAGTAACGGTGGTTTTATGTATTTTAGGGAGATTAAACTTTGTGCCTGCCGCTAATTTAAAACAGAATATCCTTAAATTAATGGCATCTAATGATTTGTAATGATTATAACGGCCTATAACAGGCATTTTCTAGCATTAAATTAGAAGGTTCATTGTCCCTGAAATATCAAGCTAATTGCAAAGTTGCAGCCAATCAACGATTAATAATTGCTTCAAGTTTATTCATGCACTGCAAATTGACGGAAAACAGTAGAAATGTACCGTTCATCTGAATTAATGGCACTACGGAGAGAAGAGAATTATAATAAAATTATTATAGAATAATTGAAACAGAATGCCTTATTACAGTCTATTTGTCCGTGTTATAATAGAAAAGACACACACATGAAACTTGTTTATATATTGACATAGTATGGGTACCTTATTACAAAATATGTCTTTAATGTTCGCAATTGGATCTAAGAAGCATACTTCTTATATTGGTAACATTTCCATTACAGGTAATTCCTAATTTAGTATACATTTATTCGTTTGAGTGTTTATTTTTTCTAAAGCACTGATTTGCATCTCTATTTGTGAAATAATATTTCCCACTAATAAATAACCATCCATTTTGGTTACCGCCGTCATAAATCTGTATAAAAATTGCCTCTAATAAACAGTTTCTCGGTAGCCAAACTTCTATACGTAGTGATATTTTGCACACCTCAAATTATTTAAAAAAATAGAAAAATAGAAATATGATAACAGTTAAACTTTTGTTTGCAGGGCGACAACTGTAGAGATAAGTTTTTAACGGATAACCCCTCAAAAACAAACGTTAATCATACATCATTTGAAAGCTTCTTTCACAAGGATTCTCAATATGTAATTACTTATACTACTTTTCACCCATTTACGAGGTAGTAGATCAATAAGTATAAAACTCTAGGTGACAAGGTAGTGTTTGCGTACTTTTCAAACGTGTACTGGATTTCATTTCATCATTTCAAAAACCGCTTATTGTGCTAAAAACACCATACAAAAATTGTTGACACTTTAGTCCTTTACAGGTTTTGTAATAGTCGTTTTTGTCTAGAACATTTGGACTGCAGATATCATAAAAAAGAGGCCTAAATTAAGAGCATATTCTCCATTGGGTCGCAAACCCAGACATTAAACCTATAGGCCTCGACTAATCTGGATAACTGGAAAATTTTACAACCTGCTGGTTGGGCTACAGTTATTTTGAGCCAACGACTTGCATCTTTTTATTTTAGATTTAAAAAGAACAACCATCTCAGACATGCATTATGCTTACTTGTAAATGTAAATGTCATGCAGTACAGTTTTCTGTCACATACGTCCTGTCAACCTTATATTAATCATGACAATAATTAAGAAACTTCAAAATTTCCAGTGGTAATAGTTATGTTCACACTACTTCCACCAGACACGTTTCAATGCTACCTGGAAAATATAAAGCACACTCCGTTTAAAATTCCTCTGCCGACCAACGAGAAAATTACTATAGGAAGAAGACACCTGAGAGAACCGTATGACACCAAGGTTCCTTTGAGGCAGCTCATACTACGAGCAAATGTTGTAAAAGAGCTTTTGCAAGTTAAAGTCGTTGGTGCCGGACAAACTTCTGCCAATGGCATTCCAATGAAACGTGGAGTATCATACATTCTGAAGGATGGAGATGTGATACAGATTCAAAGCGAAAACCACTCCTATCGGGTCTGTTTTGAACCACTGCGCAGTGGTGTACCTTCGAGAAGGTACACGTTTACCAAGATCAGCACAATGAGGAGAAGAATGCTAAATAGAATGAACAGGGCCAAAAAACGACTAAGACTGTTAAGAACGAATACTGGGAGACGCATTTGGAAACAGTGTCGGTTTGAAGCTGGTGGTACAGGTATGTAGGTGGTCATTAGGAGACCAGCTCAAGAATATAGTGATTATTGGGCTTTGTCATGAAATGTAAAGGGCCAGAAATAAATGCTTTTCATGCGTTATGTGCCTAATTTAATTTGAATGTGGCAATCCATCTACAGGGCCCGTTTTACATACATTTCTTCAAGCTTTATTTTTTTGGGCGGAAAATGGCACTTTGTTTTTTTAATATCAATAAAAATTGTAAGTGGTTATATGGGTAACGATTTATGGCTAGATACTAGGCGTTAGCCGCTTCGTCTTTAGAGGAATTAGCGACAGATTTACCAGAATTATTATACGATAGAGAAAAGAGGTTTTACATCTATTCATAATTATATAGTGAGGAAACTACTTGCGTCAAGGATGAATTTAATTTACACGTCCAAGTCTCAAAGTTAGGTTCAAATTACCTGAAAGATTATGGTTCTATTAAAATCATAGAATTCTGCTTGGAAAGCTGAGCTTGATGGGATTGTGTCAGGGCTTGGTTTATTTGTTCGAATGTATTCTTGCTGACCAAAACCAATACGTTTACTATCAGGGTTGCAAATCATTTACATTTAATTGTAGTTCTGGTTTTTGCCAGGGTTCTATTTTGAGGCCTTTGTTGTTTGTTATTTTCATTAACGATCTGGAATCTACGTTGGATGAACGCTGTGATTTTTATATGTACGCTGATGATGTAAAGATTGTTAAGACAGTTTATGATGTGAGCGATTGTGAGGTTCTTCAGACTTGTTTGAATGGGCTCTATGATTGGTGCAACCTTAATGACCTTCATCTAAACACTGATAAATGTTGTGTTGTTACTTATACACGTAAGTTAATTAAATTACGTTATGTTTATGTAGTGAATCACCGTAATGTAGAGAGATGTACATAGCATAGAGATCTGGGCATTCTGATGGATGAAAGATTGTCGTTTTTACCGCACATCATATATATATAAGAAAGCTATGAGTATGTTAGGATTCATCATGCGTAGTACTCGAGAATTTTCGTCTATAGATTGTTTATTGGCTTTGTATTATGTGTACGTTCGGTCAGGACTGGAGTATTTCTCCGTAGTGTGGAGTCCCCATTGTATAACACATAGAACTATGATTGAAAAAGTGCAGAGAAACTTTTGTAAATACATGTATTATAAGAGATATGGTATCTATCCGGATCGGGGATTCTCACATCATGAATTGCTTGCGGAGTTTGGACTTGTTACGCTTCAGTTTAGACGTAACTATTTGTCTATTATATTTTTGTTTAAGTTGGTGAATAATATTATTAATGATAGCGAGTTACTGAGTTTGATACAATTTGGCGTACCACGTATGGGATGTAGACACTCACGAACATTTGCTATCGGTGCGGCCAACACAAATAGTCATTATTTTTCGCCTGTATACAATATGTGTCGATTGTATAAGAATGTTCAGCCCTCTGTAGACGCATTTGTATTGAATGAACGCGCATTTGCCAAAACTTTAAAGTCTGTTTTAAGTGTATGTGATTAATGAAATTTCTTCCCTTCAATTTTAAATTGTACCTTCGAATCGTTTGTTTTGATGCTTGTATTTATATTATCCTATGTGGGCAGCTATGCCTGTTGGATCGAATAAATATTATTATTATTAAAATGACAAGAAATATGTGTAATGCTCAATTTTCACCAAAACAGAAAAACATATCAAAATCACATTATTTACTGCCAGTAAGTCAACATCGCCACGGATTGCTTAGAGATTTTTTTATAAAAAGTAAGGGGGCTGCTGTTGAGGAGTATAACACTATTGTATTAGCTGAAACATGACTTAATGATGGATATTTAGGTGCTAGTGTTTTAATGCAAGATATAAGATCGCTGAAAATTGCAATTAACGGCATATTTCAATTTAATAACGTTGTAAATAACATTGTTTGTATATTAGACCTAGTTTGTGATAATAATGAATGTATGTTAGTGAATTGGAACTTGTCGAACCATAACGTTTTTTTACTCTATTGCCAAATAAATAAAATAACGAAGAAAAACCGTCTACGCTAGACGTAGTAGCAATTATCCTAAGTGGTTTGATAGCACAACAAAATCTTTTATTATAAACAAGAAAATGAAATACAATAAAGTGATTCGACAGGTATATTTTCGTAATCGTCTGGGTGACAATGTGAAGTATTTTTCGTTGTTCATGACAATCAACTTGTTGATGAAATGCATTCGTCTCAACGCCCGGCAACATTTTGGAACTCTCTCTAATTGAGCCTCTATGTGTTTTGGAGCTTTACTCCTTTCCTGAAAACAATATTCTTACTTGATAGGGTCCTAAACACTGTGCTTTGCACTGTGATGTTCCAGTTTTGTGTTTAGCTCCGTTTAGGCAAGTTTGTACGTAGTATCCCTTCTTCGCATGCTTTGACTGTGCGATAAATTGTCGATTTGCTTATGTTTAGATTGACAATGTCTCGTTTCGACATTCGCCCAATCAGATTATAAATACCTCGACGTAGGTCAATTTTAGAAGACATTATCCAAAACAGAAATCAAGAACTTTTGCATTGTTACATGCATTCATGTCGCTCAATCCAATCAATGATTTTTTTCCCAAAACCGCTAAAGCGGGCGGTGCCATCTAGTGTACCATCCTGCAATAAATTGCCCTTAATTTCATTATAACGTAAAATACCGTAGCACGCCGTGAAGTCAAAATACACAATTTAGAAGAAAATCACGTTCTGAGAGCATTCCGGGGGATTTGCCACTATTATTTATCACAGTTCCGGATAGGACAAGCTTAAGACAAGGACCGTGACTCGGGCAAATAAAATTATGAACTGCTTGATTGACAACGATGCTTCTGAATCGGTCTCCGCGACATTGTTTTAAGTTGTTGGATGTCGGCTACAAGCGATGCGCTTTTTAATAAGTTAAAATAACACGGGCGAAGCCGAGCATGAAACATCGTGTAAGAAAATATTCGAGACGTTAAAGAACTCTTGAAACTGGCAGATAGCTGACATGGGTGACGTTGAGAGCGGTACATAAATATTTGCTTTAAATCGAGTAGAATCCTCGACCAGAAAGTAGAAGACGGCTGAACCACAAGTAAAACGATTCAGCGCGAGTTCTAAAGGTATAGGGAATGGAGGAAGGATTTTTTTTAAATCACACACCAGTGAGCATAGTGAAATGCTGACTGGGAGCTCAAACCATCAGCTGAGAGGATTGCACAAAAAGAAAAACTTTTGAAATAAGGATACTCATTGTACAAATATCAGATTACCTGTACAGTAACCTTTATTAATAAAAAAACTAATCCAAATACATATTTGCCATTTTGGAAATTACTAGCATCCTCTAGTCCTGTGAAACTGACCATCTTATCTCCAATGTGTCAAAGATGTAGCCACTACGAGGAACAAAGGGTGTGATAAAAAGAAAATATAACAATAATAATCATCTATGTTATCTGCAATTACGCTTCATCCAGCACTGGTGCGGACTTATAGGCTTTAAATTCTATGGATGTTTCAACCATAAGACGTATTACAAAGATCTTCGCTGGTAGCTGCCTTTCGTTTAGATTTTGTGTTATGATTTTGGTACATAGTTTAAGCATCTCGTTCAATGGTGTAATAAAAGCTGGGTCTTTATCTTTATCTTCCACTCAGTTGTTTTGCATTTTCCGTGGTACATCTTTTATTAATTCATTAGTTACAAGATTGAAAATAATGGTCTTCTAAAAATTGGCTGTAAACTAAGTATACCACTTCTTAAAGAAAACTTTTTCTCCGATTACAAACATTAGCAGACTTCCCGGCGGACAAAACTGAAATTGCGTATTATTATTAAGGCTGTTTACACGTACTACTCTACATGGTTTATGCAGGATAAAATTACTTCTCTCGGGAGCTGTCATCGTACTTTTTCGAAATCACACTGACTTTTGCCGAAAAAAATAAAAAGGTGCAAGAAAAAAAATTAAGAATAGAACAAACAAAAAATAAGACGAGAGCACCAGAGAAAATTTAATTTTGATACGCAAAACTATTGTTCTTTTCTTTATCGCAGCAAAAATACTGAATTTTTGTTGCATCAAATTTGAACAATTTTAGCACCGAGGGAGTTAACCTTTAATGCTTTGCGCGGCGGAGCTTCGCGCTCGTAAACTATGCAGATGTACCCCTTGTTGCAATCCTTTTATCATTTGCAGATGGATCATTGTGGTCGTAAATTATCTGTATTTATTGTCTCTTCTTAAAACTGTCACCACTTTTGTTTTTATCACTAGGGAAATCTTAGATGCTACTCGAAGGTTTTAGTTTTGAATACACACGCGGAAAGAGTACTTTTGTGGGTTAAAACAGGAAAATTGCTATACATAGGTGTGTGAAATAAATTTTGCATCAGTTGTGCAAAGGCAGAGAACAATCCCAGTGCAGAGCACAGATGCACAAAAAATGGAAAGGAATATCTACTTGAATAGAATCCGATATAATTGCTGAAAGTTTCAAAGTATTGATATGCACGGACTGAAGTATGTAAAACTGATAGGTGATGGCGACAGACTTCTGACCGCAAAACCTTACGGACCACAACTAGTTCGCCAAATGCACAAACCTGAGAAACTGTCTCAGAATTTCATCAAACGGCAAAAAGTCGTTTAAGTTCGACAAAACATAAGGTTTACCTGTGAAGCTGCGGAAAAGTTTGAAATCTAACACAGAGCGAATGAGAGGAGCAATAAAGAAAGCCTTAAATTTCAGGAAAACAGAGGATGTTTTGTTTGATGAATAATTGGCAGGATGATCTAGAGAAACTGAAAATTGTCCAAGGCATGTATTTGGTGATCATAAAAATTGTGAAAATTATTTTTGCACTTCATTTCTGAGACGGACGAATGTAGTTTTTTTGGCGATTAACTGGCATGCACTAAACGATTACTGCAAAATGTTCATTACCTTTTATTAAACATGACTAGCAACGCAACAGGGACAAATAATTCATCGAAAAAATTGCCAAACGAACCCCCGGAAATTTTACAAAAAAAGATATGAGCCGTATTCCTAAACGAAAACGAGATAAAGCTTGTAGAAGACTTTTCGCAGATGATCAACCACAAAAAAAAAACAAGTCTGTTGGTCCCGATTCAGATCATGGCCAAGTCAACAGTGAATCTGATGAAGAAGATGTCATCGATGATGCATATAAAGAACAGCAAATGGGAGAACTGCTTTCAAAAGCCTTAACTGGACTTGATGAAATAGAAAAAGATAGCATAGATTAAATTGCTAATCTGAGGTGGTTCCAAGAACGATTATATAGATTAACTGCTTCCAATGTTGGTCGTGTTGTATTTCGCCGAAAACCCAATACCTAAAAAATATATGCGTTGGGGCAGTGATAATGAAAACTTGGCAAAAAAAAATTGAAACTTTAACTGGATTTAAAATTAAAAACTGTGGTTTATTTGTGCACTGCAATCACCAAAATATATTAGCAGTAATTGTCATTTGTCTACATTGCCTTAAAGAAACAAATATTTTTTTTATGATTTTGAGTTTAAATTTTAACCGGTTTCTCCCTTTATGTGCATAAAAATTAAAAAAAAAGAGTTTCACCAGAAAAAGTAACTTTTGCCGAAATGGTAAATTACGGTGCTCATAAACGGTTGGTTTGTGTGCAATATGCTGTCAATATAAGAGTTACAGGTTAGGGGGTCATMACTTATTATGTTACCGCTCTAAAAATTTTACTTGGCCCAAAACGTATGAACATCCTTAAGTTAGAACAGAGTTCCGTTTGTTGACTGTCTTATCATATCGCGCTACGCTTAATAAAAATTTTGTGAAGCGTGGTAAGATCAGTGCTTGTTAACCTAGGCAATTGTGTTTACAAATGTTACATTCCAACTGAATTATTTTTAACTTTGATTGCGACTATCGTCTCAGAAACCAGTAACACCAAAACAAAATATACTAGCTTCCCTACACATATACCCTTATTGTAAAAAATGTCTCCCTCAAGAGATGCTTTGAGGATCATAAACGTCATAAGTAACCCACAAGCCTTCATTGTACCGAGCTAAGTCGGCGTGATTTATGATTCGCTCCTACATGGAGGGATTTTTTGATTGTCTATCAGTCGATACGAAGACGCTTCGGATCACGACATCGACATATCAGCCAAGCATGACAAATGCTCTGCACGATAAAGCTCTACTGACATGAACCCACATACACCTCTTGTAATAACTCATACCCCGACAAAACATACCATTCCAAATGTGAGTTTATCGTTCTGAAAGCTTATCGCGTCACAGATATCTGATTCAGACGATATTCGAGCAGCACGTTAAAATAAATTATGCGGAGAATGAGCTGGATATCCCGCGGGCAACGAACCAGTGTCGGTAAACTAATTTTTAATTACAAAATTAATTGGGGCGGCCGGTTTTAAAACAAAGGGTAGCGCTTATCGGATACAAAACGACAAAATCCGGAGAATCCAATCAGGAGTACGGTGACAAGTTTAATTTAATATAAAATTAGCTGAACATGTCCGTAGCATTCGTGACAGGGCTTCGACGAAACAGATGTCCGTAGCTAATGTCGCGTTTATTGTCCATCTGGTTACCAGAACGGGGTATGGGCTATTCAGCAAATAACGAACCGGTCAGCCCATATTGAAATTAATGGATTTTTAAACCCCCCTGTAATATGTACCCTAAAATTGATGATCTTGAAGACGAACTGACGGAAAAGCTTCGTTATTACATGAAATGTCAAGTGGCCGGGAATTAAGGAATACTTGAGAAAAAAAGCTGTAATTGTTTTAGCGTTTTTAATCACATATTTACTGAACATTTATGCATAATATAACAAACATAATTCTTTGGCTAATATATTTTAAATACCCACATGTAGAAACTTTACATAGAACAGAAAACAACAACAATCTATGAGACTCATTATACGAACAGCCGATTACCGCTCACAATGGTTTACAAGTATTACCTGAAGCTGTCGTAAGTGGCACGTTCCACTGTTTTGCAGCGGAGTGGATCGTATAGAAAAATTGTGTTTAGGCTTTTTTTAGAATTCTTTTCCCGTGCACATAAATCAATGAGCATTATTTGGTATTATTATTTGAACTACAAATATTTCTCATCTAATAGCTTTTAATGTATGACTAAATCGCATTCTTTCCTAATTTATTGAGTAGTATCTATTTTTATAACCATGAATGGTAAACATTCCAATTTGAATGCGGCAGCCCATACTTTCTAATTTTTGATCGCAGTGTGCAATCGTCCTCTGCCCTGTTTCTTCACAGGTTAAAATTTTCTTTTAATCCGAAGGGTCTAAAAAGTAGTCTCTATCTATATATATATATTTTTTTTGAAATAAGAAGTAATCGGAACTATTCTACTTCTACTATAAAGGGTATTGAAAGCATATGTGTTTACTTCAACTACACAGCTTTAAAAAAACATCAAGAACAAACTGACCATACTTTAGACTTTGATAATACCAAAATTATTACTACGGAACAACATAAACAAAAAAGACAATTTTTAGAAATGATACATATTCAAAAATACCTAAACACATGTGTAAACGACAGGACTGACATACAAGGACTAAGTAATACCTACTACACCGTCATTTAAACACACCCTCTCACCGTCACATTTACCACCCACAATGATAGCAAAGGAACAAACTTGAAGGTACATTTTATATTAATATCAAAATTGTAAATGTCATATTGATTTTCATAATAATTTATCAATCTACAAAATAAAAGTATTCGACAAAGACCTAAATTATAGGTCGAAACGTCATATTATTAGAAAAAGTGTCTTTAATTTATAAAAATAAGGAGCCAGAACCTACAAATAAATACAATAAGAAAAATTATATTTTAAAGTTTTACAGTATATAAGCGTACCAAGTGCAATATTGTTTACTTATTTAGCCATACCTACATATATGCTTACATTTAGCCACTTATTAAGAGGCGTTTGTGACAAATACGTTTCGTAGGGCAACTGGTCAAACAGATTATTGCTGATTTTAAACCGATTATCATTCTGATATGAATGCGGAATACAACAACTAATAAGGCAACCATTCAAGGGTTTTTAAGAAAAGAAGATTTATATTTCGAAGAGGACTACACAAAAAAAACAATTGTTGGCAAAAAAAATTTCGAAGAAATTTAAAATTGACATTCTCGCTTCTGAATGTGGACACACCCCCATATCATTGCATTTTCAACCCCATTGACATGATATGGGGGCAGCTGAAACAAACAATTCGACGAGGGAACACCGGTGGAAAATTTAGCAATGAAATGCTGCTAAAAATTAGACACGAAGCTGAAATAAGAAGTGTCGATGCATGGAGAAATTCAGTGCGGCATGTACTGGACATTGAAAATCGGTACAGAGCGAATCATGTACAAGAATTAATAATAGAAGTTAATCATGATTTTAGCAGTGAAAGTGAATATTTTTTTTTAGTTTATGACTCTTGTAATGTGCTTATTAACAAGCTGTAATGAACATAATCGATACCGTGTATAAATTTTATTGTGCACTATTGTAAATTTTATCTAACAAACATAAATAATTTTCTACTTACTAATTTGTGTGTTTTTATATTAAATTTGTATAAATTCGTTATGACATGCAAAGGCTTCTATTTTATACATCGGAAAATTTAAACGCAATAAAGTATAACATAAAAATAGATCGCGGGTCGCGCCAATTAGCATCAGGTCTGCATTAGCCAAGTTGAATTATTAACTCCGCCACCAGTTGTTCCCTGTAAAAATTTTCTTATTTTACGACATGATGCACATAGTTAGACCAACTATATGCTGTGAATTAATTTGTTAAGATGGTAAAATGAATAGCCAAAGAACCAAGACTGTCTATTGCCTCTTCATAATTTCATGAATAATAGTGGAATGCTGGCAGTTCTAAATAAATTGGAACACTAGGCTGTATGTCACGTAGTAAGATTCATGGCTTTAAGCAAATTTAATTAAATTGTCTTCATTGATTTCGGTGGTTAAACGGCATTGTTCTGTAAGATCCATCCTAACACTACTTTAGATAGTGTTCTTGTAAAGTCTTCGAAAAGTTCACTATCAATCTCCAAACCTGTTGTGCCTGAGTTTAATTTGAATTTTAGTTTAATTAAAAATCGACTGCAGTATTTCTAATACGTTGAATTAATTCAATCAAATGCTGTTTAACTTGACAAGCGAAATGGGCAGCTTTTAGGTTTATACGTTTCTTCCGACTTTATCAGCTATATTTATTTTTTTTTAATACTGGTCAAAAATATAGTGCGGATACCCACAGTAATGTAAGCATTCTGTTTGGGACTAGATTTTAACAGTGTTGAAATATGTAAACAAAACATAACTTTTTTCTTTGTACGCACATTCTTATGACAAATATGTGTGTAACATTATTACTGAGATGACCGGCAGTGTGTTTTACAACTGTTGATACATGACATTCAACCATCATGAGCATTTAGTGTCGACTGAGAAAAGCGTTCCGAGAGCTTTTATGTCCACGCCGTCCAGTCTAGCGGAAAGGTACAAAATTAACACTGAGCGACAATAATTTGAACCGTTCACCGACAAGAGAGAACACGTACAAAGTTCGACCGTAAAGTTCAATTTCACACATTCATGTGCTGCAGCATTTTAATTAAATTAACAAGTTTAGCCGGTATGCGAGCGTGAATAGCGACCATTAAAATTTCTTGTTAGTAAGCGCGCAGAATAAATGTCAATTAACGGGCAACGGTTAAACAGCGACTAAAACATTGATTTTATGGACGACAATTAAACTTTGCTTGCTTTTAATTCTTCAGATTTCAACGTGTTAATTACCGTGAAGTGCGGTTGAATAAGCAAGAACACATTAGAGGACCTGCCTCTCATATCGGTACACCGTAACTCCGGTCCGTACCCTCATAAAACTATTAAATCTAAGAAGGGTCGATAATTCTATGGCGAAACTCCCGTCCAAGCAATATGCCTACCTTCTGGACCACCCGCTACCCGGGTTGCAAATTCTTGGGAAATGTATTAGAATAAACCCTTCAGGTAATTTCATTCTAATTACACTTCAGTTGTGCGAAAATAGTACGGGAGTGCAGTTGTGTTCATCTAGTTACGTGTTATAATAGAAAGTGTATAAAATGGCGTTAGAAGTTATGTTCAGTCAAAGGGGCAAACCTCTCCTTACACATGAACATTATAAGTTCTACCAATATAAACTGTTAAAAAGCACTAGCGAAATGTGTTGGTGTTGCATCGTGAAAACATGCAAAGCAAAAATCTACACCTTAGTTCCAGTGAACATCCAGTGTTTTCCAGAAAATGCGGTGTACACGAACACGAATGCATTCGTACCGAAGACATGAATAGACAAAAAATTAGTAATAGTTTAAAGAGAAAAGCGAGTGATTGCCTAGCAGAAAGACCGTTAAAATTAATTCATCGGGAAATGCATGAGCAAAAAAGTACGGTAGATACCCTTACAACTAAGGATATGAAATATATACGTGACAGCATTAATAGGGCAAAGCTAAAAACATTTCCGAAACTTCCCCGGACGACAGAGGAAGTGCACAATTTTTTGAGCTTGGTTGAACTAAAAACCATCAAAGGCGAAGATTTTTTGACAGTAAACGATACTGCAAGTAACATCGTCGTCTTTAGCTGCCCAACAAATTTAGTTTTTCTGTGCCAACAAGTCACTTTTTATGTCGATGGCACTTTTGACTACTGCACCAAGCATTTTTTACAATTCTTTACTATCCATGCATATTGCAATGATCTATATGTTCCGCTAGTATACTGCTTACTAAAAAACAAATTCAAAACGACGTATGCAACATTATTTAAAACTATTATGCATAAGTGTAAAGAACTGAGACTGACGTAGAAGCCTGAAAATATTGTTGTTGATTTTGAAAGAGGAATACACGCAGGAATAGAAGAGATGTTGCCGGAAGCGAAAATTATTGGTTTCACCTAGCACAGTCATGGTAAGTACATACTCGTACACATATGTTTATAAAATAWTTATTTTCTATATAGCATACTCTTATCAATCAAGTACAAATAAAAAACAAGTCGGTTCTAAATTTCTATTGCAAAAAATAGTAGTATTTTCTGTATTACCTACTAAAACATTGCAAACATGATTTTTTAGAACAATTATATATATATATATATACAATATAAATATATTATATATAATTTACATTCAACAGCTAAAAACAGAGGCGCATAATTATTGTACACAATTTTACAATTAATAGCTAACGTACGTGTTTTTCTTTTGCTTGCAGGTGGAGAAAGATTCAGCAATTAGGACTTTCTAAAGAATATAAATGTGACCTTGACCTTTCTTCATCCAAACGATGTTGGATCAGTTTTTGTCGAGGATTTTGTCGCAGATAAACCTAACGATGTTAGGGTGACGGAATTCGTGGATTATTTGGTTGAAACTTACATTGAAGAAGACGCCTGTTTTCCTCCCCACATCTGGGCAGCAAACACGGCTTCAATCATGCGAACAACAAACACATGCGAATCTTTTCACTCGAAATTTCACAGTTATTGTACAACACCACACCCAAATATACACATTTTTTTAGAAGCATTAAAAAATATGCATGTTAAAATAAACAGTAGCAGTTTAATAGAATCAAATAAAACAACAAAACGAAATATTCTCAGAACGCATGATTTTATTAAAAACAAAATTTCTCAGTTACAAAATAATAATATTAGCAAATACGATTTTGTTAAATGTGTTTCCCATAAATATTCTGAAATTGTTTTTTAAATATGTATATATAGGTAGATATGTATTTTTGTGWATAAGTTTTTTGTTATGTTCAGTGAAAATAAATGTTTGTAAGATTTTTTACGAGTATCATTCTGTTCGTTATCGCTTACAATATCATCAATAATATTAAACAATGCACTTTTTAAGCATTCAATCTAGTAATTATATTTCATCATCCTTTGATTTGAAATTATCTGCACAAATCTGGATAATTCTAATTGCTAATTTTCTAAATTATCTGGCGTATTTTTCCACTTTACTAGTTTAAATTTAAACATCTGTACTGTACTTTTTGGAAATTTCATATTGTGCATTATGTTATATGACCTCGTTAATAAGTAGGGCTTTTGTCCTACATTATTAGTTCTTAGCTCCGGAATTCTAATTGATATTTTTTCTTCCAAGACGTTGACGTGCATTTTTTTTATTTTCGAGGGTTGTACCAGACAGATACACTGAACACAAAATTCACTTCAAACAATAAAAGAGTTAGGTATATAAAAATCATGCAATGGCTCAAATTTATACATAGCAGATCTAGTAATAACCTCCATTTCCAAAATTAGAAAGTTATAAAATAAGAGGTCTTATTATTATAGGACGAAAGTCCTGTAGTAAATTTTGTAGAACGTTTTCAAGTCTATAAGGAACTCTAACCGTCTAACTGTAGTTTCCTTAGACGTTTTGAGAGTATAGGTATCACTTTGTGGTATTACAGGTGAAGCATAAATTATAAAGACAGTTTAACAGTTCTGCGAACTGAACCCATCCTTAGACTAGAAGCAGATATAAACCGGACCGGAGTTACGGTTTGTTCTTAAGAAGCAAACAGGTATAAATTCATGCCGGACCGGAGTTTCGGTGSTGGATTATAAGCTTGGATKATCTGGACCGGAGCTGCGGTGCGCCCCTCTCATATAGATGCTTCTTATGCTTAGCTTGGTAAACTCTACCGAAAAAGGAGTTTGGTTTATTTCTCTTTTTGTTAAAAATTGAACGTATGCTAGAGCAATAGCAAAATTAACTTAAGTAGCTGCGAAAATAAGCATGTAGCTATGTCATTGACTGTTGTATCTAGAGTTATACGATCTACTATCCATGGTAATCGTATTGTTGGACCTTTTTTATCCTAATCCAATTCTGAGCGAAATTATTACATCATGAATCAATTAAGACTTTAAGAAGATGAAGTTCCTCCACCCTATACGTTACCCTTTGTCGATTGTTTTGGAGGATAGACTTCATCGAATGGCCGCAAGATCTCAGGACTTGACTGCATTGGACTTCTTCTTATGGGTTCGTTTAAAGAATTAGATTTAAGCCACCCAAGACTAAATAAATGAAATGTAACTTTTAAAACGGGATTCATTGCTAACTATTGCAGTATTACGAGTAATAAATATTATCTGTTTTAACTCCTGTTAAAAAAACGTGTATTTCAGTATGAATTTTCATTTTATGTTCGATGCAATGGCTCAAAATATCTTAAATTCGGGTGGCTTATTTTCAGTAATTCCGTATAATAACCGCAGCCTATATATTACGCTCCAGCTTTCGTTAATATGCGCCCTAGTCCCAATCTTCTGACTCTGCTCAACAATTGACCCATTTCGGCAACGTGCTAGTGCGCCCTAGAGGGCTGCTGTTTGTACTGAATGCTGCGACTATTGGCAAGAGGATTAATTTCAATTGTGTTGAGTTGGACCTATTTATCATAAGGATCTCAAAGTTTGCCCTTGGGTTTAGTTCTGCCCTGTTTCAATAAGCTGAATTGCGCAGAATGGCGCAAGTGTTCGTACGGTTTACGGCCGTAATGAGACCGCTACAGTTTTCATTTCTATTATTCGAATTAGGCAAATAATAGGTATTTCTGTGTGGTGTTCATTTAGAATTTCTTTTCTATTTATTTAAAATTCATTCGCATCAGATTGTATAAGGTTGGTAAAGTTGCAGTACCAGAAAAATTTTTAATCTGACGAATTTATTTTACAAAGCCGCTTAATAACTTGTAGCCAAGCGAGCCATTGACATACTTTTGTACACAGCGAGTAAAGAATACTTGGGATGTGTTCTGCTTTGTAACAATTTCCCCTAATTACATATTAACATAATAATTAATCTACAAATGGATTAAAATATATATATTCGGATTACTATAATTTCATAGCAATGTGCCCCCTTCTGTCTTTCATGTTTCAGTCATACAAACATGCTTTTTTCTATCGTGTTTATTTAATCTACACCTCAACCAACTGCAGATAGTACTATTTCGTTTTGAAAAAGAAGTATTGTAAAGAAGAACTGGATTTTGACACCCACTTTCTGGTGGGACGCAGCCAGCGGCAGTTTCATGAGGTTGCAGATCTATGATCTAGTATGTTATTAAGTCACTTAACTGGGTATGTAACTGTATGAAAGTACAAAACTTAAACATTCCTTTCCATGTAAAACTACCTGGCCTGAATAGTATGTTTTCTTATAAGGTTCTTGTTGATGAGGACACGTCAATCTTTTCCTTTGGGGTACATTCTGTGAATTGCTACCGAGAAGCATGCCATCTACCGAGGCCAATAGCTACTGTGGCCGGTCAATAGCATTAAGTGGTAGAAGTAAAAAGTCTTAAGTAGGCAAATAGATGCCTACTTCGGTAGGGAGAATGCCTGGAATGTTTGCGAGCATATCCGAGAAACGCATAAATTTGCATGCCTAACAGGTGTAAAATTCCATATTACATTAACGAAACGATTTACTTATACAGTTTTTTAGGTGCCACAAAATGAAACACTTCTAAACATTTAGTAGACGCCGTTTCTGAAACATATCCTAACCTAGCAATAAATAATAAGAACGAGAAGTTATTTTATTTACAAATCATCGAAACCTCGAAGATGACCAACTAATAACACTACCAGTAGATCAAGATTGGATTCTTGCGGTACACCAAATGTCACAAAAAATCATACCTAAAAGTGCTCAACTTGTGAATCAATATGTTATGGTCAACTGTATAGCGAACACCTTTCTAAAGTCAGTATATATTCTATTATCAATAAACTGTGATATATACTGCGAAGAAAAGGCTAAATTAGTTACAACTGACCTCTGTGTTTGATTTGATCACGTTATATGTTTGTGTAAATTATAGGTTTAAACATTTTTGCAAAATTTCAGTATCGAAATAAGTCGATTATTTTTAATATCATTAAAAGCATTTTTTATACCTTTTCCAAGTTGTTGCCAACCAAAACAGAAACCGTAAATTATTAAGGCTTTAATAATCAAGCATCATGAACTTTAAAACTAATTTTAACAACTCGTTTTACTTAAGCATCTTTCTTTGTTCATCCTCCTAAGGAATTATGAATTCTTGCGATAAAAAGCTGTTTTGTACTCTTCAAAATGTCTGCTATAAAAACATCTTACTGAAAAACATCAAAATCTGAACTCTTTTAATGCACCCGCTGCCTCCGCCAAAATCGCACATCTCGGCTTCACTATAACAATAAAAAGTAACAACGCAATTTTGTACGCGACACGATAATACATCCTGCAAATAATAAAATTGCCTAAATGGATTGAAACCGGCGGCCTCGTGCCACATGTCCCGGATCGCTTCAACAATAATAGACGAACGAATTGAGCTCGGACTCGCATCCGCACACGATCCATTCTTACAGACGTTCTGTGATGGAATCAATGGAAACAGGGTCGGCGGGCATAATGGCAGGTATTGTGGGCCACGTGTGCCTCATTAGACGGGTATTGGGCACTTCAGATGGTGTATGTGTAGGTACAGCTGCAGGGCCTGATGCCCTGGCGCCCTCTCCGAAAGGCAGCTGGCAAATTAATTTTAACCTTCGCCGTTCGATTCTCCATCGATATCCGGCGGAACAGCTTAATCTGTTATGAAGGGTTTCTTCCAAAAACAGCTGAACTTTTTATGGGCGCTGTTGGAGGGAATGGAAATGCGCCCGGACCGACGGTAAAATTCAATTCATATTTAGCAGACGCGCGAGGTATTTCCCACAGGGGCGGTGCGGCACAATCCTAATAAATATGCGTTTATACCTATATCAGGGAAGGTCGCATTTTCATTTGGAGAAACTGGAAAAGCCACCCTCGGCCTGAAATATTTAGAAGCACGAAGGAGTGACTGTAGGAATGTGACAGAGGGAACGCTCATGCATACCCAACATTAAAAAATATCACCGTATTTATGGGAAATACCAACAAGTCAGATGGTGTGCAAGATACATGTTAAACGAATCAACATGTTGAAAATTATACAGTTAATTGGTAAGGGGAAACCAAGAATCACTAACTGGCGTTAATACTCAAAGCAATTATGCTTAAGAAGAGCCTAGCATGGATATAAATACGAGAGTCTCATAAAGTTAATCATTGGGACATCACTTAGCTATATACAGGATGTTTCATGAATGATAATGACCCTGACGAAATTAAAAATGCAACCCAAAATACATTCTCATAGCCAATGTAGTTACTTTACATAATGGTATTATTTTAAAAATAAATTGGGAATCCATGACGGCTATGCGCTATGGTTCCTGTTACTGTATCTATTAAAAGTCAAAATGTATTCAAATGATGAAAAAACAGATACGATTTTGATTTATGGTGAGTGCAAGAAAAATGCTTCCTCTGCTGCCCGTTTATACAGACAACGTTCTCCAAATAGAAGAGCTCCTGCCGATACAATTTTTAAGAGACTTGAATTAACTTTAAGGACAAACTGGCCACCACTGAAAAAGTCAAGAGAAAGAACAGCAACAGGCCCTGACAATGAAATTAGAGTATTGGAAATGATTGACGAAAATCCTCATATTAGTCAAAGGGTAGTTTCAAGAGCAACCGGTATTAGTCTGTCTTCAGTACACCGAATAATTAAAGGCAATCAATTTCATACGTATATCACTTACAAATGGTTCAGGCCGTATAGGAGACAGATTATCCTAAAAGACTGGCTTTTAGTAACTTTTTTCAGGAACACCAACATTTGAATGTGAGATTTTATGACAACATTTGCTTCCCAGATGAAGCAACATTTTCTAATAATGGTGGAGTTAACAAACATAACATGCATTATTATGCGCAAGAAATCCACGTTGGATTCGAGAAGGACATTTTCAAACTATCTACTCGACGAATGTCTGGTGCGGAATATTGGGGAATCAAATTGTTGGGCCTTATTTCTTTTGCAATAGTTTAAACGGCAGTACTTATCTAAATTTTTTAAGAAACGTATTACCGGTACTTCTCCAAAATGTAAATTTACGAGTAAGCCAAGATCTATGCACCTGCGTATCATCATAGAATAGTGCGAAATCATCTTGATTTAGTTTTCAATTAATGCTTGCCCACCGAGAAGTCCGGACTTTACTCCTTTGGATTTTATTCTGTGGGGAATGGTAAAAGGGCAAGTATACCAAACACCAATTGAAAGTGTAGAACATTTAGAAAATAAAATACGTGATGCATGTAGATCCATCACTTCAGAAATGTTAATGCATGTTAAAAGATCGCTTTGGGCACGATTTCAAGCTTGTGAAAACAGCGGAGGGTAACATTTTGAACATTTATTATATTAATGTTATTGAATAAACATTTTTCAAAAGTAAAATTTGTTTTGTGTGCAGGAATTTTGACATGACCCTCGTGATTTTTGCAAAGGTCACTTGATGTTCGAAAGCTTGGTTCGTATATTTCCTTTCAGCTTAGCCTTAGCCTTGCAAAAGAAGTCATAAGCAGGGCCATTCTGGAGATGTTGGCCACCCACGTGCAATTTTAATTTTGTCGCCCTTATAAAGCGTTTATCCCTTATATACTGAAAACGTATTAAATCTTTGTAGTTAGCTATTTTAACTCAAGCTAGCGATAACAAAAAAATTTCTTTGAGAAAAAGGAGCAGCAATAAAATATTAACAGAGTAAACTTTGAGAAACAACTGACAACTGTCAAATAATATTTCCCTGGGTCAACCTATCCGCAATTTTTTGTTAAAAAAATTTATATAAACAAAAATAAAATGCTTGCCTCATTTTTTTAATGTTCGTTATAATAAGCATGGGATTTTTATATAAATTAGCGACAATAACTCACGATTCGCGTATTTCTTTTTTGTTCGTTCCAAAAGAAAGTGTAAAAACTTGGAAAACAATAAAACTGGATAGTTTCTTATGCAAATAACTCGATTGATAAACTKGGAAAAACGCATTCTAGCCTAAGCTTAKTGCTTTAAATGGGTTATGTATAGTGTTTTTCTATAGTGAATAGAACTGCGATACGATTAACCATTTATGTATTTTTTTTTATCTAAAGCCTTTCTTAGCCGCTGTGGGTACGACAAAAAATTTAAAGCTCCCAAATCTTCTCTGACAAATATCTAAATTTGTTGCGATACACAAAGTGCTAAACCAAATTTCAGAGATATGAATGACATAATATTTTGTACGATGGCGGTGACTATACTTTGGTTATTTAGCTTCTAATCAGCATTTTTTGCTATTCTTACATTTTACATTTATGCGGTTTTCATATTTATATACTTGTCGTTTTGGAGTTTTAGCCAATTACCGAGTACAGAAGCCTGAACTGAATTATACGTGACAGATTAATGCAATCGGATAAATCGCGATTTGTGTTTGGAAGTGGAACAATTGCGACCTGACTTTAACCGCTTGCAAAATGGGTTTATAACATGCTATCGAGGAAACTAAGAGTGTACCTCAGGGGTATAGTTTACGAACTAATCGTAAGAGCGTTTGCACGATCGATTTCACTCCCCATTCAATAACTATGCAAACTGGTTATGTAACAAACTTTGCGGTTACTAATTTATAGATATGTGCGAATTGCAGCTCACACTTTAAATACGTTAATGAAGCAAACTGATGCGCAGATGAAAAGCATGTTATTCACTTTCCGACCTAAGCTAAGAGCTGAAAAAATACATCAGAGTGTAAGCATAATATGAATTCTATATATTTGCGAACGCTCTGGTACCTATACTATCTTAATACAATTTGGTTATTGTCTTCTTATTGAAATATCCAAGACTGCTGCATGCCTGATTAGGGGACTTCTGTAAAATTACAGCCATGGAAATGAGATTCTTAAGGAAGATAGATTCCATCGAGAAATGGAAAAAGCGAAACCTATAATGGAGGTAGTTGGAGAGAGGAAGTTATGATAACCAGGACACCTTCATAGAATTGGTGAGAAGATGCACGAAGCAAGAAACGAGGGAAGATATATTAGGAAGACCAAAAGAAATGGGAAAAATCAAGTGAAAATGGAGAAGGTGGGACGCATATGGAAGGGCATTATATAGAAAATTATGGAAAGAAAAGGTAAAACGCACTTGTAATTAAGAAATGAAATGCACCAAATTCTGTGCAAGTCCATGTGCAGGTTAAATATAAACATAGCTCCCTCAGTACGTTCAACCACTGAAATTAAAGCAAAAAAAGTGCTCCAGATACAGATACTGTAGCTACGGGTAAAAAAAGTAATAAAAAAGTAAAATTGAGATTACCTCTGCGCTGTTGGGCATACAAATTACCTTATAATTTTCTAAGGCGGTGTTTTACATATTTATCGGCATACCGAAGCTAATATCAAAACGAATCTCAACAGCAGGATACGTCTGCTACAGAAGCCGACAACCATCTTCCGTGTGGCTCTGAACGTATATTTTATGATGTTACGGCCTCCTCCATGTTGCACTTTAATATATTCATGATACCGTGGCGGTACTATAAATCAGGAGCCATAAAAACAATGCAGTGCGCTGTAATTTCTTTAATTTCGCAAAGCGTTTCATTTTATCATAACAGCGAACGCGGACTGTTTTGCAAGCCCACCAGCTTGTGACAAATGCAATGCAACCACAGACTATCGTGTAGGTTATCCATTTGTGTAGACGGTTCCGTAATGGCAGCTATTTATTAGGAATGAAATTAAACTTTCAACGGCTTAATAAAGTCTCATTACATGCATTGAACGATCGTACCACTAGGGCAAAAACATATAGCCGTATTATTTTCTCGTAACACTTGATGTAGCACCATTATTAAGCTTCGTTCCGTAAGTATTGCAAGCATAAAATGAATATTAAATTACATAGTGCGAGTGTGCATTACTACAAGCCTGTTAAAGTCTCATTAGTGATGATCGTATTATTTTGTTTATTTACGGTCGCCAAGGCTCGGAAGACTAAGAAAATTGCTCGCCACGTAGGTTATCAGACTATAAGCTGGCAATAAAGCGATTATCTACAATTGTATGATTATGAGTTTCTTGTAAATTGGAATGAAAGAGTCGACGATATTAAAGCTATAATTTTCTACTTCGTCTTCTCCATTTCGCCTTTATTTAGTCAGCTCGGCGAGCTATGTGTTATGGATGTAAATGAGCAAAAAAATATTTATTATTTTATGTGGATGGCGAAATAGTGACATCTATCGAGACAGAACGTACTATTACTATTACTGTTTGCTAAAATTAAGATAAGACAATTAGGTGTCCAAGTGAATCGACCAAAAAGAAAACACTGTTTTTATTTCTGATATAATTTTAGACCATGATGTGCAAATATTGCAGATTTCCAGGGAATGAAGCCTGCATCCAGTTGATAGAAGATTATTTAGACACCGATATTATCCACAGACCAAAGAATAATTCATGCAGTTAAGTTTTGAGGTATAAAAAAGAAAGTAGTTTAACAGATTATTTGTTCGAGGGTAAATATATTAAATTTACCAAATGTGTGTTTTTGCAAGACGGCAATACTATTTAAAAAACCTTAATCTTAAAGAACGTTCATGAAGTTTCGTAATTCAAAATCAATATCAATCACACCCCGTTTAGCTAATAATGTTTTTAAAAATTTATAAATTTAGATAAAAAAAATAAAATCACGTACCCTATCCGCAGCAACTACGTAGAAGGTGCGATATGAGGGTGGGATTTTTTAAATTAGGATTTAAGAGATAATGTTATAGAACAAGGGTAGGAAAAATGAGAACGGAATAATTGAAAACTCGCTGTTAATAATACTTCGACAATTCGTACAAAGTTGTCTAAGTATGAGTCGCTTGTCAATATTACGGGCCTAAGTGCGAAATAGATTTTTTTTTCATTTACAAAGCATAAAAAAGGAAGCAACTGAAGTTAAATGTTAATTCTTTAAAGTGTGAAACTTAAGATGGCATTACGGGTGGATAGTGATTGAATGTTCACTACGGAACAGGTAATGTAGACATTTATTAGAATTTAGACACCTTTATATTAAAATTTAAATGTGGCTAAAACAATAAATAAATACTTATAGACTGAAAATATGACACAAACTTTGTCAACTTTGTAGATATGTCAGTCACTACATTAGGTACAATTTTATCCCATAGAGTTCTTTAACTGAGTAAATGGTACTGTGTTGAAATACAACATGGCTTACAATTGAACAAAGTTGGAAGTTTTTTGCTGTCACAATGGCCAGAAAATTATCCAAATGAAATTTAGTTTCATTTTTATTGCCGAAGGCTGCTTTAAAAACACTGAAAATTTACTAGACGCCGAACTGTCTCCTTATGCTTCACTTTTGTCAAATCTGTTTAAATGATCTCTTAAGTTTGATATGTTCCAGCTCATACCATGCATCACGACAAACAAATAGCAAGCGGCCTCTTGAAATACCAAATTCCAGTTTGTTGAAGTGCAGAAGATAGATCAGTTCAAAATTCAAAACTAGCAAACCACCTAGATTCACAGCAATTCGAAAGTGACATTGCAATTGCTAGTTGTTTACATTAGTTTTGTAAATCCCAGATCTAATTATGGTGCTACGGAAACTATCGATTGTAGTGAATAGATGAATTATCCATAGTTGATAGTAAAAGCTTGGACCCTAAAATCGACACTATCGGTAGCTCTCCATCTATAGATAGGACCTAAAATAAAGGACAAACTTTCTTGTGGATAAGCATAAAATGTCCTTATACAAATGTGTTAAAATAAAAAAGATAGATTGCTAGTAACTGTGTACATGACATCGCTGCCATTACTACATTATTATATATTTTTTAATTTAACGATGAGCTAAATTTAACGGTTTGTTATAGTGATTAATACTGGAAAATTGGTTTTCAGTTTTGACATTTATAATTTGTAAATATCTAACATGGTGTCTATGTAAATTCTAAATATTGATAGTTTAGTTACCTAGTGAAGCTTTCCGAGATCATATTAAATTAAACTTTATTATCAATACTAACACCCAATTTCTGAAAGCTAAAGTTAATACTTATCATAAGTATATGTATGTATTTTGTATTTATTTTTTCAATTCCTTGTAGACGTTTTTAGGACACCTAGTTAAAAGTGGATTAAAGAATACAATTTTGTTACATAGGGGTGAATATCAACAATCTTTGGCAAAAGACTAGTCGTTCTAGCAAAATTTTACACAGCTTGTAAACAAATCACCAAGGAAAGGACCCCCTTTTTGTAATAAAAATTACCTTAAATTTTGAAAAAAAAAGTAAATTTGTAAAACATAGTTATGCAAGTAAACCTGGAGCAGAGTTCTTCGACGACTGATTGCACACAGGCCAAAATATTACAACTGATTATTAAAAAAAAATCTTGAGATGCCACAGCCACTTTATGATCCCTTATTCCTAGATCTATAATACTTGACAGAAAAGTTAGTCCAAAGATGTTACACACCATTAATGCTTGGCGACTGGTTTTGTCACTTGAAGGAAACAGTAGTTGTTTTCAGTTTGCCTATACAGAAGACTGAAAAATACGTTACAGACGAACGCTGAAAACGTCCACTTACGAAACCCATATTTACTCTAGCAATTTACTTCGTGTACCTCTAAAAAAAACCAAAGGCATTCTTGCGAAGTTATTTGTTTTTAATTTAGGGATTGTTCAATATGCCAGAATCCAGTAACATGTAAAATTACATCTGTTTTTTAAGCAAGAACATGGCAGCCTTTATTTCCTTTGACAACCTAAGTTCAGACATATTAAGATGCTTACTTATGAAATGCTCTTTAGCGAAAACGTCGTTTGAAACAAAAATAATGCCAACATAAAAAATGCGCATGTACCACCATCTCAAAATCACCGGAGGCGTATAGATTCACCTGTTAATTAAAATGGGAATTACCTTTAGGTACGCGTACAGCAGAAACACGCAAACTCTGCTTCTTGGCGTGCTTCATTTGTTTCGATATAAACCAGTCCTGCCACTCTGGGCGGCAATAAATATTCAATTACTGTACGTTTAGAGATTTTAATGAATTCCTGAATAAATATTCGATTGACAGATATTCTTTTTGTCTTATAGACGCATGGCGTAAAAGCCACCGTTTTCTCTTTTGTTACAAGAGAAAAAACAAAACACGCGTCTTGGTTCGTGCAGCAACTTTTAATAAGCATATTACAAGGATTTACCATAAATTTCGGTAGCATAAAGCTATCGGCTCTTTTACGTTTTCCCAGCCATGTTAAACGTGAAATTTCAACAATAGCGATTCGGAAAGGTTTGCTTTGTGGCTTCCTGATATTTAGACATTCTCTGTTTGTGTTTTGTACTCGCGTTGCCGTTGCAGCACAGTAATTGAGGTTTAGTACGTGTACTGTATAAAGTTTCAGGATTCAGGGTACACAAGCCGCAAAACTTTGACACGCGCCTAATTCAACAGGTAACTTTACTAATGTGTCGCTAATATTTATAGGTGAAGAGATTAATGTACCAAATGTTTTTTGTGGAACAAAAATGGCACTAGCACTTAAATTTAAACAAATATAACAGGACAAAGAAATATGGGATACTTTTATATACGAAGATATCTTGTACCGATCCCATGTGTAATTAAATACATATTCAACAATTTTCCGCAATATTCCGCACGTCTGTGGTGGAAATTATAAAGGGACATATACTTTTCCAGTCAAAACACTTTATATTTCAAAGAGTTGTGCGAGTGCTCGTTTTCTTCGTTTTCTTTTATAAAATATGGAATTCTATAGTCATAATTAGATGCAGAAACCGTTAAAAAACTAGTCCGCTGCATTGTACGTAAATGCTAGCTGTGAAGAGAGAAAACATTAGGAACAGGAGGCAATAATTTCGTTGTTTTAAATATCCCTAAGTTATATGGATATGGCTTCCGGGATATACGTGCCTTCCAAATGTCACCTAACTCATAATTTCCACAATCCCTATTAAAATTATTAGCATTCCTACAAATTTCTATAGCTTCTTTTATTAGACGTTTATGCTAATATTTTTCTCTATGTAGAATTTTTGTTTTATCAAAGTCAATCATGTGTTTAATCAAATATGAGTGTTCAGCTACGGAAGATTTTCTATCTGTTGGAGCCTAGTCGCACGTATGAGTTCTTTCAAACGCGTACCTACTTTTCTTTTAGTTTGGCTTAAGTAACACTTGCCGCAAGAACAACTAATTTTGTAAACTCCTTCACTCTCTAAATGTACTTTATCTTTAGTACCTAAATTATTATATGTACTATCAACAACTCATGTTTTCTAAGCATCCTCTTTAATTTTTCGGAAAGGCCTTGTACATAAGGCAAACTCAACTTTAATTTACTTTGTCCTGGCTGAGAATTTACTTGATTTGGATGCGCACGTTTATTAAAAACTGAACAAATACTCTTATTGCTATAACCATTTCTCACTAGCGCTGATTTAAGATGATATATTTCTGTTTGTAAAGAACTTTCGTCTGAGATCCTTTGTGCACTAACAAATAACGTCCTTATAAGACTATTCTTTTGAGATGGCGGGTGGTGAGATGTGGCATATAAATATCTGCCTGTGTTTTCTGTAAATCTTGTGTACTAAGTGTCCAGTGTTTATTCTGTAAATTTGGACATCCAAGAAAGGTAAAGGATTTTGACTGTTCAAATGATTTAGAAACCTACCTAACTGTTCTGTACCATAGGGCCGAATAACAAAAGTGTCACCTACATACCTATACCAACATTTTGGCTCAAACTGAAAACTGTTGATCGCTACCTCTTCAAAATTTTATATAAGCAAATTGGCCACTACAGGACATAAGGTTTTATATACTTAGCACAAAATTTTGCCAATCTGTAACATGGACTTCCAATCGTATTGACTATGGGTCTTAACGGGACATTGGTTTTATGGATTTTGGGCAAACCATACAATTTAGGTACCTTGCAATCGGAAACAGTTAAAATAGACTTCTCCTCGTTCGAAAGATTTGAATTTTGATAAGATCATTAGTAATTTTCGAAATCTTTGGGGTACGATCCCGGGATATTTTTTTATGTGTTTCCTCATCTACCAATTCTTGAACTGCAGTTTTTTCCGGTTACAGGTTTTCCTCCCTTAGCCTTCCGAGCTAGCGTTGGAGATCTTTGAGGATTTCTATAGTGATAGATGCGAGTACACTACTATCATGCAGCCAATGCAGTTTGCAAAGATAAATTAAATTGACAGTAAATTAGTGTCGATCAGTTTACTTAAGTCTAATAAGACGACTTAAGTCGACACCAAACTAGCGACTTCCTTGTGAGAACGGCAAACAAGCTGCTATTTGCACAAGCGCAGTATGAATTTTAAAAGCGGATAGTACACTTGTTATCTCATCATGCTCATGCTAATCAACCAATCTTGGGTAATTTCAAGCTCACGTCTGCTTGTTCGCCTCTAATTTTCGCACACCATCATCCTCGTGTAACGACTTAAATTGCCAACCACTAAAATTTACAGCGTCGTTAAATTGGATTTAACCAGCTACGTACAAGAAGGAAAATGTCGCCGTAAACGTCACGAGGTCTGAAGATCGACATTGGGAATACGATACGGGAAACGAGGAAACACTAAAATTTCAATCTTCAAGCGCACCAGCCATTAAACCACACGGGTTATCTGGTGCGCACCGCGGAAGATACTTTAACTGCCTACGCTTCTACTTTAAATGCTACGGGTTAAGCCGCATTAATTTAATTGTTATGGGTGTAGTCAGCATCGGGTGCATTGTGATGCAAATGCGGACGCTACATATTGGAGCTAATTTAGACCGTTCGCTTTTGATGTGTCGTTCTCTAAATTTGGGCCGATTTCTTCTATCTTACGAACGTACTGGCACCGCACATGATTCACAATTAAATGAGTTATAAATGCCTGCATATTTGCCTAACCGATTAATTTAACTTATACTCTTTTCATAGTTTCATACAGGACAGCTGTAATGAACTACCGACAGAAATAGCTAGTGCACAGTGACACCTTAACACCTTCACCGCACCTGGAGCTCGAGCAAATGAACGCAATAAATACTTACGAGATAACTCAAAGAAGCACCCGGAGCGTTACTCAAGAATAACCCAGGCAAAATGCAGGAATCGGACTAAAAATTGCCTCTTGGAACGTCAGACGTAAACCTAGAAAAACGCAGAAATAGAAATAGCATGCATACAGAAAACGTATATGCCCGAAGGAGTAGAACAACAAAACACTATACAGGGTGATTTTTTGAAAACTTCACACCTTAAATAACTTTAAATATAGCAAAAATTTAAAAATTTGCAAAAACAGGTAAACTTTTGTTTGCAGGGGGACAACTTTTGAGATAAGTTTTTAATGGATAGCGCTTACTCTCTGAGCAGGGTAGACACCCCTTTAAAAATTTTAAATTGAACTATCCATCTTGTGATACATCATTTGAAAGCTTATTTCACAAAGAGTCTGGCCATGTAATTAGTTTTACCACGTTTAACTTATTGACGGGGTAATTAGATTAATAGTGCCTACGAAACAGGTTACTTATTAAATTGAATATTTTGGACTCTTTTCAACAAAATGTATTTTATTTTAGAGCGGAAATAAAATTTGTCCTTACGAGAACCCAAAATTTAAACAAACAACTTGTAAAAAATATCACACTTAAAAAAACTCCCAGAATACTGAAAATTTTCTTTTAACATTATTATTAACATTAAAGTATTTATCATGTAATTTTTTAGAAAGTCCATGTCCACGAAAAAGAAAAATTATTTATTTGTAACTCCAAAAACAGTGTTAACAAAACCATAGAAATTCAAACCTTACAATAGATTCTCAAAATGTGCACCACCTCTTTCCATACAATAATACAGACGGTTCTCGAACTCCTGCTGCACTTTTCGGAAAGTTTCAGGTGGAATCCTCCTGCACTCGTTAATAATTCTTTCTCGCAGATCGTCCAGGCTAGTAGGTTGTGTTTTGTAAACCACAGATTGTAAATGACCCCATAGAAAGAAATCTAAAGCAGTCAAATCGGGCATTCAATTGTTCCACGCCTACCAATTCAGTGAAGAGGAAATCTATGATTTAACCAATTTCGCACATTAATGGCGTAATGCGGTGGGGCTCCATCATGTTGGTAAAACAATTCGTATTCATCCAACATTGGATTTCCTTCAGGGTCACGTTGGTTTTCTAATTGCTCTGTGATTAAACGATCAATAACGTTATCAAGTAATTCTAAATACATCCCCCCATTTAGCGTCCCATCAATGAAAATTGAACCTACAATTGCGTTGCCAAGTATTCCAGCCCAGACGTTCAGCTTCTGAGGAACTTGTGTATGACCTCGAAAAATATAAGGATTTTCGTCACTCCAGTACCTGACGTTATGTTTATTTACAGAGCCGTTCAAAAAAATGTGCATTCATCACTGAAGCAGATATTTTTTATTAGATTTGGATTTACTATAATCTTTTCTGTCATAATTTCGCAAAATTGCAGTCTTCTATCGAAGTCATCTTCGCCGAGTTCCTGGAGAGTTTTCATCTTATAGGGATGGAATTTGTGCAGTTTTGTAACTTTCCTTACAGATGAATAAGAAAGTCCAGTGGCTGTAGAAATGTTACGCAAAGAGCTAGTTGGATCCATTGCAAAATGACCAAGTACTTCAAGTTGGGCCATTTCATCAACGACTCTATTCCCTGCCCTTTTTTTGTTTACTACAGATCCAGTGTCTTGAAATTTCTGCACGAGATCGAGAATGTACCTAGCGTCAACATTTTTATCGGGGTGCCGTTCGTTAAACACCCTTGCTGACGCACGAGCACAGCTATGCTCAGCACCGTAAATAAAAATTATTTCTACCCTTTCGGCAGTTGAATAAACCATTATCACTTGGACTCTCACTTTAACTAATAACAATTATTTTTAACAAGTTTTTTTAGGCTTAAGTAAGGACAATTTTTATTGTAACTGCAAGACAATAAATTTTGTTAAAAAAAAGTCCAAAATATTCCATTTTATAAGCCACTTGCTACAATGCACTTTTTGACCCACTACCCCGTCAATGGGTAAAAAATAGTAAAACTAATTACATGGCAAGACTCCTTCTGTAATAAGCTTTTAAATGATGTATCGTAAGATGGGTAGTTTCATTTAAAATTTTTGAAGGGGTATCTACCCCGCTAAGAGGGTAAGCGCTATCCATTAAAAACTTATCTCAAAAGTTGTCCCCCTGCAAACAAAAGTTTACCTGTTTTTGCAAAATTTTACATTTTTCCTCTATTTAAAGTTATTTAAGGTGTGAAGTTTTCAAAAAAATCACCCTGTAAATGACACTTAAGCAGGGGACATGTGCAAACTCTTTAGAAACCAAACCCCAAAAACAAAGGAAACCCCCGAAACTGGAAAGAGATAACAACAGGCATAAAAGAAGCAGCAAACAAAACGTTAAATGAAGAAAGGCCCCCTCTCTCGCTAAACAGAAAATCCGCGAGTGACAACTATGAAAAAAGCAACTAAGAGAACATAGAAAACTGGTTATAGTGGGTCGCAAAACTAGAAGTAAGAAACGCCCAGGAGTTCTTTGAAAAAATTCTTCAGAGGCTAAAAGGCGAGCAACTCCACTACACGTTTAAATATTTGAATAAAAAACACCGCTACAGGAATTTCAACAATATAACATATGTAATGAAATATTGGGGACATATTCAACGAGAGAAGAAGACCATATACTACAAAAACCGTAGAATATGAATAGCAACGAGCTCAAAGTAGGACGACCGTGCTACACGTAGAGAACAACGATGGAGGAAATCACAGCAAAATCAATCATAATTGAAGAACAGTGGTCAGAAATCGCAAAAGACAAGAAAGCAATAAATAAGGAAATCCTAAGCTGTAACCTAATCAACTCTTTCTGTATGTTCATACATCTTATTAGATTATGTAAATGTTGAATTTCCTGAAGTAAGTAGTCCATTAACGAATTTCCTTTAGGAGAGCTGCTTTAGTCAAATATTGGTACGTGGACCACCCAAGTTTACCCGAAACAGGCATACTAATTCTCGAACTGTACATGATTTCTGTAAATAAATAAAAGCTAAGATGCCGCGACAGTCGCTACCAGCCAAAAAATTTAAATAGCAACTGGAATTACGTAGCATCGCAGTCACTTTCTATACATATTCGCGTTTCAAATTTTGAAATCGGACAATCTGCCTCATTTGTGGGTGTTTCAGTCTGAAAACACTCCTGAATGTCCACCCTATTTTAGCTTTTGAAGCGTTAAGCTAGATATTTCAGGTGGCTGAAGAAATACCTGCTTTTTAATCTTTATATATCTAAATAATCGCGCTTGACAAGTTTAAAGCGGATAATCAATTACTACAAAGTTAGTAGGGTTGCGAATGCGACGTTGATGCATTTTCAGATTGACACTTCAGAATGGGTATCCGATTTCAGTGTTCTAAACGCGATTATGTACAAAGTGCAAGTAACTTTCAAAAGAAATTTAAGATAACTCTTCTAGCTGTATTTAAAATACCTCCAAGAAGAAGTCATTTATTAAAGTGTTTGCATTCTATCCGAAACTTATAATTTCTAATCAAAAGTTAACATGATGACAGAGGCGCACTGTAGATTCATGAACTTTCATGGTAATGCTCTAACACATTATTATCGATTCACAACGAGGCAGCGATGAGATTACTATAAAAGCTTCTTAGGTATTTAGTAAATTAAACTGTGCATTTGCGCAACACGTAAGTTTAGAATAGAAACTGACTATTGCGGCTAAAAGTAATTATTCATTAAATTAAAGAAAAACAAAAAAATCTGGTGTATGCAAACACAAACTCATCATTCGTTCCAATAACAACAGTATAATTAATAATTGTCTTAGTGTTGCACTGTACCTACTACTACTACTCAAAAAAATTATTATTAAGTTGCTTCTTAAGACTGAATCTGTATTTCGAAAAGCATATAGTTACCAGCATATTTTAACAGCCGCACACACTGAAAAAGTTTGTTTACCTGTACTTTTAGACTTTCCTAAAGCATTTGATATCCATGGTTTACTTGTAGCCAAATCTCATGTCATCTTGGCAAAGAATGCAATGAAATTGTTAAGTTGCCTGTCGGATAGGATTCAAATTGTTAGGACTGATTACCAAATTGATCAGTTCTTTGTTGATATAGGGGTAACAGCATGTACAATTAATTATACTGGTATTTGTACCTCCACCAATATTATTATTATTCTTAACTGACTTTGTAGCTATTTGGTTCTAATAAATAGGTAACTGTTATTTTGTATTTATCACACCATGGTTTTAATTTAGGCTTAATTGTCTTTTTTTATTTTTGTAGCGCCAAAACGACATTGCGAAGATGCGAATGGCGGCGCATAGACCTATCCGAATAAGGTTGTGAGAAATGCTTTAAGTATCAATAATTATTTACTGTTCTTTCTACAGCAATTTTTATCGTAATCACAGGAATGTATTCTAATAAGAAATATATAATAATACAAGCAACAATATTTCTTCGGTTGAAACAAATGAGGAATATGTTTCGTTATCATTGTCGTTACGACAAATTTTAGTTTACACAAATATATTTCGGTAGCGATACCTACACTATTGTAGTAAGAATGCACCAAACCAGGGCAGATTGGCATTTGTGTAAACTAACGTTGATGTAATCTAGACAACCGTCAAGCATGCTAACGAGATTAGCAATTTGGGATCTGTGTGTGGTCCAGAACTGTTTATAAAGGTGGACCAGTTCATGGTAAGTTTTCATAATACTGACGGACTCTGATAACTTGAAAACAAATAATAATCGGATAGGAACATTTAATTTTTTTCATTATTTTGATGTGCAGAATGCAGTCCTATCGTCCGGTGCGATCCCCCGGTATATCGTAGAATTTGTTCCAGGGAGAATGTTGTATCGCTTTCATTTAAAACTACTATAAGTACATGTTGGGACGACGAAAGTTATTGTAAAATAAAGTGCGCCTGCACAAACATGTGTAGATAATATTTAAACAAGCGATACTAAATATTTCGAAAATAACAAAGTAAATTACGCAAATTTCGCCGACGCCTGTTAAATTCCAAGGGGCATCCATTAATGAATAATACAAACACAAATTGCAAGCATTACTGATGTCCGCATGCGATACCACCTGAGCAGGCACAAATCACATTAAATAGCTAACAAATTTCACTTTTATTGCACCTCGTCGTACTGGCGTAATTTACACCATTGCTCAATAGTTTATTTGCATTCCTGCACTACAGCCGGTGGACTGCGTGAACTTAGGAGGAATACATTTTAAAAGGCAGACTGCCACCAGCGTTGACCATTGCCTTTTATGAATACTTTTTCTTCTTTATTACTTTCCTGATTTCAAAAATGTATCACACTTCTGGGTTGAGAAAAGTGTGATAACAATCTTGGGTGTTGCAAGAAACTTCAGGATAAAAACCATATTCGTTATCGCTAAGTAAGAATAAAAACTCCACGTGTCTCCATTTTACTCGTAACTGGTGATAATTTTCATTCACTTTGTTATTTGCAATCGCAACGCCTCAGTTAACTGAACACGATCGCATGGAAATTTTGATGACGATAGATTATGGAGATAGAAGGCGAAGTTATTCGGAAGTAGTTGCACTCTACAATGCAATTCATGAAAATCGTGAACCAATTGCCAGATCAACAGTTATTAAAACATTGCAACGTTTTGACGAAACCGGCGGTGTTAATAATCGTCAAAAACCAGGACGTGCAAAGGTTGCTACGAGTGAGTAAAGTAGCTTGAATATCCTTTTAGATGTGCAAGAGAATCCCAAGTGTTCCGTACAACAGCGTGCTCTCACTCACTATCTTAGCAGAAGATTTGTTCAGAAAATTTTGAAAAAAGAGAAGTTTCATCCATACAAAATTCACTTATTACAAGAACTGAGCGAAGATGATTTCGATGGTAGGATAGAATTTTGCGAAACTGCTATGGACATGATAGATGAAGATAGAAACTTTTAAATTGAATCATGTCTTCTGATGAAGCGACTTTTTGCCTCAATGGTAATGTGAATAGACCTAATTGCAGATATTGGTCAGAGACAAATCCACATTGGATGGAACAAGTCCACACAAAACACCCTCAAAAAATAAATGTCTGGTGTGGTATTACCGGTGAGCAAATTAGTGGGCCGTGGGCGCATTATAGTTGGGCCAAAAACTTTATCGCTCTTTAATCTGCCCTTGAGTTGGGCCAGAAGGATGCGGACTGTGGATAATGAACCTCCCGCTGATAGTTATCGATAACGAATCCTTATCAGCTACCTGATACTACTTAGAAAACGAGGTAATTTAAACGCAAACATTTTGTGCCTGTGGACCCAATAGATCACGAAACACAATTAAGATGGGTGGGACTTACTTGAAAAATGTAAAATATTATTGGACACTTGTCCATAATGTCCTAAATAATTTGTTAAAGAGGGTGGTTACCTGCTGAAATGAATAAATTCTGAAACGCAAGTCAAATTAAACAGTTTTACTAAAATTTCTAGCGCACATTCATACCGGCGAAATGGAAGTTGTATTCATGCAAAGTGAAAAAGGCAAAAAACTGTTGGTGGTGAATAACTACAAGTTTTGCATCGCAACGTGCTGAAAAACGGAACTGTGAGTTGGAGGTGTACAAATAAAACATCGAAATGTTCCGCAAAAATCTACACGTCGACTGGAAATGAGATCTTGGACTCCGAATTATCTCACAATCACAAAGGAGACATAAACCTGCACAGGCAGATTGTCAACAACAGTGTGAAAAGGAAAGCTCTAGAAAATGTACACGAAAAACCTGCCAAATTAGTGCACACGGAACTTCGGTCTAACCCTGGCATGAGCAGTAACATAACGACTTACGATATGGAACTTGTAAGGCATAATATATGTGCAGTAGGAAGTTAGCTCCAAATCTACCGAAAACGCAAAAAGACGTTTTCGAAGCAGTAAACACTTTGGCACCTATGACAGATAAAGAAGAATCATTTGTCTTGACAAATAATGCAGACCAATGTATCATCATTTTTGCTCCTTATAGCAATCTTTACTTTTTATGTTGTACTGAAACTGTGTATATGAACGGCACATTTGATTTTTGTCCGAAATTCTTTACACAACTCTTTACGATTCATGGATACAAGAATGGACATTACGTTCCATTGGTATTTTGTTTGCTTCCGGATAAAAAGCAATCCACATATCTAACATGTTTGAATATGTTGTGTCAGAAGTGCAGTGAAAGTGACTTACAATTTTATCCTAAAAGTGTCGTGATTGATTTTGAAACTGCAATCCACAATGCTATTATGGATACGTGGGAAGAGGCTAGAGTAAGTGGATGCCGATTCCATCTTTCACAGGCATGGTATCGAAAAATTCACTCGCTTGGACTGTCACAAGATTATAAAAACCACACGGAAGTTGGCAAAATGTTAAGATATTGTTCTGGACTTCGGTTTCTTGATTGTGATACAGTGGGTGACGCATTCGCATCCGATTTAATTCCAATCATGCCAAAACATTCGAAACTTCAAGAGTTTTGCGACTATTTAGTGGACAATTACATCAGCGAAAATGCCAAATTTACTCCAAATATTTGGGCCAGTTCATCTGCCTCCTCTTGCAGAACAATCAATGCGTGTGAGTCATTTCATTCAAGATTTAATAAAAGTTTTTATTCGCCTCATCCAAATATTTTTCAATTTGTTGATAGTTTGTTGAATTTTCAAAGTGAAGTTTATGTTAAAATAAACACATCCAACAAATTCCAAAAAGTTGTTAGGGGTACTGTAAAATTAAAGCAAGATTATCTTGAAGTCAAAATTAATAACTACATACAAAATCTCATAGACAGGCTGACATTTGAAAAAAGTGTTTCATTTAAATACGCGCCAAATATGTAAATATTTTTTATACCTTATTGTACATACATATATGTTAATATTGTTTTATTACGTATAAATATAGGTTCATATTTTTGTAAATTTGTAAATATTTTTATACTTTACTGTACATATATACATGTTATTATAATAACGTATAAATATAAGTTTGTATTAAAACTTGAAAATTGTTTATTTTATTCCTTTAAGCGTGTTTGCTAAGAAAAAAACCGTAGCAATCACATTAATAAGTTACACACATCACATAAATTAAGGTCTTTCCTAATTTGCTAATAATGGTCCATCACCCGCTGTTCGGGCAAAGCAGATTCTTGGCCCAACTATATTGCGGGATTAGTTGACCCGCTCAGTCAGAGAAGGGTTAGATAGGTAGACTGGCCCAACTATACGACTCCGGTGGGCCATTTTGCATCGTTGGAAATTTGATTGAAAAGGAAGAATCAAGGTAGAAAGAAATTCAGAACTTATCACCAAATATTCTACGAAGAACATTAGAAAACTTTTACTGGAAGCTTCATTACAGTCTGGAAGTAAATTAGGAACATTTTGAGCATCTTCTGTAATATAAATCTGAAAAATTACAGCATTTTTAACCGAATGGTACTTTTCGTCTGCACAAATGTGCGGCTTTACATTCATTATGCTTGTTACTAMCTTTGCGTCCTAGKTAGACCCGAGTGAGTACTGCTCGTGGAAACCCAGAGACCAAACAGCATTAATTGATGCTACTGGCTATGACATACAATATTTCGTGTCAAATATAAATACAAAGGATACCGTACTGTATTCTACGCGGATCTGTTTGCAAATTAATGCGTAAAGCAGCACAGATTATAATATAATCTGAATTGCAAATTACATTCAAGCTGTGAGCATAGGAAGCTCAATAGACATATTTATTAGGGCAAAAGCGACTCCAGATCAATTAAGTCAACATAAACTTCCCGTAAGGAATGCAGGAACATCCGTTTCATTGTGAATATAATGTGAATTATAATAAATTCCGTTGGTTCAGTGTAACTTACACCATCTTTCTATGTTGCAGCACGAAGATAGCGGACCGGGACCAAGTCATGCATTTCGATGTAAAACATTCAAGAAACCCCGACCCTGCCACCTATGTCACCAGCCAATCCTCAACGAGGGATCGTGTTGCAGAGGTAAGAGCTTAATTTAACGCCCGACCGAGATTAAAGTCGACGGCTTCGCACACGCAAAAAGAGACTTCAGTAATAAGACGGCGGCTTTCTCATGTTTCGAATTTGGGAACATGTGACAGACGCGGGATTAATTTGTTGCAGAGCAAGAAAAAAGATGTGCTTGGGTTAATTAGTTCGCGAAAGGCTCGTTTTAATTAACGTGATACAGGCAGAGCTTTTTTTACATATCTAAATCGGTATCGTAAAAGTTGATTAGGCTCATTTTGTTTGTGGTGAAGTGTCAGATTAATAGGTATAAAAAATACAATACTTGATAGTGACTCAGGATTATAGCAGAATCGTATTCTCGCTAAAGAAGTATGGTTCGATATGGACGACAAAATATTATTAGATTTTTCTACGAGTTCTGATGACAAAGCTTACAATTTTAAAAGAGCTAATTTTCAACAACTTTACAGTGCTTTACTGCATACCAACTGGAACTTTTTGCACAATTATACCGATATCAATATGGCTTGCACAATGTTCTATCAAAAAAATATATGAATTGTTAGATAAATATGTACCTTTGTATAAAAAATTTAAGCGGAGGTATCCAATTTGATACACGTCACAAATTATAAAAATTGTAAAACTTAAGGCTTACCATCATAATAAATACAATAAATTTGGAAGAATTTATCACTTTACACAGTGAACTAAAAATCCAAACAAATTTTAGTCATGATGCCAAAAGTTTTTGGGCTTTTGTTCAAAATAAGAAACGGCGTTCGAGAATTCCTAATGAATGTTTCTTGAATGATGAAGAAATTGATGATCCACGCCAGATAGTCAGCGGTTTCGCCAAAAAATTTTCTGATGTCTACTGCCGGCAATATAAATGGTTCAAATTTAATGAAAGCCGAGGCCTATACACATTTTAGCAAATTTTCTGAATCCGATATCCAAAAGTCTATGTTCAAATTAAAAAATGGAATGACTTGTGGAGATGATCAGATACCTAGCTTTCTAATTAAAGATTGTTCGAGGGTCATTATCTCACCTTTAAGGTATTTGTTTAACCTTATATTGTCTACGGCGTCATTTCCCGATAATTGGAAAGTCACAAGAGTGTCCTGTTTTAAAGAGCGGCAATCCCTGTGACCTAAAGATTATCGCCCCATTGCAATTTTATCAAATTTTCCGAAGGTTTTCGAGATGTTATTGCACAATATAATTTTTCATTAAGTTAAGCATTGCATTTCACCTAACCAACATGGATTCTACCCAAAACGTTCTACTGTAACTAACTTAGCGCAGTTTATGCAGTTTACTGCAAATATTATAGTTAATAAAGGCCAAGTTGATGCAGTGTATACTGACTTCTCGAAGGCATTCGGCAGGGTGGACCATTGTGTTCTACTTAATAAACTAGAGCAGCTTGGATTGAGTGATTATCTCGTTCGACTAGTAAAATCAAATCTCACTCAATGTAAACTATATGTTACATATAACAGTTTTAAATCATACAACTTTTTAGCAACCTCCTGAGATCCTCAGGGGTCTAACTTGGAGCCAATACTGTTTATTTTTTTTATAAATTATCTATCACTTTCGTTATAATCTAATCACCTGTTTTTTGCGGATGACCTAAAATTATTTTCTGAGGTATTCGGTGAGGATGACTGTTTAGTATTGCAAGGACAGGTTAACCGTGTAGCTAGATGGTGTGCTGTGATAAGATTGCCCCTTAATATTGACAAGTGTAATGTTTGCACTTTTACCCTTAGAAGGCAAGCTTTAATATTTAATTATACAATTGAAGCAGTCGAGTTGGTGCGCTGCTACAGAGGATATAATCATACACTCTTGTTGCAAAGATTTGACGTTAGTTCTCTGCAAGCTAGAAGGATACGCATTAGTTTAACATTTTTATTTAAATTATTTCATGGCGATGTTGACTGTCCTTCTTTGCTGGCATTATTTAATATAAGAGTACCTAGGCTTGGTTCCCGGGATGGTGGCACTTTTTATTGTTCAAATGCTAGAACCAATGTGCTTGTTAACTCGCCTGTTTTTGTTATGTCGAATAACTTTAATAGGATATCTGAAGATTGCGACATGCATTGTGATAGTCTGAAAAAGCTGTTGTCGTTTGTGGTATCTGAGCAGTAGAATATTATTATATTATAGTGTGTGCTGTGTATTTACTAAAAATGTTGATTTTCTATTTTATCCAGAGACAGAGATACAAGGATTAAGTGAGATACACGTACACACAAACCAACTTACACATGTTATATTAATTTAATTTCAATTTATTCCAGTTATAAGATAAAGAAGAAGAGTATTTTGAAAAAGACAAACTATAGGTCGAAACGTCAATACGTACAAAGTTGTTTAATTTAATATAATTGGAAGCCAGTATATAATAAAAGATTCCACAAAATAAAGATCTACACTTATGCATATGTATAATACCTTCATTCTGCTAATATTTTAAAATAAGAAGTTTAACAGCAGATATTTTTGTACGTACGTTAATGCAGTATTGTCGCCTGGTCACTTACTTCAGTGTCGGCTTGAATTTTACGACCAAACAAAAACGTTTAGAGTTACTTGCAGTTGCAATACAGTTACAAGGCTTCTTCTGTGCTAAAAAATATCCCTGAATGCACTTGCGGTACATCCGAACAAAGACTTGGGTGTTTTGTTCTGTCGGTTAAGTCCCTAATCATGATGCCCCGGACTCTTTGAAGATGCGCGTTCCCATACATTTTTAAATCAATGTACTTGTTTGCAAAGATATAATAAGCGAAGCCTGAGAGCACCAATGCTTACACAACGGTAGGCGTATTAGCTTTTATTGGTTTATTTCATAGTAAAAATGAATCGCCGCTATTGTGATAATCATTGCTGTCGGCGGCTTTAATTATTACAATTAGCAACCTGATGTTGTTCATTTCCTTTGAAAGTATTAATTTGGTCGTTATTCTTAACCAGTGTTGACGTGAAATGGATTTCAAATATGCCAAAATTGACACTTGAAATAAGTCAAAACGTACCATTTACCATACTCTTCGCGATTTGCCTGCTACCCCGAAAAATCGAGTGTCTTGTTTGCTACGACTGCATAGCTCCCGATGACATACATTGTTTTCCTCTGGCGTGGTGTGTAGCGAGAAAAGCGACTTGCAACCAGAAAAATATCTTCAATCCGGAGGCCTTTCAAAGCGGATCGCCGGAGCAATTTCGTTGCATAACTTTGGGATTCGTGGAGGAAGTGGTGTCTGAAATTCAGGCGGTCAGGGCTTGCATTGGAACGTACGCCGGGTATGATTATTGCGTGGAATCTCCTAGGAAGCCGGAAGGTTATGAGAGGTTACCAAGATGTTACGTTTGCAATACCGATCTTTGTAACGACGATGCGTCAGGAACCGGTAGCTTCCATGGTTCCGTATTTTTAGTCATCACTTTGGTTTGGATCCTAGACAAGTGGAAATAAAGATTGATGGGCGTGTATCATGTTGTTACAATGAAGTACAGGGGGAAGTGGTACACCAGCCAAAGTGAGTTTCAAAATAAACCTTAGTGTGTAAAGTAAAAAACTAATAAATATAAATTTCACCTTCTATAACTTTTATTTCTGACCACCCCATAACTCCATCAGAGTTAGATAAGTCTGGATTTGTTCCAGAATCTATAATTTGTGTACCCCATCAAGCACAGTAGTTAAATGTTTTTAGATATGTAGGTATAGTAATGCAACTCTCTTACCGTTTTTACAACCCAGCAATACTATTTACCTTTCATTTACAGGCACATTTGGAACGGCACGCGACCCCTCATAAATCAAACCCTCTCTTTGTGATTTTGCGAATTTCCAGTGCCGACTTTAGGCCGTTTTAAAACTCGTTTTTTGTTTGTGTAGTGTATATTATTCTAAGTAGTTTTTAATCATTCGGTTAATAAGAGGTTTTACATCGATCGTTTTTATTTACGTCTCAAAATGAATTGTACGTAGTTTTAGATGAGTAGCAACATTATTTTGCACAAGCAAAGTATATCTTGTTATAATGAAATATGTAATCTAACTAGACAACATGCACATCTGAGCACTTTTTAATATGCAAAGAAAAATCTCGCTTTCCTAAATATTTTTATTTTGATTTTAAACATTCCTGTAATATTTATATGCTGTGAATATGTTGAATGCTGTACTAGCCGAAAATTATAAACAATACATTTTAATATTTTTACAATCTTTTAACTTGCGGTTAACGGTTAACATAACTAAATATGTAAATAAAAGACAAGTATTTTAAAAGAAATACCTTAAATATATTAATTATTATCATCATCGCTACTGTCAAATTCTGAATCACTGTTAGCATCATCATTAACATGTATTATAAAATTTTGAAAATTCAATTTTTTCAATAACATGCTTAATACAGCTTTTCCACAGTTCTTTCGTTATACTACTTACCTCTCTACGCACTAAATCTACAACTCCCGAACTTAAACGCGGACATGTCCTTTTTCTTCGTTTTCCTTTTTTAAGCGTACTCCACACTAATTCAATTGGGTTTAGGACACAATAATACGATGGCAAACGCATAACTATATGTCCATGTCCTTCCGCTAGTTCATCAACTCGATATTGTTAAGGTATGTTGAGATTTTTTATTATTGTTAACAGATCTTTTTTGGTAACCACCCGGAATTGTAATTTTATTCTTTTTAATGTAATCAATTATTTCTCTTCTTTTGTATCTGATGTTGGCGCCTTGTTCATTAATTTTTAATGATAACTCGCGTTATCCGTGACTATAACAGATCCTGGTCGCGATGGTAGTCAGCAGAAGAATTTTGGATCTGTTTCGCTGACAGTAATAAGCCATTTTCCACCCATCCACCACTTCCTCCCGTATGAAGAGTTATAATTCTTTTTCCTCCCGAAGGTGGTGCTTGCAGAACGCAGTTATTTGTCGCATCTGTTACACCTTTTTTTTTATCAAGTCGTGGGTGTCGTACCACGTTTCATCCAAATATACGATATTACGATTTTCTTGGCGGTACCTTCTGATTTCGTTTATATAATCCCATCTCATTCTTTTTAGTCGGGTTGATTCCATTATGGACAAATGTTGGTTTAATGTACTATAATTAAAATCGATGCTCCTCAAGTATTTTCTGAACCACTCTTCGCAATAACTTATATCATATCCTAATTCCAAAAGTTTTAATTTCAGACTTGCTGTATTGGAACTTTATTTTTCTTATACATTTGGTAAATCACTTTTTTAATTTCTGTCCCAAGCTCTTTTGATATATTTAGAAATTTCTCCGAATTGCGTGATTTTCTTGAATTGCCTTTATTTTCAATAATATCTCTCACACTCATGTGGGGGACACTAACCATTTTACTTGGCACTTTTAACGGAGCACTGCACTCTTTTTTTATCAAAAAGTTATATACATTTTTTATGATTTCTTGGCCATCTTGGGTAAGGTAACGACGATTCCTCTCGTTTTCTTCAATTTCCACTTCCATGTCAGCGTCAGCAACTTCATTCCCAAGGACGGAACATTTTTCGCTTCTCTTGTCTCGCGCACAGAAATACTAAGATTGAATGCTAGTTTTGGTTTGACCGGTAGTGAACTTTAAATAATCCGACCCTGCTTAACCATCTTCCAAAAATCGGACCTAAATATATGGTAATATAAAATAAAATGCGGTAACTTGTGAGGGGCCGCCTGCTGTTCGAGATGAAAGATAAATTTTATTGAAGGGTTGTAATAACGGTAAGAGTGTTGCATTACTATACAGTTACATTTTAAAACCTATAAGTACTTAAAATACCAATAATTCACTAGCCAAAGGGACAGAACTGACTTCTGTCAATTTAATCACGTAGTACTTGTCACTTAGATACTGTTTCGTACAACATTTATATAAGTCAAAATAATAATAACACGAACTTTAATAATAATAATAATCAATCTATACTTGGTTAACAAACGTTTGCTTAAAAAAACAGTGGGTACCTTGGTCCAGGGAGATAATTAAGATAATGTAGTGCAAGACACAATTCCGATCCAATATTCTGCGAAACATCATTTCGATTGAACGGTAGCATACCTAGCAGCAAAAAATTGGCATCGGATTTTTGTTACTTCGTGCAGAGAGTAAAAACATGACATCAGTGTTTCCACATCGTCGGAGTTAACTGTTATTTGCACAAATTAAACAGCCAAAATCGATTAAACGGTATTTTTTTATCCCGTCAGTATTTACTTTCAATCCATAAAACATGTGTCGAAATGTCGGTTGATTTTTAGAATTTTGAGCCATACGCTTGACGCTTGTGTATTTACCCAACGCGCTGTTCTGTAAACAACGATTTTAAGGGTGATTGATGTTTGCATTAGCCGTTACGAAATTTCACTTTGCGCAAGGAACGAACTTCCTGTCATCTGCTCCACGGTCTGTAGTAAATAATTCGCACTAGGGATTTGTAAACATACAATATTTATACACTATCTGTAACAAACAACCTTCTATAGTATATCACGCTGAAGCAGGTGTAAATTTCTTATACCTGCTACCCAAGGAGAAAAACGACAATAACGGTATCAAGGCTGCAGAAGGAAGCATTGAAACTGTAATGAAAAAAAGACTTTTTTTAATTAAAAAATCTTTATTATATTTACTCATTGATTCTTTCAAAGGTTTGTCACAAACAGTAAGAGTCTTGACCTATCCAGGTTGGGGTATGCATCACAAACTGGTTTTTTCATTGTGTGCAAGTTTTTTCATGTTTTGGTACTTGAAAAACAATATAATTTGTTTCCTTAGTACAATCTGGAATTTTGCACTTTTTCTACAGAATTGTTTATTTAAAATTAAAATATAATAAAAATGATATTGACAGATTAATATGCGCATGAGAATTACGTTTTATACAGGTGCGTTTAACAAACTAACGTGTTCGCGACGCCGTATATGTATTTACATTTGTTTAAGCGTTTAAGATGAAATCGCCTTTTTAGGCATAAGCGTAGTTAAGTTACCAATTTATCTAAATTTATTTATCTAAATATGGTATCTGTAATACGTACTTAAGTGTAATGCATAAAACAGGAAATAAAGAAACATGTTTATGGGGGCAAGTAAATCTAACAAAAAAAATCATGAACCTAACCTGTTTTAAAAAAACATAAGCAATAACAAGAAAAACTACAAGCTTTTCGTAAGAATAATAAAATGATACAAAAAGTTTAAGCCTGATTTTGAATACTTTGATCAAAAGGTTGTAAACGATAACTGAACCTACTGTGTTTCCTAAAGTGTTAATTTTAAAGCATTTGTATTGATTTATAACCAAAATCAATCAGGAAACATCAGTCCAAAAATATATTTAGATTAGATTAGATTAGATTCGGAACTAGGAAACGGAATACCCTGTAAAAATAATTCTATACCGCTATATCGAGTGCCTTGGCTTCTAATATCTCTGTTCTGAAGATTTTATAAAAAGGTGGCCAGTTTTTTCAGCCTAGGAGTAGAAAATGTGCTGAGTGCGAGTTCCAAATGAAGAAAACCGACAAAACTAATTCTTCATCGAAGTCAGGACCTTCCTGGCTTCGTAGGATTAACTGCTTTCTTCAGGCGTTCGTAACAGTGCACCGCCTCCACAACAAAGACGTTTCACTCGTAATGGCGTGGTCGATTGCAAAGCAATTTCAGATTCCGTAAAGAAAGCTATAAAGTTACCAAAAGGTTAGGGGTTCAAAGCAACCACGCTCCTAAAATTGCTGTTTAACGACGTGTACCGGGTGCTGTTGTTGTGCATTCTAGTCATATAAGAATACATATACTAAGCGTGCATAACAAGCTTCATTCACTTCGCCCAACACCTGTTCAACATAAAAAAACAGTGACGACTCGACTAGCATGCTAAAGAACTCGTTGACAATGCTAATCGACTATTTAAAACGCTGTTATTCTTGATTTGTTTCAAAATAGCTTATCTGAATTGCATTTTTCTAATAATTTATGTAATTGCCACATAAACAAACGAAGCATGACAGTAATAATCTGTTTAATATTAATGCGCAATAAGTTTACAAATCGAAGTAATAAAGTTATATAAGCAAGATGTGATACAGCTGGGAACGTCTCGAGTTTGTTTGACTGCAATCAGTTTTCAAACCCAATTAGTGCAGTTGCAATCACAGTCGTCAAATTTAATTACTTTTCATAATATTATATAGATTAATACACAAGTCTGTGATATCCGGAATGCGGTCAGTATTTGAAGGAATTGCATTTTATCTTTAACTACCCTAAAACCTACTTCTGCTCATGTGTCCAAATTGTTATCAAAAATGTTGTTAGCGATTCTTGTTATTCTCCAGATTTKTCTACGTAACCAGCTGCGTTACTGTATTTCCAACCTGCGAAAAAATCTGCTCCCGAGTGTCCTAAAAAACGTTAACGGGCATCTAAAACAATGACATGTGTATAATTTTCGGTTTTTTTGGCATTATACCCCCTCGAACCAAGCTAATTAGAAGGGTAGTGTATTCCTGAATATCAGCATCTTTGCAGTGAATCTATAAAATATATGCAAAAAGGCTAGCAATACCTCTTGGTTGCTGTTATTTACCTTCTTCAGTTTGTAACATTTTTCGGTTATTTTTATAGTTTGGTGTAGGTACCTCAATATCAACAAGCAAATCTAAATCCCTYCTTGAAGACATTTCTGCCCAATATTTTTACTTGTTCAAAAATTTGATGTTTACTTAGTAATGATGTCCTGTCCTGGTTTAAAAATAAGAAAAAATATGAAATTACGGAATTAGTTTTGTATTGAACACATTACGATAAGAGCTAATTTTGTTTGACGATGTAATATTTGCCAAATCAATCTTTTTCAGAACTGTTTGCGGAAATAATTATTATTTGAGCGCTTTGTTCAAATAAATAAATTAGGTATGCAACAGTTTTTTTGCTGTCCATACGTAAGCCGTACTGATGTGCAATAATTTAATTAACAAATGCTGCATGTCTCTTTTCTTCTCCATCAATAATGTATAATTTTAAGATTAATTGTTTTAGTCTTTCACGCTAGTATATAGCAATTCCTCCCTCATAAACCAATTTTTTTAGAAAAAAGTTGCTTTAACAGGCTATTTTGTGATGTGGCAAGCTTAAACAGAAAAGAACTGCAATATTGCTTTGTTTTTGTAAAATGCGGCTTATATATGATCATCATGCAAATCACTAGCGTATATTTTTTGTGCGAAGGCCAATTTTTTTTCTTTGCTGTTTAAGTGATACGTAGTAGTAAAAATAGTTATTATAAACAGCGCACAATTTAAAAGCTATGAATTCCGTAAGAAACCTACCCTAGAAGATGACATTCTCATATCACATGTAAAATGAACGAACAAATAGATTGGTCATAAAATGCAAAAATTGAGTGCTGATTAGGTTAATTTTAGAATAATTGGTGCAGACAAAAACCTGAAGGTAATGCAAAATAACTCGCTTAATAATTTCATACGAAGAAAAAATGCGCAAGGATCCGTCTCTCGAACAGATGAGAGATGGAGTGTTCAGCAGGGTTGTGTTTTATCACCAATACCTTTTTAACATGGTATACTAGAGAAAATAACGCAGAAGAAGTAAAACTTATAATAAATGCTCAAAAACTTGTATCTTAAATGCATGGAGTTAGCCAACTTTGAGCTAAGAGTGAGTATGATAAATATTAATCTCTCAAAGTAATTTTCTTTCACTGGACTCTTTTTTCTTAAACTTTTCTTGCAATTTTTACAAAGCGACAGTAGCAACCGACGTCATAGTTCGTAAATCTATTTCTGTGACACTTCAGTACCAGAATGTTTATTAGTTTTTTATACACTTGCCAGCGGCAACTCGTTCCTTATATATTTAATTTTCCATGAGAACACAGAAAGCTATAGAAACTGCTAACTCCTTAGAACTTTTACTTTGCGTTTTGCAAAGTCGGGTGAACGACATCTTCGGCCTGTCGGCTTCTGACCTATCCTCTGCTCACGTACCTATTTTTAAAAGCGGGCACAATAAATCGTACGTCACAATGCCGTTGTCGCACCGGTACTTACATAATTTAATCTCGGTCCTCCCACGCGCCCATTTACCTGGAGCACACAACACGTGCAAACTGAGATGTCAATCCTTGACCACGTCATTTTTCAGTGTGATTTATTCGACGCTTACTATATTCTTTTTTTTTTGTTTCAGTGTGCAAATACGTCTGCCACAAAGTTTGCGAGAGCAAGGTAAGTCCGACTGCTAATTTTTAWTTCAGGTATAGCATTAGATGTTATACTTCTCTAAATGAAATAAGGTTATAYTGCACAATGTACTCTTGGCAGTAAATAAGCACGGACCGACAGATGATGCTCTACAAACCATTGCTTTATCAGTTTCTTATTCAATGTCTTAACTGATAACAAATCTGGGAATATTAACGTAAACATAAAAGTTTTCCATTTCTTTAATGTACTTTACGTAGTTTTCCCACAACTGTTGGTTGATTTTCCCCACTTCGGTCCGTATCAAATCTATAACAGATTCCCCTGTCCAACGGGGGGCTAATACTGCAACTGATGACCCTCTATAGAAATATTTAACTTTTTAAACAATACCAGAGCAATATAACCCTGTTTCGTTTGGAATCCTAGAGTTCTACTAGCTTTCTCAGCAAAAAATCATGAGGGAGATGGTTATAACGCCTAAAATCAAAGAATGAGTATTAATTCTTCCACAACAGGTAACTATTATTTTTACGACTAGAGACTCGCAGACCCCGTACAATAGGAGCGCCTTGCCATAGTATGCACTTTTTATACATATGTACATTCGAGTTGATGTAGACAAAGAACAGAATCAGTTTCTTAAGCACCATCAGACTGACTCACAGTGATTCCAGATTTAGCCACAAAGACTTTTAACATTCTTTCGGGTGTTATCATGCGTACCTATAAATAGACGGTGAACCGAAATAGAAGACGTGGACCACTGCTTCTTTTCAGCATACCTCATTTTTAACCAATCATAGCAGTAGTAGTTTTAATTACTTCTTAATATACTTTAACCATTCGTCGATATTTACACATCTGCTACTAAAAATAGGCTTTTTAAACATAAGAATTATTAGGTTTACTTTAAAACTTATAAAATAATGTACCGGTGCAGTGCATGCCTAAAAGCTCTATCCTAACATAACTTTAACTTAAACGGGTTGAGTAAGAAGTCTCAGAAAAAAAATTAAATAACTCACGATCTGTTTTTATCAAAATCTATAAGGTGGCGTCAAGTTACTACCAAAAAACTAGCAACTACTCTAAATGTTCGGATTTACAAAACCGATATCCAAAAAGCCGTTCTAAATTAGGTTTTCACCACCTTTTACTTTACCCAGCCCATTTCCACTGTTAGCTGGTGGGCATTGCACAAATATCGAGGCCACAATCTTTACCAAAATTCTTAGTACGAATTTTGTGCATTAACAAGGCAAGGCGTTCAATCTATTTTTTTTCGAAGGAGCTAACAAGAAGCTGGTATCCAAAGTATTAGATAAAAAAATTTTGCATAGACGCCCAAAGCGAAGGTATGGTTATTCTTTAGGAATCTATCGGAACCTAAAAAATAATATGTCAGCTTATTATTTCCACATAAATTGAGCGCACTTTGTGCTAAATATAATATAATATAATATAATATAATATAAAAGGATGTATCTCGATGTGATTTTCAGGCCCGTCAAATAACGGAGAATGTTCGTTATCGGATCTGACAATTCTGCAAACCAGCCAGTAGCGTTATAACTTCTGTTACTGATGATAGATTACGAAAGTAGATCAAGAAACAAAAATTCTATACCACAGTTCAGGAGTCCTATATAATATTATCAAAATGAATCTTTAGAAATTTGCCTGAGAGAAAGGTCGTACGCTAAAGTTTGTCGGTCTGTTTATAAAAGCTCCTGGCATTTTATAAAATCTCCGAATATTTAATACAGCCTAATGTGCTCTAAAAACACCAGCGTAAAGTTAAATTGTTTTTCCCATTACGCTCTTCATTCCAATTAGACAACTTCAAAGATCTAACTTTTATTTACCTGAACCATACAACCAGAGGTAGACAAAGTTGAAATTAAATGGGAAAACTAGGTTACAAACCGGGCTTCGTTTAATTGGTATTGTGCTGACAACAGCGAACTCCAAAAGCCTTATGAATAAATTAAAATTCCTAAATTAATTTCAACGAGGATGTCCGGCAACCGTTTCACACGTTTTATGTGTTATGCAAATACAGTGTAGCTGCCTGAATTACGCATGCAGGTGGAGTATACTCCAAGAAACTGCAATAACTCCTGCATGCATTTTATTGCGCTACCCTCTTAGGCGACCTGATTGATTGCTTACCTTATTCTTTCTCTCACGTATGTAGCCATCGCGTGGAGGCATTTCGCCTGGCTTTTGCATGCCATTATGCAAATACGACTAGGAAATACGCGCAACAAATTGCTTTTGCTAATTCCGTTGCCGTCACATTGTCCTATCAGTTTAATATTAAATGACCGATGGAATGTTTATGCGCGCTCACTGCGTCTAATTGTGTACCGTATTTCTTTGTGTCACTCCTGTCAAACTTAGTTAGCTCGATCGCAGTTTACTTATCGAAGGGGCGTTTGGCGGGCTCATTAGCCAAGCAGATTAGAGTTAATGATTTTTATTCGGGTTGACGAGTCTACGAGAGGATTAGGCGATCTGCATTTTATGTCCTCAATCTGATGTCAATAACCTATTATAATAATGCTTATTCCGGCTTATTTAATTGCATTTACATACAGGATCGCTACAAAGTATATATCCAGTAAGATATTTCAGGTTCTGTTCGACTTATTTTTCTGAAATTGTTCATGGGGGCCTATGGCTAAACAAAATGCATTTTCTGGATTTTGTTCAATTCCGTGTCAGCTCTCGTTTCCGAGGCATGGCAGCAAGTTGCATATTGTGTGTGTCTGACCAATATCTGCAATTATGTCTATTCACATTACCATTGAGGCAAAAAGTCGCTCATCAGGAAACAATCCAATTTAAAATGTTTCTATCTTCATCTATTATGTTCTTAACAGTTTCACTAAAATTCTATCCTACGATCGAAATCATCTTCGCTTAGTTCTTGTAATACGTGAATTTTGTATGGATGAAACTTCTCTTTTTTAATAACTGTTGATCTGGCAATTGGTTCACGATCTTCATGAATTCCATTGTAGAGTGCAACTACTTCTGAATAACTTCGCCTTCTATCTCCACAAACAAACATTATCAAAATTTCGATGCGATCATGTTCAGTTAACTGAAGCATTGTGAAGTCGGGAGGAAAATGGAGACACCTGGTGTTTTTTTTCTTACTTAGCCATAACGAATATGGTTATAATCCCGAAGTTTTTTGCAGGACCGAAGTTTGTTATTTTGCACTCCTTCACATTAAAAAAATGCATTTTGCGCCCATATTTCGGAAACGAAAGCTCACGCGGAGTTTAAAAAAAAATCCAGAAAAGGCATTTTAATTATTACCCATAGACCCAATAACAATTTCGGAAAAATAAATCCTGATAATCAGGTACCTATATAGATATAAAAAGCAAATAAATGTACATGACTGTTATTCATATTTATGTCTAAAACTGTTCTAAATAGTACTATATATTATTGTCCACACATCAGAATGATAATTTCCAGTACATGACTGGAACGGTTTGTAGACGTCACAGATAAGTATAAATTTATGGTAGGGCTACAGGCCTGTAGTAAACCCATTGTGGGGTAATTTTTTTTTCAAAGGAAAACCCATTATTATAACCTTATACGAATTGGAAGACTATACGTGGATGTTGTTGCCAGTCGTCATCCAAATCTAGCACCCATGAAGCGGTATATCAAATTTTTTATGCAAAATGGGCATTTTGGCCATAGGGACAGCGCCCAAGTGACCCCACCCAAAAAAATGTTTGGGCCACATCTATAAATGAATGCGTTGCTTTAAAAATATGTAATGTGTGACACCTAGGTATCTTCAGGTATTTTAAGGATTATAATTGTGGTACCCCGTATGACAAATTTCACTTATCCTTAGACATAATTCTTCATCTCAATTCACACCACTTCTTCATAGATCTTGAAGTAATATTTTTAATATAGCAACATGATATCCTAAAAGTTTATAAGCCCGAGGAGATCATAAATTGTCATAATTACTACTGAAGTTTCACGTTTATTAGAATCTTATTGACCTCTACAATATAAATAAGAGGAAAAATTGTCTTGTCGGCTTTTTGAGCATTTTCTCATCAAATATCGAACTACATTTCCGATTTTTCGTATCCCTTTTGGAGTTTGAGAGGCTAACCACAACTAGTTTTCCTCAGCCTAACCTTCTTTTATAGGTCTACATTTCAATAACTGTATCACATTTTTGAATTCCATAGTTTCAAAATGATCACCACCCTTGACAAAACACACATCTACACGTCGTCTCATTGACACTGTCACCCTAAAGGATAATATAAATATTTCATTAAATATCTTCAGAACCGTATTCATTGTTCTGGAGAAGATCTTCATCTGTGTTATCAGTGTTATCTTGAACACCTAAGTGGTTTGCATGTCACTACACGTATTTATTTGAGAAAAAAAATAAGACTAAAATATTTGGTATTTGATTGGATTGGAATACTTTTTCCCACTTGTATTTAAAGAATTTTCAAAAGTGTGCTTGTAATCGAAATTTTCTCGCTCCAAAAGCGTATATATACACACCATCGGATGACACGGCATCAGTTAGGATATCAAAGGAAATAATAAATAAGCCGCGCAATAAAAGACATTGTATTTCACTGTTTTTTCTTTATCCGAATGCAACTGCATCCACTTGTTCCAAATAGTGTAAACGTGCATTTAAGTATTGTCTATTGTTATATTATCGAGTTGATTTTAGTGACCCTATATACATGTTAATACTGCACGTGAAACAGTAATCAACCATGGCATTGACCTTTCACGAATCAGAATTAAAATTTCAATGGCGCTAATGCAAGAGACAATTTGATTCGTCTGACATTGATATACAAGTTTATTACATTTACATGGTACAGTGGTACAGCAATCATTTTTTATTACCATTCATCGCTTTCATAGCCCGTGTACGAATCGTTTGACAATGGGACACACCCATACCGTTCCAGTAAAAAACATGCTTGATACATGTTCCGAACCCTGCCTCCATCTTTAAGGGCCACACGGAAAGGTTGTTACTTAGGTGTGGCATTTAATGATTTCTCAGATTGAATCGGATCGGTCTTTACCAAAATGTGAGGTGATAATGGAAAAAAAAACGAAGTAATATATATTATATAATATTATCTTGTTTTTAGTATCTACATAGAATTAAAAAAAATTATTATAACGAGTGTTCATTAAAAAGTTAACAATTAGCTTATGACTAGGACGTAACATCAGCTTGCTTCCAAGCTACCTAACTAAGTGGTATTCACTTGACACCTATATAGTGTATGTTGCCTTGAACGATTTTTTTATAGACTCTAAAAGAGTTGCTAATTCATTGTTTTCCATTGGAATAATGTTATAAGGAAGGTGCTTTTGTGTAGAAATCTATCACTTCAAAATTGGAGCCACTTTAGATATGAATTTTCATAACATTCTCGTGGACATGATTGCCTTCTTACCTGTACAGGTATTTGTTTATCACAATTTACCCAGAAACTGCAATCACTGCAAAAATAATCTCTTGTTTCTAAAATTGTAGATAGCTGAGTTTCGAAATAATATCCAGGTAAACTCAATACTTCAATACTGATTATCGTAGCTTTTTACCTTTAACTCTTTTCTAAATAGAATGGATACCGTCAAAGAAAAAAAGGCGTCCTTTGCATCGAGACGCTCAAGAAATGGTAATGATTGTGTAACAAAGTTTGATCAAGATGGGATGTTTTAATTAAGTTACAAGTGATTGAACAAAAGTACCCTAACATGTGTTCAAAAGATTATAAAAAGTTCACGAAATTCAGTGAAAGTTTAGGTACAGAAATAAAGAAGGTTATATATGGATATGGAAAATAAGTTGACAAGATTATTGTTGAAAAGTGGGTAAACTGTGAAAAACATGTTATCGACATTCAAAACTCGTATCTGTCCCAAGTGTCAACTGTTTGATCATTGATTTAAATTGTGATTCGGACAGTGACAGTGAATTTTTCGAAAACATTTGTAATAGTGATATATAATAATTTTATAATTATGCGAGGCCGGTTCTGAGGCGATGCCTGTTTACCGTCTTTGGGAATGATTTGTGAGCTCTGTTTTGGGACCTCAAGTGATAAGTAATCCCTCATTATTCGAGTTAAAATCTTTTACTGAAGGCACAAAACCTTAGGAAACTGGGAATATAATGTCAGTCCCGTAGGGCTTCAACCATGTATTTAGGAACTTACAACGCCTGATTCATATGCAGCCAGTTGAACGCGCGGTGTGTATTTGCGTACATATATTGAGCAGGCGCGCTTATAAATGAAACACGTCAGGCAAGCTTATAGAAGATCCCGGCAAAACACAAATAGGAAACGGGAATGACTGGGATACAAATATTTTGGCAAGGCTTCTTGATTACTGTTGATTTAGCAATTTTAAAATTATGAAATTACTACGTCGCTGTATCCTCATTACTTTGTTAACAGTCGAAACTAGCTATTGCAATAATTGTTTGTTTCTATGTAAAATAAATATCTAACACTTCTTTCATTCTTTCGAAGATGTATCGCAACCACAACCTGATACGTGCGACGTGGAACGACAGTGACCGCGTCTTATTATTCACATGTTTGTAGAATAAATATTTTGTAAATCAACAAAAGGTAAATGTACGCGGTATCACAAAAACGTCCTCCGTGGTCTTAAATCGAAACCAAATAGACGTGCCTTGATTAAACAAAGGGTTGGGCAATTCTCGCCTTCTACTGGAGGCTGCGCTTTAGAATCGTGCGAAAGCAAAATATTCGTATGTACATAAAGTGTTTTTGGAATTCTTCCATCCCATTGAATCTTGTATGGCTTTATACATGCTTTATGCCAATCTCTTAATCACCAACTGTTTAGCTTACAAGCCTTCATTTAAACATTGTTATTAATTATTCGTGGTAAACAGCATGTGGTGTCTTTTTAGTTCCGTTACAAATACTAAGAACCCCAATCCACATCCTTAAGTATGTCTCAGCGATGTTGCAAACTTCTACATTTCCAGCATGACCTCGTAACGTCAGAACTGAAATAAATCCGTTGTGGTTTCACTTTGTCATCGTGCACAATGCCTTGCAGATGCGATTTTTAAAACGGGGTAGAGTCAATGCCAGTTCACGACTTCGGTTAAGAATATCTACCCACTGTCAGCGTACAACTGTTTATTTCCTAGTTAAATATAAACAAATACGATATAAGCACATTGTAGAATTTTTTTTCAAAATTTGTAGTCGTATCTTCGCTGATATTTGGCGTTTTCCCCAAATATTTAGTGTAAGTTTACCAAAGGCCCAGATGGGTGTTTATCGTTCGTGATTGAGCGATTGCATTTGTCGCGCCTTTATGCATCTTATCTAATTTGTACTTGCATGCTAATATTTTTCCTAACACATGGAAAGCAACAAGGCTTTTTAAAAAAGGGGATATTAGTTGAAAACTATCGCCCAGTAGCAATTATGTCAAATTTGCACAGATCACTGCTCTCAAACCGTCAACATGGTTTTATTTCTGGTATATCCATTGCTACAAATTTGGCGTGTCTTGCAAATTTCATATCTGAGCGTCTTGATGATGGATGCAGGTGGATGCAATCTATACGGAGTTTTCCGGTGCTTTTGACCGTATTGATCATATATACTCTTGCGTAAATTGTCTAGAGTTGGGTTATTTTTGTCATTTTTCCAGTTTTTCTCGTCTCCTGCTTCTATGTCACCTCGGGGCTCCGTTTTGGGGCCGGTGCTCTTCTTCATATACGTCAATGATATTTCGATAAGATTTAAATGTCTCGAAAGTATTGAAAATTGGTATCGAGTACATAATTCAATTACTTTTGACTACATTATGGGCGAGAACAAGCTATCCCGGCCCGATACCATAGAAGACCTTGGGGTTGTTTTTGACAGGTACTTGAGTTTTGCCCCCCATGTAACCAGCTCATGTAAAATGTTACGGTTGTTGCTGTGTTTAGGCTCTTGTATTTTGGGTATGTACGCTCAAAATTGGAGGACTGCTCTATCGTATAGGCTCCTGAATATGGCACTAACATTGATAGCTTGGTACTAAGACGTTTACCTAAACTTTTGTCTTTTACTTCTGATGATGATGTCTATCCATTTGTACGGTACCGTAACGATTTATTGTTAAAAAAAGTTGACATGCACAGTTTATCTGCTCGCTAAAGCTTCATTCAATTATATTTCTATATAAACTAATATCTGGACTGGTGAGTTGTGTATTCTCACTTATGCAATTGTACTTTAGAGTTCCGCATAAAAGCGATTGTTTTTATCTGCTTTACGCTCATACAAATTTACTAAAGTTTCCTTGTGTATACGTTATGTGCAGTAACTATAATTATACCTGTGATGTACTTGACATTTGCTCTTGAAGTGTTCGTGAAATTGAGAATTGTGTATGCCCTTCTTATGTATAACTTATTGTTATTGTCATTTCTTTTGCCTGTAATTGACTTCGGCTTTTTCGTGATGTATCCAAACGACGAAATCATGCTGTAGAATCTTTCGACACTAATTAAACATAACGTTATCTAGATTTCCACGTTTTAAACTACGACTAATGGATCTTTGGATTGTCATCTTATGAATTCATTAGACAATAACGGTTCGAATAACTTAAAAATGCATGAGGTTCCATTTAACAAAAAATCCTGATGATGTCATATCTTAGGTGTTTTTTCGGTTTTTTGCAAATAACCCTTAGTTTGAATTACATGCATTACGTTGTCGAAAGTTTGTATATGTGTTTAAAGTGATGACAAACTAGTGATAGGAGAAATAATTATAGCGTGGTGAAGAAATTTTGATGTTTTTCTCATTCATATACTCAGGTACTATAAATTAGAGAGGAAAGCACTTTCATAATAACCTACTACCTACTTAATTTCACACCATCGATAAGATTACCTAAATAATAATCTATTGTTCTGGAAAAGATGAGTGATATAAACATGTTTTGAATATCACAACGCTCCAGTAAGCCATCGAATTTACGCATTCCACCGAGGCAGTTCCCCATACAAGTCTCAACCCAACTCAGATAAGTCAATATCCTCTGTTAGACCGAGAGCACTTATTAGGTAATGCATTGCGCAACTTCAAGTTTTTGCTAACCCATAACAGAAGCTGCAATGCCAAGCCGTCTGTCCACTTCGCCCATTGGAAGGAAGGTCGTGGCCGACAAATTCCTTGAAATGTTTTTGCCACCGGTTGCAGTACATAAGTGTAATGGGATACGGGTCTTGGTGCAGCAGACGTCGGAAGTCGCAGAACGCGTCTTGAAAATGTGCCAACGTGGCGAAATACTTGATTTTGGATGAAAAAATCTCTAGAATATTAATAAATCTGAAGTTGCCGTAACCAAAATTTGCATTTCTTTCTCTGTAGAAATATGAGATAAAAAAAATACATCTGCAATAAAGCTGGCATCTATACATATTCGTTTATTGCTATCACTGCAACTAGGATGCAAGTTTCATACGATATAATCAATAATCTATGCTAAATTCGAGGCTAAATTGCTACTAGTGCAAATTCACCAGGTTACTGGTGTTATACTTAATTGAACTTGCGAAAGACATGTTCATAAACACATGCCAACATAAATACTGCTTGGATCTTTTTACTTAACCTAACCCCTTCGCAGCGCCTAGATCGTGAGCTTCACACTTCTTTTGCATAGGTGCGAAAACAGCGTTAGTTTTAACACATCCTAAATAAACGGCTCATACCTTAAAATGTCAGGTATTGGCTTTAGATTACAATGAAGTGGAATTAGAAGGAAACTGATAGACACAAATACAGCTGTCCTTCTAAGAAGTACTTAGGTGCTTTTGCTAAATTCTGGTATCTGTCTGAAGTAATAAAAGGTGATTATATAGAATTATGTTAGCTACACAAATACTTCCTCATTCAGCCTACTGTTTATTCTTGCTACATCTGAGTTCTTGGTAAAAACAGCTGCAGATAAGGAAATCTCTATGGCTTCGCTTTTTTATACATGTAGATAATGTAAATGTCGCAGTTTAGTATCTAGTTATCGTTTGTACCGTAGAATTTAGTATCACACTATAGAATGGAAAGACATCAAACAGATGTAACCGAAATACCATATGGATCAAAACAAAGACAATGAAAATAACAAAAAAGTTTCTCCAAGTATAATATTATAGACTATTGATCACGATATGGGAGAAGAGCCAAACAATTTGGAAGACTTGTCAGGCGACTTGAGAATTAACAGTTATAACAGGGGCAGAGAAAAAAATTTCTCGAGGCAACAAATTGTTTCATCAAAATCTTATAAGATCTATAATATGGAACGTAAATCTAATAATGGCTACCCTGAATAGTAAACAGCGATATGGTAGATCATATGAGAAAACAATATAGTTCAGGTTGCTTGTACTTCAAAACTAATCAAATCCAGCAGATTTGTAATTTGTAAAAAGATTATAATTTATCTGTCTTCATAGCAATAGAAAAGACTTGAAAATCTTCATATTTTGCATCTCATTAATCCATATTCTATACTATCTTACAAACGATATGAACGCCAGTAATTAATGTCGATTAGAAAAAGAAACTAATATTGTAGTTAATACAAGTCTGTCGTAAAAATTCATCTCACGACACAGACGCTAGTGAAGCATGAAGTTTTATAAATAGTATGTTCATATAATATACTTTCCTCAATATGAAAGGGTTTAGTCCAGTTGGATATTGGAACAATATGTAACGTATGGTACCGATGGAGTTACATCTCGATGCTAATAAACTTTAGAGGTACATACTAAAGGCACCTATCTTAAAAATTTAATCAACAAATAATAAAAATTGTCATTGAGGCTAGCATAAAAATTTTTACGAGTAATACTCATAGGATAAAAATGTATAGATATAGTAATCTCTGCATTAACTGTCCTGAATATCAATCATCATATACAAAAAAAAAGATAAATTCTAGTGATGAAGATAAGGATCTTAGGGATTCGCATTGAGTCAGGAAAGAAAAGGATCGTATGAGCATAAAGTTACTACGCAAGTGTACTGTTTTCCTTTACGGGTTCTACTAAACTTCTCATCATAAATGCCTCAAAGCTATGCAACATGAATATGCTCGTTTATATAACGCTGCGTCGCTAGCGCCGAAAGTGTTTCGTTGTAGTTTCAAATTAATATCAAAGAAAATTGAAACTTTGGGGTATATGCAAGCACGACAGTATAGAAAGACAAAAAGGGTCACCTGATTTACTCCGCTTTTAGATGGAACCGTTGTAGCTAGCGACAAACGGATACCATTCCAAAATTCAGGAGGTCCAGATTAGTCAATATGCTTGAAATTATACAAATCGGAAGTGCAAAATTTTTTTTTCGGTGGAAACTAATTTTAGCTTAAAATCGACACGCAGATGTATTTTGAGCTGCAGATTCCAAAAATTTGATCAGAAATGAGCTAGGACCTCGGGCGGCCTAATTTACTCCGCTTTTAGATTGGACCGTTGTAGCTAGCGACAAACGGATACCATTCCAAAATTCAGGAGGTCCAGATTAGTAAATATGCTTGAAATTATACAAATCGGAGGTGCAAAATTTTTAAGGTCCAAAAAGAACAGAGGGGTTAGCCTTTGATGTTTTGCGATTTTTCGGTGGAAACTAATTTTAGCTCAAAATCGACACGCAGGTGTATTTTGAGCTGCATATTCCAAAAATTTGATCAGAAATGAGCTGGGACCTCGGGCGGCCTAATTTACTCCGCTTTTAGATTGAACCGTTGTAGCTAGCGACAAACGGATACCATTCCAAAATTCAGGAAGTCCAGATTAGTAAATATGCTTGAAATTATACAAATCGGAGGTGCAAAATTTTTAAGGTCCAAAAAGAACAGAGGGGTTAGCCTTTGATGTTTTGCGATTTTTCGGTGGAAACAAATTTTAGCTCAAAGTCGACACGCAGATGTATTTTGAGCTGCAGATTCCAAAAATTTGATCAAAAATGAGCTAGGACGTCGGGCGGCCTAATTTACCCCGCTTTTAGATCGAACCGTTGTAGCTAGCGACAAACGGATACCATTCCAAAATTCAGGAGGTCCAGATTAGTAAATATACTTGAAATTATACAAATCGGAGGTGCAAAAATTTTAATGTCCAAAAAGAACAAATGGGTGTTGTTAGCCTTTGATGTTTTGCGATTTTTCGGTGGAAACTAATTTTAGCTCAAAATCGGCACGCAGATGTATCTATTAACGACAAGGATAATTTGTTTTACAGTTTTAGCTTATTTTCTAACGAATTCTCATGCGGAAGAGTTCCGTCTCAAACCCATCTTAAGATATCTCCCCAAGGACGACTTTACAGATAAAAGATAACACGTTAATCCGTCTTCCTATCCAAGATTATCCACCGACATTCAGAGCAGAGAGTGCCTTTCATGCGCCATCCCGGTTGGTTTCTTTGCAGCGAATCMGTMTCGCGCTACACGGGCGTTTGTAAGCAGGTGTTTCGAGTCGTGTGCGCGAATTTGTGACTGGCACATAAACACAAACCGAACATTCCGACCGATGATAATACTGGAAACAGGAAGCACGATGCTGGATTTTGTTTGGTAAACACGACATGGTTAGTATGCTTAGATGCCCCACATTTTAAGCGCTTTATGCCACCGCAGCATTCTCATTTTCACACGAATGTTACACGATTCTATTTAAACATTTATGTGCGGCCTGTCCACATTAGACAAGTTGATGTTGTAGGTCCGGAAGTCTATTTAACACGTGCAACTAACTTTTTGTCAATTTATTTTGCGCGTTTTTTCTGAAATGATATTCTGGTGTTGAAATTAAGTAAAAAAAACTGACGTCTTATACAGCAAATAATTCATGAAAACTTCGCGATCACATGAGCAAAAACAGTATCGTGTTGGTTGTTGTAAACAATTTTTGGTGTTTCTTAGCGAAGATCAGGCAGATGACAAGGGATGAATTTTTATGATAATCAAAATTAAATCCGAAGCAATAGGATATAAGGGATCGTTCGATTTCATAGAAGTTGTTCAGTCATCAGCTGCTTATAGATGAAGTAGGCTAATATTTTAAGGACAAATCAAAAAATATTATGGCCCATTCCGCGAGTATGAAAAATAAATTCTCGTATTTATAGGCCATAGAATCCTAAAGTTATTTTCATACTTGAAATGTTATTACGAAAAAATGTAATGGTGTAACTTGCTTCAGTACTATTTCTTCGCTTCCCAAAATAGCTGACTGTCCTTGCCAAGTTAAATTCGGCAAGAATAAAGATTTGCAACAATGACGAAGTTGCATATATGACAGAAGCTATAATTTCTCTAAATTATTATTAATTAGTCAAAAGAAACTGGTTTTGACAAATACGATAAATTTCCATAACACTCACACTAAATGTGATGTCTCAATTTGATAAAAAAATTCCTAATTAGGCAAATCTAGTATCAGCCGAAAGGATTACAGTCTGAAGGACGTCCTGTTGGGTCGTGCTCAGGTATATTTTAGTCCATGACGTTTACAAAAGTTATAATGTACGACAATCTTATCGGGCAGCAACGAACACATCCAAAGTTTGCTGCGTTCGAAGTTAACGCGATAAAATCGGTCCATATACCTCGCACCTCTATTGTATACTGCCTGATTGCTATTCATTGCACGTGCACCTAATAAAACTGAAACAGTTCATTGTTTTGGAGTGGATTGTAGGTGACGGCCCATAACAAAAGATTAAATTTTTCCGGGCGCCCAAAAAATCTGCATTCAAGCTGCATTCGTCGACTTGCAGGAAGAAATTAATAGTCCAGTTATCCTTGGGTTCTTTTTAGGCGCCAGATTTGCAGTCGTTTTATTGCTTAGAGGAGCGACTCTCAAAATAGGATGCCACTTTGTGACCTCACGTTGCGCGCTCCTCATTAATATTTTTTGCAATCGAAATTTACGAGTTGGTTCTCTCTGCAGCAATTATGGAACTCGTGACATTTACAGTCAGACGGATTTGTAGAGGGAAAACATGAATCAAGGAAAAGACCACAAATTGGAAATTATCGCTGTAACCGATTCAGAAGTGGGATTCGGCCTAGCCGTGACGGATCCTTTTCTCGTATGCGCACAAAACACATCTGCATTCTACAACACGCCCCTTCAGCATTAATACACGGTACATGCACGTCAAATATCGCAGCACGTGCCTGCTACTGCAACAAGCACCACTGAACGTCTGGAACCAAAATAGCCCATATTCATCTGGTTTCCGAGCTTATATGTACTCGATTTTACAGTCTGCTGGGATCGATTTCGACAGGAAACAATTGTAATAACGCGATTTTACGATTTTAGCGGTGCTGGTTTTAGATATTATGGGATTGGCCGTTGCCCGCTCACAAAGGGTAATTAATAATACTTCGGAGGGCTATTTTTAGGGGCGGTGTAGCGTGGAAAGCACGCAAAGCCGTGTTTATTGTTATTGTTACGTATTGCTGCAATTTGTAAACATCTAGTGATTCCTTCAAGAGCACGTATACTGAGTCGTTAGAAAGTATGGAACCAGCAGGATATTTAAGGTTCTGATCGACCGATTTTTCTGAAATTGTGCATGGGGTAATTAAATACATTTTCTGGATTTTTTCAGCTTTTGTCAGCTCTCGTTTCCGACATATGGGCGGTAGTTGCATTTTTTTAATAGGAAGGGCACATCATTGAAAAGGATAATTTTTCCTGATTTCAAAAATCTATCACACTTGTACAATTTATTGCTTTTGAGTGGAGAAAAGTGTAATAACAAACTTGAATCTCGCAAAAAACTTCGGGATAAAAACAGTATTCGTTATCGCTAAGTAAGAACAAAAACAGCACGTGTCTCCATTTTCCTCGTGACTGTTGATAATTTTCATTCACTTTGTTGTTTGCAATCACAATGCCTCAGTTATCTGAACATGATCGCATGAAAATTTTGACGATGATTGGTTATGGATATAGAAGGCGAAATTATTTGTAGTACTTGCACTCTACAATGCAATTCATGAAGATCGTGAACCAATGTCCAGATCAACAGTTATTAAAACATTGCAACGTTTTAACGAAACCGACGGTGTTAAAAATCGTTCAAACACCAGGACGTCCCAATAAGGTTGCTACGAGTGACGAAAGTAGCTTGAATATCCTTTTAGATGTGCAAGAGCATCCCAAGTGTTCCGTACAACAGCGTGCGCTCACTCGCCATATTAGCAGAAGATCTATCTGTTCAGAAGATTTTGAAAAAAGAGAAGTGTCATCCATACAAAATTCAGTAATTACAATAACTGAGCGAAGATGATTTCGATCGTAGGATAGAATTTTGTGAAACTGCTATGAACATGACAGATGAAGATAAAAACATTTTAAATTGGATTGTTTTCCGATGAATAGACATAATTGCAGATATTGGTCGGGCATCTTTTTATCGATGGAAATTTCAATGTGGTCAAGTATTTGCAGCTCTGGCGCGAACACATTATACCAGAACTTATTCGCCTGTTCCCTAATCGTGAAAATGCTGCGKGTCCTGAACAGATACGGTTTCAGCAAGATGGTGCACCACCCTATTCTGCAGTCAGCAGATCTTTGAATGCAATATTTCTAGACAGATAGATTGGTGGGCGCGGAGCGACAGAATGCCCAGCACGTTCCCCTGATCTGACGCCGCTTTATTTTTTCCTGTGGAGGTATCAGAAAAATTGTATTTATGCTGATCGGCCACATAATGCAGAATGTTTAAAAGGACGAATCAGGCAAAAATTCAGAACATACCTGCAAATATGCTACAAAGAACATTAGAGACTTTTACTCCAGGCTGCATTACTGCCAGGAAGTAAATGAGGACCATTTTGAGCATCTTCTGAAATGTAAATATGAAAAAATACACCATTTTTCACAGAATCATGTTTTTCTTTTTTACATTTGGGTACCCGATTCACAATGAATTGATCAAGCTAGACGAAAATTATCACCATTCAAGGAAAATGGTAATATTTGGCTTTATTGCCCATTGTAGCGATAAAGAGAATTGTTTTCGTTATTTGCGTTGTGTGCCAGGCTCAATTATTGTATATACACTTTTCTCAACTCAGAAGCAATAAATTTTACAAGTGTATATCGTTTAAAAGAATGCAACTGGCGCCCATATCTCGGAAATGAGGGCTGCCCCGGAGTTGAAAAAGTTCCAGAAAATGCATTTTATTTACCTATAGGCCCATGCGCAATTTCGGTCGAACAGAACCTGAAATATCCTGCTGGTTCCAKACTGTAGCGATCATGTACATCAAACGATAATGTCAAAATGTAATCCTATAATAGACGCAACAAATTGCAGGTCTTTTTTGTTCTAAAATCAAGCACTTGACTATAATATTACCATATCAACTACGATATAACAAGATTCCCACAAAGAACGCGGTGCTGCTCCCATTTTATAGCATACGCAAAATATATTTAGATTAAGGATCAGCTACTAAAGTTACATATGGAATACGAAAACTTACTGTAGTGTAGCGAATATCTGCGGAGGATGAAGTCCTGGATGCAAAGCAGGAACGTGGATGGTAATCAGTAACTCCTGGAAAAAAAAACAAGAACTTAAGTGAACTAATGGAGGATAAGTAACGAGGTTTCATAAAAAAACGGGTCAAGTTAGCCTGTAAAGGTTTTATTGTTATGAACGTATGTCGCACTGGTTGTGTAACTAATAAAATCAATTTTTTTAATATTTAGTAAATATTAAATGCTGGGATGAAGATTGTGGGAGATAAATGGGGAGCCGTTTATCATTGTTAAAAAAAGTAAAAATAAAAAAGTGTCCTCGCAGGGAATGTTCTAGTTATGAAAGGAAACTGAAACTGATGATAGATTTACAGAAGTTAAAAATGCTAAATGAAGGAATATAATAATGAAAAAGAAAGAATAGCTAATATTTAAATGAGGCTATGCCATCACTTACAACAGCTACTTTTTAATTATAAAATCTAAACCGCAGACATTTATAGCGATATACGAAAATCAGGAAGAGATGGACCTTTCTATCATATTTTAGGCCCAACATTTTTTGTCATCTCCGTAGTCATCCAGAAAGATATCACTTGAGTAATATAAACCAGTTTTCTTATTATACCGATACTCAATCATTGTTTTTTAACATCTAAGAATTAGCTATATATATATATAATCAGCATATTTTAAGCAGTGACTATTTAAGCCTAATACAATTTATCTTTCTTGATGAATGAGAGCAGCATAAAATATTCCCAAGTGCCCACTCTATTTAAGAATGTTACTAATGCAACTCGTCTTGGCTAAATGCCTGTTTGGCGTTTTAAATAATTGTTATTGGGTATACGCCTGCACACTTTGGTGTTAACACCGAACCCGCCGTTTAGAATGTAATAAAACGAATAAGCATTAAAAATAAAAGTGGGCTGCAATCTACTAGCGCGTCACGATTATTTTTAAGCGCAAATCGAGAATACTACTCGAAAATGCACAGGTTAAATCTATGCATTTGTTTGGCGGATACGTGTAATCGATGATACCGCAGCTATTTATGAATCGTTAAATGCTTAGGCGCGTTAATGTGGTATGTCCACGCCCACCGATATTTTAGCCTTTAGAAAGTATCAATCGGAACTAACGAGAGTTTTGGAAGTCCTTAACAGCAGCCTAATCCCACACGTAGTTTAAAAAAGTAAACAGTTTGAACCTTCGGGCTTGTACAGTCAGAGGAAGTATTTTTAGGTGCTTTTCTATGTTTTGCATACCTACAGCTACTGAGTATAGTATAAATTGTAAATATTGCGAGTAGTAGAGGTCCTTGTAAAGTACTACCTCAGTGGTACTACTAAATAAATCATAATTATTCATATACTTGAAGAACATTCCATTATTCCTGAGATATTATAGGAATTAAGTATGTTACATTTCTAATAAAAATACAGAAACTGTTTTTTTCTGTTTGATTATAGGAAAAAAGTTACTAAGGAAATTACGTCATCAATGTCAACAAGAGATTCAGCAGTACTTTTGATATCCTTAATCTCTGAAAATATCGATAAGTATTATGTGTGCGGAATCTAAGCAGCAGATAAGTTCTATGAATAGATCATTAAATAAATTTTATTTTAGTTTAGCGGTAAAATATTTTATCTTTGCATTGCCGAATGAAAGTATAATATGATAGAGAAACAAGAAACTGAAAATATTCGGGAAATAGTATACTCTCTCAACGTACCAATTAATAGCTTTGGAAATTAAAAGTTAATAGCTGTTAACACGCATTTGGATCAATTTTGTTAAAGAAGACGGAACACACTATCAGCATTTCATAGGAACACTATATATAGGGAAACCTTACGAAGATGAGTGATCAAAAGATATGTCTGCAATTTTTTGAGACAAAATCATCAAGATACTATGTGCCAAATTATAAAAGATGGACAATCATATAATAAAACATATTTTTCTGTTCTATTTATTTGAAGAAATGCAACATAGAGAGAATTATAAAAAATGCGATTTTATTTAAAAGACAATTACTAGAAAAATTATATACATACCACTGAACATTTTCAAGAAGATTTTTTGGCTTAGTCGTCGCTAAGTAATAATAAACAGGGATAAGAAAAATTTAAAAGAAAGTAACACTTCACAAGACTGTTTAAATATTAAAAGTACCAAACCTACTACTTCGAAATTATAATTTATCATTATTACATTTTACATTTACATTATAATTTAGTGTCGTTAACAAAATTTGTATTAAATCAAAATGTTTTTCTGCTACGATAACAAATATTTTATATAAATGTCAGGTTAGTCCACTTTTAGCAGAACTTTTCGTGAATAATTTAGAAAAAGAAATATTAAAAAATACTGTTACCTCACGTTATTTTTTGGTACAGTTATGTTGATGATCTTTACTTTTCTCACGAAATCAGCGAAATTTTCTTACATTTATAAACTCACTACATAATTCTATAAATAATATTAGTTATGATACAGAAGTCATTAATAAGTTTTCCTTTTTAGACTTTTGCGCAACCAGTTTTTTCCATATATTATCAGAAAACCAGCCTCATACACATAAAATAGTTTCTAAAATTATTTTTTCTTTAAATTCTTTCGAAAGAAAGAGCTGTAATTCTTCAAACTGCTTATAATAACGGCTTTTCAAATTACTTAATCGAGAAAATTATACTATAAATACCTGACCAAACTTCAGTAGGCAGTAAATTAAACTACTTGGAAATTTTAGAGACTAAAATTGGATTTTAATTTATTTGAACGCAAATTTTTTTGTTGCTGGTTTGAATGTTGCTTTCCGGTTTTAGTCAAGATTGCGTGTTTAGATTTTTAGATTAATTTCATTAATTTGATGTCATGAACACAAAGGTTTGTCAAAACGGCAATACGAGCATTTTACCCTGCTGTCCTCATCCATTCCCAATTTTGAGGCTGCAAATTTCATCTGGCATTGAAGCTTTATGAATAAGGCTACGGGATTTTAATAATTCGTCAGCAAACACCTAATTTATCACGCACAGCAAACGATTGCCTGCTAGAACCGCAGAAAAAATCCGCATGGCTAAATCGAGACGAGATTTTGATAACCTCAGCACTCTCGATCACGTAGGTATGCAGGAACTGCTGCTTGTACTCCTACGCCGCAGTCACAGAATGCCACTCCATGTAAATCACTGCGGCGTGTCGTATGCTCAAGAAACTGGTCAGTTCTCTGCTTATAATTAGACTTTTATAAGCTACTGTACCCGTGCGAGAAAAGTAAACATACGCAACACGGGTCTCGCTTCCACCGGACGGTAGTTAGAGTGTAGTCAGTAGTTAGGACGAGCGGTAGCATGGAAGGACGAACTGTTAGTTAAATTGAGGCGGCAGCCGGCAGTTTTACGAGTGAAGATGCGCGGCACGACGGTTGTTATGCGAATTTCGAAAAGCGTACCGATATGTGAAAAATTGTGAACTAGTGCTGGATACCATGGATTAATGGATTAGTTTTGAAAAGGTTGTAGTAAGTCGCCAATATCTTCCGACAAGCTGGTGTAAAAGCTAAATAACCGCTAAAAACTACTGCTATATTACTTAGAAGTAATATTGCAATGMGCAATATTAAACCTTTAACTCCAAACACATAGCTTGTTTAAATATAATGTGTTTTCAGTCAATGCCAATTTAACAAACGCGAGAGATTATTTAAATTGCCTGCTAGAGTGTTATGACTGCCAATAAATGTTGGTTTTATCGATGAAACATGTGTTCAAGCATGTACTATTTGGGTGCAGCACCTATATTATGTCTAAATTAATGCACTGGTTATTTTTATCACCTTCAGATTAATTCTAGTCTACGATAAAACATCAAAAGTTTTCATTACGGCTAGCGTTGTATTTAGGTGAATTCGTTTGTAAAACAACCTATACTATAGATGTTTTACGCATTATTATCTAATAATGATAACTGCTAATGGTTGTTCTAGATAATTTCCTGACCTTCCCTCTAAAAACGCAGTTACGAGAACCAGTAAAACGCACTGCAGATAACGTTTACTATACTAACCTAATATCCGCGCCCGTTTAATTAAACAATGCCAATAGTGCGATTGATTTTTCTTATCAGGTACCCGCCTAATTGGACAAAGCAGTCTAATTAAATTGTTTTTCCAAAACAAAATTTGGCAAGCCATTAAGTGCTCTATCAAGCAGATAGCAGGAAGCCAAAGGTTCTTTCGGCGGCCTGCTACAACCTTCATCGCATCGCTCGATAATGTTTGTCTTAGCAGTCAAAGAACCGCAAAACGCAATGGAAACAATTACACTGCGACATCGTAAACAATGTATTCTTGTGTAATGCATGAGATTCTTATTGATGAGGCCGGGAATGTATAATTCAACGAGCGAATTGCAAATGGGTCGCCCTTATAAATTTAAATTAAGTTTCGACTCTTAATAGTGGCCTAATCAAGATGGGTCCCCTCAACTTATTCAGATCGACGTCAATGGATTCGGGAAAGGACAACGAGGACGTCAAGGACAGGCTCAGAGCCCTTAGAGAGGTAATCAATTTTATGCGGAATATATAAATTATTTTTGTCAAACAAAATTATATTCAAACGTTTAATAAGGCCAGATCTGTGAATTCCAATGATTTAATTAACCGCAGGTCTATTTCATACTTTAGCAATTTCTTGTTTATACGACTTACTTTTATTATAAACAAATACGCAAGATACATATGGTTATTGGAGTACTTGTTCCGACATGTTGTCAGCCTCGATAAACTTTAGCTACAAAAATTAAGTACTCGGTAACTGGCGAACTGTGTAGACCCATCAAAACAATAATTACACATTAACTTTTTAGTGTGCGGCACGTAGTACTTGACCTTAGACTGTAACTGGCCATGTCAGTCAATATGTTTTGCATTACGTAAGTCAGCTTTCAACCTTTTTTAGCTTTACTGTGACTGTGACAAAAAGTGAAATGGCACTATTATTATAGCTGGATAAGTGTTCTGAGTAAAACATTATTATGACGTAAATATCAAACGTGTTTGATTACCATATTTTACTATAACGCTTTAAATCCCTGTAATAGGTAAAGTTCTAATAATAAGACACTATAAAACCACTTTCCCGAACACCAACTATTTTCAAAATCGTATTTTAAGATACGTTTTACCCTCTCTGGTAAACAAAAAAAATGACTTTTTTAATTCTCCTCACTTAATCAAAAAATAGAGTAGATTTTTTTTCCGTAAATTTCTGAACTGAAGTAATAATAATTGTTATACTTGAATAAATTTTTGTATACATGTACACGTGCATACTTAAAGAGAGTTTATTACGAATAGGGTTAATTTTGAAGTCTTCTGACCATAATGTCCTAGACGAATTCTATGTGTGCGAAATCTGCAGATCTTGTTGACCAGTGCATCAATTTGACGCTGTTTTATTCTAAGTAAACCAAAGTCACTCTGGCTATATGTGATCCGGCATCATCTTATTAACGACCAAAGGCGATCTGGTAACATGAGTATTAAATTGACCAATTTGCATGTCTTCCCATTCTAGGCATATTGACCATTCAAAGGGCTACTGCAGATAGCCAAAAATGTAATTTTGTTAAATGTGAAAAATTAAAAAAACTCAATGGAACAAAAAACCCATCTTCAACAAGGCTGAAAAACTGAGCGATGTTTGTCATCAACAGAACAAACGTGTGTATTCAAATAGAAGAAGTAGATATTACTGGATGTTCTTAACCCTATCTCATTTAGTACAGATTCAATCAAAAAAATTAGACATGGAATGTGAGACTAAAAAATTAACAAATTAGTCGTAGATCGTTAAAAAATCAATCGTCAGTTTCGCGCCTTGTCCTTCCAATTTTTTTAATTGACACCAAGGATTTCGTCCTCGAATTCCACACACTTAGTAGCAAATAGGCGCATTGCTATTTTACGATAAGGAAGGCATACGTTCACGCTTAAAGCATTTTCAAAAAAATATACAAAATGCGTATTTATCATGCCGCCTACCATTACCAACCGAGCGAGCTTAAATTATGATTTTAACATACTACTTGATACTCATACAATATTATTTCCAGTTTCATCAAATTTCTTATTTTCATGTAGCCTATTGTTTTATGGCATAATAGTGTCAAATATACAGATTGTGTCTCTGGGCGATATGCTCATCTATGGTTCTGCAAAATATTTCTTTATTAATCAATCGATTGTGAGCATCCAAAAAGAACTGTGAATATTCAACTGGATGTTGTATTACTTCATATTTTATTGCAATTTAATATTTGTGCTACTGAAGTTTGCTATTTCCCCTTCGACTTTAATATATTGAACTTTACATGCTAAATTGTTATTTTTATGGATTTGCTGGGATTGAGCGTTGTTTGGACAACTGGACCTAGTTTTGCTCTAGTATTTTAGCTTGCCCGTTTTGCGAGTTCGTTTCTTAGTCGAATTCCGAGTGTTATACCTAAAACTGAGTACTTTTCCTATTCAATATATTATTTGTGCTACTCAAGTTTGCTATTTTCCTTTGACTTTACGATATGATCAGTTAGAAGATTGATATCGCTATAATCATATAGAAAATTATACCAGAAAAGATCATAAATAACCTAAAGTGCAACATCTTTCATGTACGAATATGCTGTAAAACAACAACACCACAAAAATAATTAGCTGCCCCCACGGAAACCTTGAGTGATACTTAATATTTGTTAACGAGTCTAGGGTCAACAATTGGGAAACGTCCCTTCCCAAGAGAGAAAAAAATAATTCCCTAATAGCATCGGCCTTATTTCTTTTATTAACACTCAGTAAGGATATTAGCCACGTAATCAACGTACACACACGGTCAAACCAACCATACGGGTGGACAAGAAAAGCTCGGGATGATTCACGATGTGCGGTACTTCATTTAATTTCGGTAAACCTCGGAGTAATTAAATTATGGAGCACTTACAACAGCGTAACCTCGCAGGGTTTTTCAAGTATGCGGTAATCTACTCAATTAATTTGTAAATGGGTATAGGCCTTGTGTTGTGTAAGCTCCAGAAAAAGCACCCTTCCTGCTTCCATTAACGTATTTTTATCTTTTATGATACATAAAGTATATGGTTTGTTGCTGGGTGGAAGCATGCACATTCATCAATCATTTTGTAACGCGGCTGCATCGATAATCTTGGCAGATGCAATAAAATAAATGTAATGGGGATTAATTTTGATTTTGTGACCTTGCTATACCGGAAATCTATAAAGAAGTGATAAATACGGGACTACAGTAACTAATACAGTACACTAGTTCTGTAAGCTTATCATTGAATCGTATGAATTATATTAAATGAACAAACTGGTAAAACACGAATATGAAAACCAACCTTCCTACGGCAAACGTGAATTCCAACGAAGCGGCATTATACAAGGTTTGTTTCTCACGACGGATTTATCACATTATCGGGTTGATGTTTACATGTTGTTGGTAATAATCAATTCACGATATAAATATGGTCGGTCTGTTTTATTGGAGTTTATTTCATACGCAGTATACATTGCTCTCTTGCAGTTTTAAAGCTTTTTCACCACGTTAGGATGCAAATTTTTAAATTAGACCCAAATTCCTTCCAAACCCGCTTTTGCAAAAAGCCAAAGTGCATTCACATGTAGCCAGATTGTCCTGTCACCTTTCCTCCTGCAGTTGCATTATTTTCATTATTCACAACTTCATTTGCATATGAACTACTGTCAGATTTATATGTATTAGCGTCACTGTTATCTAATTCATTTTGTTCGTCTTCTTGTCTTCACTTCACTAGTATGGCCACAAACACTATTTAGTGGTACTGCTTGTATTTCTTCCTTCTCACTAAGTAGGTTTGTGAAGGCCTCCGACCGTTTAGAATTATCTTCTTCCTCTACCTCATCATTTTTTTAATCAAATGGCAATATTCCTGTAGCGGCGAAGCCCGCCCTCCGAGTAGCATGACATTTGGAAGTTAGGTAACAACATATTCTCTATTCTCATATTTTGAACTACCAATAAAAAATATTCAACACGCTGTGATTAGTATAATTAATAGCTAACCAAAGAAGTTTACTTATTGTTAAATGTGGATACTGTATACGCTCCAAAAGCATGCTCGATAATCTTCCACATCACAAAAATCTACCTCACGTTATTGAAGTTTAAAAATCTGAACACGAAAATTTCCTTTTATGCCGAGCAGAGTGCCGTAACCTACTCAGGCTAGCAGGATCGATAACCACATAATATGTACAAACTGTCGAAGCTAAACGTTCCATTAGGCAAAGCACATATTAATTTACCCGCACATTAGCAGCTACCTTGGCCCTCGCAAACAATCAGGCGTCAAGGCCGCGTACCGCCAGCGTATGGAACATGTGACATGATCTGTTTTTCAATGAGCTTCAACTTGACACAATGAACGATATACATTGTCTAGCTTTCCACTGGCACCACGAATTTTTTGACACTTCACGCACGGAAAGTATTTAATTCTTTCCAGCCTATAATAGGTTAATTAGTATTTGGATAGCATCACTAATTTTCTTTTAAAAGCCATTGTTTTTCCTATTATATAAAGGTTCACTTTACGCGTACAACCCTTCACTAAATTAAGAAAAGATTGACGGTAACCGTATGTGAAGATCATCTCTGTATAGTACCTGCATGATAGAAAATATAGATTTTGGACTGCCATATTATGTCCCCTGCATATAAGGCAGAGCACTTCAGTGGTTGCTACAACACATGTTTGAGCTCCAATATAAATATTATGAAAGAAAATCAAAGAACAATAATAATTCTAGAATTGGGCTTTCTCTTGGGCTTGGTTGCCATAAGAACTTTAGCTAATTTGGTTTTGTCCATTACATTACATACTATTGTAAAATTCATAGGATATTATGCGATTCAAATGTGTAGATCCTTTTATGTTTGTGAGGACTGCTCTTTCATCTTTCAATTGCAGCGACAATGCGCAAAGAGATGCTTAAGCAATACCACAAAGGCAGCATTGTCGCAACCCTTCAGCAGATGTGAAAAACACTCCGCACATCTAGATATTGATCAATATGAAAGAAAAAAGAATACGCCAAATGCATAATTGCAGTTTTATTTATTATGGAGTCGCTACTATGCACTATGCCTATCTAGTATCACGCGTGTTGCGGCAATTGGATTCAATTGAGGCACATAACTCATCGCGGTATACGTAGTTTATTATTTGGGTAACCTATTTACATAGTCAATTTGTGTTTATAACACTTGATGAAGCCCACGCAAACCACTCTTCCAAACATGACCGCTATAACAGAGTTAAATGAAGATTGTGATTGCTTGCATATAAATAACTCGCACAAGCGATCATAGAATGGATCTAAAGTGAAAAGATTCTATTGCGTACCTAGAACGACCAATGTAGCACAAGACTACAATTATTTAAAATAAGGACCGAGTAAAAATGTTTGTGGAAATCTTCTAACCTGTCCAATCTGCACAAATTTATAAACGACAAAMTTACTACTCATTATTATTCCAGTGATCACTCTGCCTGCAGTATCTGTTAATTTTTACTTGGATTTTGGGAATACTGAAGTCGTATATTCAGTTGCCTAAAGCTAAGCATTATGTTTGTGGTATAGTGCGCACACAGAAATGAAGTAATTAAATGAACTCAAGAAATTTCCAATGGTGTTATGACTTTCAACTAGATAAGTATACTGTAAAGTATTATCTAATGACATTAAAGAAAAAGTATTTAAAATTAAGTTAGAGCTAATTTTTAAATCATATTTTTGAGAAGAATATACAGCCCATTCAAGTTTTATAGCTCGTCTAATATCTTTCTTATACAAGGTCGGTCTATGTACACTAACTCTATTTTTTATTGTTTGATAGAACATAGAACAAAATTGTAGTGCCACTTAAATAACCATATATTCGGTATTTATAAAATACACCAGTACAGTTTTCAGAATCTTGCGAAGAAACTAGTACACCTAAACTAAAAGGGATAGGACCGTAAGGTATTTGCTGTTCTACAGATTCGATTATTAAAAAAAAATATATTTGGAGCCTCTCAATTTTGAAACTTTCAGGTATTGTGTATCGATCGGTAACTGATATTGTACCTCGGAGTATTGTGCAAACGTGTACCTTCCGTAGATTCTAAATTACTAGCAGATTCTATGGCAGGAATTTGGCTTTCTTAACCGCTGATGTGGCCTTATTAGATCTTTGCGAAACACCATCCTTATCGAATTCAGCGGTATCAACAAGTGATGTTGACTGCCAAAGCAGGCCAGCTAGATATTAGGAAATGTCAATAAAACCAAGAACTTTGACATTGCACATTGGCTTCATGAACTGCCATAAGTATAATTACTAAGAGGCTGAAAATTCCTTTCATTTTCGAATGACGAATCGCCAATATCCGTTGGTCTATTATTGTCTGGAATAATTTTCGCACAATGGTTAGGCATTTTCTAGTTAATGACAGAAGAAATGTACGAATTGGTGTTTGGTATTCGTTATTAAAATATACGTATGAATAAGATGGAGCTAGTGGCATGCTATCTCACTCTTAGACACAAGGAAACTGGAGCTCCAACTGCATCTGAAGACATGAAAAATCATGTCCAAGTTGCTATCAGGGAAGTTTGTCCAGAGAATTGTTAAAGAATGGGTTTGGTCTACTGTCTAGACAGTCCAGTCACTTGTTATGATCTAGAATGGTAAGACCTGATGATTTGATAAAATGTTATGCAGAAAAATATTKCCAAACACTCATCTGTAACTGTGTAAACGGTACATTTCTATAGAAATGCAAATGTTAGGTCATGTTTTCTTATATGCTGGCTGCTAAAAGATCGCAACTATGGAAACTGGTTATTTCACGAAGTATAATTAAAAATGCGCTCTTGCGGTAGGTATCTAATTCTCGTTCTTTATCCTTTTATACAAAGCAGTAATTTACTACACACTCTCGTTTTGAGTGAAACTGTTAATTCAAAGTCTTCGAGCTCAGTGGTTCTCTCTAATCCATGTCTAACAAAACTTTACATAACAACACGAGGACAAAGCTAGTTTCATCGCCAAGCTGGCGCAAGCCCCTAGTTGTTCCTTTTTGAAATACCTTGCAGCAGTCTGCACACGTGCACCTAATTGTTTCCTACAACGTATTTTTACTTAACCCAATAAACTTCCAACACCAGAGTTCCTGTTCCTGCTGAGCGAGGGTAAACTCGTAAATTCCTGTAAAATATAACATCCAACACTGTAAGCCGACACCGACTCTAACGTATGCGATTTTACGATCGAAAAATGAGAAACAGCAGTCAGTAATGCAGCGTTTGTTCTTCTCCGGGCAACAACGGTGCTAAAGTTCGAACGAACCTTGCAACTTGAGGCGCTGCCGTTAGATAAGGAAACTTTCCGACAGTTTCCGCATACGATACATCTGAGGACGGCACGGCCTTCTTCTGGACGCCTTCAACGCGGGAGCTTATTTATCTCTTCGATCGACGACGGAAATTTGCCATTTGTTGAAACAGGGCCACTTGTCAAATTCACAATTCATTTAATTCCCCGCAGAAGACTGCCAGCAATATTTCCGGCCAATTACCCTGTTGAGAAATATCAGACCCGAGCTGGTTTCATGATATCTCAATTCGAGGAAAAGGTGAAGTCCATAAAGCGGTATGTTCATGTCTGCATCCAAGCGAACTTTATTTGCTCAATAAACACTTCAGTGTTACCGTTTTCTGCAACTGATTTGTGTAATTTGCCGATATTACTTCCACATGTGCTGTAATTTGCTTTCATGCTAGGTGAGCTATCTATGTGAAGCAAATTGAATTAATCTTACAAAGTTAAACAATATTTTTGCGAGTAACATAACATGAGTTGCATCAACCTATAAACTTAATGCATCAAAAATATGTCCAAATATTTGAGAAATTTGGCGAACGATACCATTTCAGGTTACGTTTTCTAGCATGAAATAATATGTACAGGGATTCTATAAATTTTTTTCTGAATACAGTCACGAAATGATGGCTATATAAAGATTTTCCAACAATTTACGGTTCTATTTATCTTTCGAAAGTAAGAAATAACAATAATTATGGGTATAGTAGGCTCTATAGCCTACTCCTTGCATATTCACTGTGGAAGCTTTATGTAATGTAACTAACTTTACTACCACTTAGTTTGTCAATTTTACCATTGCGGCAAGCTAAAAATATTTTTTAGTCCATCATAGTACAATTATTTAACAAGCTTACTGTAGCCACAACCGTGTCACCGCACACCTCCGAAATGTGAGCTTTCTGCAACCTTGAAGTTGATTATCCCACAAAACACTACAGAATATATTGGAAATACACACTCCTACGCGTTCTCCCATATTAAAATATATCATCGACAGATGACAATGACAAGTGCACGTCAAAGCAATAGTTGTTCTCACTTTCCTAAGAGGCGGCAAACTGATTTCATCGATAATTTCCATAAGCGCCCTKGATGCATGCAAGCATTCCTGTTTATAGCTAAAAATATTAGTTGGCTAGCATATTCAGGTGTTAATGGTGACCTTATATCTGTAATTGTTTGTCCTCCTTTGCTCAAATTTTTTTTCGACGCTCCACTTACAGCACGTAGACATAAAAATTACACTGCTACTCGCCAGGGTAATCGATTAATCGAAATAATCAATTTTGATTAATCCATTACTTTTTTATTAATCGATTATGTTTCGCAGCCCTACTTCCAAGTGAAGTAACGGTATGGTTAGTGCGGATATTTCGAATTACATAGTCTATACTCACAATATTAAAAGTTCTGTTCTCATCGTCTCATTAAGTAATGTCTTTTGGTTTTCTTCATCAGTAAGAGAGCAGGTCTGGTTATTTTTGTGGGGTTCCTACCTCATGATCAACACGTAGTCCATGATTATCACAACTCCTTTTTAATTTCTTTAAAATTGTTGTTGAATTCCAAATATGACTACGTCCAATTAATAATTAATAACGGTGATTTCTAGAAAGTATATGTCTGTGGGTAAATCAAACTTTACAGCCGCAAAAAAATGTGTGTAGGTTGTTCTGATAGTGTTGAAGTGGCAAAGATTAAAGTCGAAGGCAATTTTTTTCACATGAAATATTTAATGGTGTACAAGAAAGGTTTAAGATTCAAGTAGCATTTGCGACTAGTATGCGTTCAAGGTGATGGGGCTTTTAAATAGAAAACTGTACATTCTAAAAGATAATGTTGATAGGTGCTACTTATAAGTAAGATTAAGAAGAAGGAAAAACTAAGCAGTATGTACAATCGATACACTTCGGGAAATGTCTGGAAGTATTATTTTATCCTTCAATCTTTAAAAGTATATCAATACAGTCATACTTAGGTTTCTTTCTTAAAACTTTTTGTTCCTGAAGATTTCCTGGTAGTGACATTCTTAAGTGGAATTTTAAAATAGGTTTCTGCTCTCATTTTATCTAAACAACCTTTTTATTTGTACCATCTCGTAAGGTTGTTCTTGCACAATCTTTTCCATTTTGCATGAGCCCAGTCTTATGAAGGAATTGTAAAATAATTTGCAAAAACTAAATGGTTACTCCACAATCTTCCTTAAAAGTCGTATATTTTCGTTTAGAATTATTATTTGTTTATTTAAAAGCGCTACCGCCTTTAACACATGCTAGTCGCATGTCATAATATTTAAGATGTCTCCGACTTACACCTTTACAACTACAATACAGTTACCTATTGTTTATATTTATTTATCTTCAAGTATAGGTTTCTTTAACGTAAAGGCTAGCCCTATTGCTTGTACTCGACATACCATTAAATTTCATTTATTGCGACATCTATCCAAAATTGCTTCTCCTTGGATAAGCCCATATCTCCAGAAGCTTTTGGAACCATGGGGAGTTTGGGGACCCATCGTGATGATCGTTTTAAGTACACTTCCAAATTTCAATTTCATGTTTCTTGTAACTTCTAACGAAGTTTACTCCCTTGCAATACATAGCAAGATATCCACCATTTTGAGCCGCAAAACCTTGAGTGGAAGTACTCTGGTGACGGGACCCAACCGTCTGCAGGTAAAGTAATGCTGACAGTATTCTCGGATTTACAAGGCCCTATTTATTGCGATTATGGAGATCTACTAACTAACAACGTCCAGTATTATTGTATTAAAGCACTGGTATGAAGATCGTTCTACATCAGATGCATCAGATTTCCATTTGTCTGGAGTTCTGTTTTTATGACCTCGGCAGTGTGTTATTCCACAGTTTATAAATTGAACAATTTTGTAACTAAGGTACAATGGAAAAATAAAGCGTACAGAGTACAGAGTACAGACCTTTTCCACTGATTACAATAATGTTTTATTTATGATTTATGCATACCTATCAGCACTGTATTGGAGAACCAGTTAAATTTGAATCAATTTGTAGGATCTTAGTTAAGCACAAAATGAATATTAGGAATCTCTCGATTCAAATTTGTAGACTAGTGCAATTTTTTTAGTTTTGCTTCTATTTTGCACACCATACACTGAACGTCTGGACACTTCATAGTTTCTCGCGGTCACAGACCATCTGTTCATTAAAGTGTAAATGATGTACCTTCCTCGTTTCATTAGCACGCATATGTACGTATCTTCGCGGAAAGGTTATGCTTACACTCACGGTATTACACGCGTGGATGAGTACGGCGATTTCATATACAATTTGTAGGTGTGGAAGTGACTCTGATGAATCGACAACGTCGTGTTATGTCGATTGTTCAGTGCGATATCCATCCGTGGTGCATTGTTTACGTCCTTACGACCCGCGTGTCGGTGCATTTCTCCGTTGAATTATGTTTTGCTTGAACGCTATTGTTTGTTGTTAATGCCTGGTTAATTAATGTTTGCTCTTCGATGTACGTGGAGATCATGGTCACAAACGTAAAGATAACCGTTGTAGTCCTTAGGTGAATTAATTTGTAATGAAATCTTCCTTGGGCGAACATCTATGAGACCCTTAAAATATGTCGAGTCATATACATTTTGGAAGTTAAATTAAATTAAAGTACCCTGCTGCAGCAAATGAATGTTTATATCAGACTCATCAGAAATTTCCTGGGTTTTGTATGCAGCTTACGTAGTCTCGTCTGCATCCTCCACAATTAAAGCAGAAACCGTACTGAAATCACTGCTTTGTGTTCTTAATTATATCTGCTGTGACTTTTTCCCAGGTATTCTTTATAAAGTAAATAGAGTCTTTTATCTCTGATGAATTATTTTTAACCAAAATTAATCTTATTCTAAAGGATGGACAAATAATGTGGAATTGGTAGGAAAAAAGCGAGTTAAATATTTAGCAACAGCAAATAAAAATAAATTGCGGGAGGTTCATTTACTTCAACGTATTACATGTTTACACAAAGCTGTGTGTAAACCTTTCACATTTTTCGTGCTTCTCGACATTATTGTGTACCAGATCTAATATTGTTATGGCTACCCTTCTTTCTGTTTCTTCATCTTGTATTGTACTTTGTTGTTACTGCACTTCCTCTGAATCTGCATATTTTTTCGCATTTTTCGTAGCTGTAGTTGCCTCATAACCTGTTTGTGTTGATATTGGAATTTTGTTGGTGTCTTCTTGTTTTCGGTTATGTCTTTTATTTTGATAGGTTTTTTACGGTTTCTTTCCATTTGTTGTTTCTATGTTCGTGTAGCCGTCCTTTGGTACTCCTTTTTTGTTCTATTCCTGCTTTCAATCAGCTGCGTAAGGTGATTTGGTAGTTCCTCGTTTTTCTGCGGTCATTTCGTTGAGCTTGCTTCTTGTGCTGATGTGATAATATTTTCATCTAGTTTTTCAATTGCTACTTCAATATCTTCTTGTATTATTGATGGCTTCTCCCTCAGTTGTTAACAGGTAACAGATAAGAACTAAAGCAAACGTCAAAACTGTAAAAGTCTGTATAATAGACCGCAACCGTACAAAAAATTCAACAACACGTAAACCCAAAAATACGTGAACTCAGAGAAATAAGAAAACAACACAACACCGATACATACACAGGAATAGTAAACCAAACAACGAACATTTTAAACCAAAACCTCTAAAAGCACACAAAACAAAACACACAAGTTAGAAAGTTAAACAGAACCTCAAATAAACAACAGGAAAGGACCCATATTTTATAAAGTTGTACAGTACAGGTTTAAGTGTACTATGGGGCTGCTAAGCTACTTCTAATGAACATCAGAGGGGACCATGGTGCCAGAAGTATTTACTCCATAACGTTCTAAGGCAAGCTCTACATCTTGCCTTTCACTGATGTGTCAAACCAGATTGAACTGACAGGTAGAGTGCAAGACAAAAATTAGAGGGCTTCATCATCGATATTCGAACGTAAGAAGTTTCGGTACTCTCTAACTTAAACGTATGATGTCATACTTGCAATATTTGATCACCTAACAGTTCCAATATGTCGTTCTGTCAACAACACGTACGATATCTGACTTGTTTATTTTGTGCGCAATTTCTATGTTTACAGCCAGGTAACAACGCACAATTTGTTATATTCTCAGAAAAGACAAAGATTACGGTTTCAGGAACATGCGATCTCTAGTATTCTATACAGGGCGATCTATAAGAAAAACTTGAACAGATGAATAATGGTGATATTCTAAGTAAAGAACGTTAAGTAAACATATGTTCTTTTTTTTAGTTTAGAAGCATTTACGTTATTTATGTTAAAAATTTTATGCAACTGGAAATGCCCCCGTTACCTTTGAATCGTTATTTGGAAATTTACCTAAGTTGGCTTGGAATTGTCAAATCCATATTTATATGTCAATATCACAAAGGTTTTTCTGAGTTAGCAATTATGCATGAATTTTTGACTGCCGAATTATTTATACCTATGGATTAAGTAATGGTAATACTCGACGTGCAGCATGAGAATATGGACGTAGATTTCTAAATAGACACCAACCTGCTAGGTCAATTTTTAGTGTATCATTTCACCGACCCCGAGACATTTTCGTTCCCATGAAATAAATCTACAAAATGTTGTAGACGCTATTTTGGAGAATCCTTCACTTAGTACGTGCCAGCTAGCAAATCAATTACAGTTGTCACAAAATATTGTATGGCGAACCTTAAATAAAGAGGTCTTACATCCATATCATCGTTAAAGTGAACATGCACTACATCCTGAAGGTAACCAGCAGCGATTAGAATTTTGCCAATGGATTCTTCAGCAAAATGCACGTAACCCTAATTTTATTTCACTTGTTCTTTGGTCAGATGAATCATGCTTTACTAGCGCATAACAACCTTCCATAATGAAAAATCCCTAGGCGATTTCAACGACGTTTTAGTGTAAAGGTTTGGGGTGGCATTTTCAATAATACCTTGCTGCCTATACAGATCATAAATGGAGAGCTGTATACAGACAACTTATGGAGCATACCCTTTATGATCTAACAGACAAAGTACCACTTAATGTGATCGCTAATATGTGGTACTAGCATGACGGCGTACCACAATATAGAGACAGAGAAGTAACTACGGGGTTAAATAATAATTTTCCAAATCATTTGATTGGTAATGGAGGTCCAGTAGCTGACCCTCACGCTCGCCGGATTTGAATCCCTTAGATTTTTATCTGTGGGGTCATATGAAACAGCTGGTTTATCAGGTGGAGATTACCAACGGGGAGCAATTAATACAAAGAATAATAAATGCAGGCCATGTAATAAGAAACGATACAAATTTTGTATAGTGCTTAACACGGTCTTTAGTTTGAAGATATGAAGTTTGTATTCTAGCGGAAGGTGGTTATTTTGGAATAGTAAATTGGAAAAGGAAAAGGACGTTCATATAATATTTTTTACTTAGAATATCATCGTTATTCATCTGATCAAGTTTGGCATAGAGCTTACAGCTCTCCCTGTATACATATCATTTTTTGGTCTTAATTGGCAGCCACTTATCCGATCTGTCGCAGCCACTGCAGCAAGTATAATTTATACGATGACAGTTCGTGAAATCATTTTACACGATTGGTACACCTGAATTAAATCACGTTTTCCTCGACTGCATTTACAAGTAGAGAGATTTATCGTTCGGGAATGTAGATATTTATTAGTAACAATTTATTATGCTAAAAGGTAGAAAGCTTTTACATTATAAAACCGTAATTGACTCCATTTATGGTGCCTTTAAGTTCATTATTTGCAACGTATAAATCTTATAGTTAGTATTTTTGAGATCGGTCGTGATTTAATAACACCCGCGGCGAAGCCTAGTGATGTTATTATGCAGTTTTTCTTGTGCCGTGGCGTGCACGTAGCGCTAAGCGTTTGTAGAGAGGGCTTTTACCGTTTCAAACTGACGTTCTGGTGCATTAGCGCCGACCTTAATATCCACCCTTTGCGTTCATTAGGTGCAATTAACCACAGGAAAAAATACGATTCTGCACGATGCCAAAATAAACGAGTTACCATAAAATGGAATTTATACTGCGATCCGGCGTGAACAGCCATTTGCTTTCTTTGTGGCAACTGATGGCATACACATTATACGCGCGTTCAAAAATCCTGGGCGCAGCAACAAGTTGAAAATTTGTTATAAAATACTGTTTCTCTATGATAACATAATAAATATACCGTGAAGACTTGCTGATTATGTTAAAACGAACTAACCTAATGTTCATCTCACTGCAGTTATGTTGCTGCCTCTTGCAGTTCGCCAGTATCAATTCAWTTAMACAAATAATAGAATTTATATTACACTATAATCACAAAAGCAAATTATCGCCAGTGTAAATGCAAATTATGCATTATTTATGGAAAATCAAGGAAATACTGACTTTATTTTATTTTTTATATCTAACCTACGCACGTCCGAAGAATGGCACCAAACTAACCAGCTGCACCATATCAAACCTGAACATGTTGAGAATAAAAAGGAAATTTTCAGGAAGCTGCCGATCGGTTTTCGGACACCAGCTGGCAAATTCACCGCCAATGGCAGTCGGACACGAAGAGAGCTTTTCCCACGATCCAGGGCGAAAGCCCACCGAAATCCAAAACAACTGATGATATAAAAGCGCTCACGAATGGCACCCTAAACGGAACAGCCGTAAAAACACCCCCGGATAAGCCGCGCAGAGAGGTCACCAAAGTCGAAATCGAGACCATAACAACATCTTACGAAACATTACCGGAAAAGCACAGGATTGACGTTGAATTGGTAAGACTACACGCTGCACATGTTCTAACTATAGGCAAGTGTTTCGTGAATGCTTTACTAACAACACAACGGACTCTGGGATACCATTCAGCCTGTAAAAGGTCATTTTGAACTTCTCTAGTGAGGTGATTTATAAAATATTTACCTAATTCAAAGTTTGCATGGTGTTAGATGCTGTAAATACAGGTTGGTTTTACAATTTATTATTGGAGTTACATTACCCCGAAACTTCAATGGCAACTGAGATATTTCGATCAGTTATATGCTATTGCTACTTTGATAGAAAATAGCAAAGACAAATAACAGTTTTTTTACCATTTGTACAATTTCCAGAAAGACATTTGGTTCATTTTAGGCATTTAACCTAAAAGCACTCTTTTGCGGATAAGTTGTAATCTTCACCAGCAGACTATCATACTATCAGAAACGACTTAGACTTCTTCATCAGATTGTATAATACTATACTTCTTGTTTTCTTGGCCTCTTTAGAAGTATTCTCGCCTCCTTAGGTTCATTTAGTAATCGATAATAAATGTATGGGGATTCTTGAATTAAAATAAAAGCTAGCGTAAATATATTCTTTAAGACTATGGAAATGATGGCATATAATTACCAATTTCATTTAAACCTGTAAATACCCGCGCTAAAAGGCTTAATGACGTCAGGACTATTAGTTCATATTTTGTGTGTTCTGGTTTCAATTAAAAACCTTTGAACAAAACAGTTTCAATTGGAACCACGACCTACAAAAGAAGAAGTAATATAAATAAAACAAGGATTCCATAAAATAAGTAATCTATATAATATATAATCGTTTTTCATTGTTACCTTACTAATCAATTCATAGTACTTATTAAGCTTCTGATGGCTTTCGCAATTACACCATCTTCCTATATAACCAACCAATTTGGGGATCCACTAAAGTTTTTAAGTTCGTTAAAAATGGTGTATACTCTTTAACAAAAAAATTATCATTACTACCATAAAAAAACATTTACAGTGCGGTACTTCCTCGTTATAGGTATACACCTCATTCCATAAATGTTCTTCAATATGTATATGATGCAATCCCGCTATCCCTGAAACTTGTATTAGCAGAGTGCCTACTAACCTAGTTCTAAACTTGACCCATAATGATTAGGTGTGGTACACGTCCGACTAAACTTCCGGAATAGGTAACTGCGTTTACTGCAGAACAAACATGCATTATTTCAAGGCAACCAGATAAGGTGGGTTGACACCACTTACTAGCACCGCGGGCTTGCAGAAAAATGCATCAACTTATACAAACAACAGCGGGGAAATTGCTTTCAGTTAAGTTAGTAATTTTCAAATTAATGTTATTGTCGTACCAAAACTATTGAAAATGCATCATTTAACTGAAGAAGCGACAATTTTTTAAGCGTACATGTAATGCACACACTAGTGTAACCTTCTGAAGGTCGTGTGTCAACTGGTGTTTACTGCATTCACGCCCCCTTATCGATTTTAATACATTTCTACAGTTTCATGAAAGCCAACTATTGCTGTAATGTATGTAATCCACACTATTTTGATTTTCATGCATGTATTGCATCTCATGTTAATTGACCGCTTTGTTATTTAATAATAATATAATGTAAAAACCACATTCTTAATCCAAGCCTTGAAAAGGCCGACAGCTTAGTCAATAACTAAAAAGTTGCTTTTGGTTTGTCACGAACTTTGTAATTGATGCAATGGCTAATAAGGACAAATGTATATAGCTTCATTTCTTCTTATGACGCAGTTTTACGGTGTTCATAGTATGAACAAGACAGATTAATACAGAAAATGCCCCGTAACCGTACATACATAAGAGCAATTATTAGTGGCTCGTCACAGGTGAAACGGAGATGCTGTATCCATATTCTACCACTCCGTACCCACCAGTGAGGTAAACTGCCAGTGAGCCTCATCTACATGTTAAATCTTCGACTTACAACACGACAAATGTTAGACGAACGTATCGTGAGCCCCGATGCAGCTAGAGACTACCAATACGGGCTCATCGCTATTATTTATTTTGTAGTCTTTCTCCTTTAACCGATTACAACCGAGATATCTATTCTATAACGTACTGCTTTGTAATTTACCAAACTGGAATAAATCAGCTAAAGGTAAGTCAACCATTCAAAATATGTTAATGTATACAGGGTTTTCCATGAAATGAGGCACCTTCAATAATTCCGAGTAAAATCCTTAAAACATATTGATTTTATTTCAGAGCAGGACATCTTAATATGATGGAATATTCGAAGCTATTAGAATAGCTCTCACCCTTAATTTTTTAATAAGGAAGAGGGATCAAGTAGTACCTAATTTTAAATGTTTTTAAAGCCCGTTTTGAAAATGTCGTAGAAAAACCAAAGGATTATAAACATATGTGATATTTATTAGGGTAACAGGCATGTACACTGAAAAAGTATTGCCAGCTTACACACTAGCCAAATGCGTCGGATGGTGTTCAACAGCCTTACATGTAGTAAATCTTGATGTATATATGTAGCTTTGACCTCGGATTTGAATAGGACTTTGATAGCGCAGTTGGTTAGTGCGTTTGACTAGTGTCCAAAAGGTCCCGGGTTCAAATCCCGCTCAAAGCTGGCAATACATGTATACGCCCATTACCCCTATAAATATCGCGTACGTTCATCAATGAATTCAGGCAGATTTAATATGTACATTTGATAAATGTATCTTTGTTAGTATAAAAAGATTATAGAATTACAAATTTATTTCAACGTCAAGCATTACAATTTCTTTATTTGGGTACCTGTAACGAGTAACTTATTTATTTCCATAGTTTATCCCCACATATAATCGGATCCAAATCTCTCTATTAAGATAGTTAACAACGTTATTCTTCGTTTTGTATGATAATTACCGAGCACAAGTGGGGTCGCACAAAAGAAGTGAAGGCGCTGCCCGGCAAGAGTACAAAGGATCAAGGATGAAGTTATTAGAGTCACATTTAATTTAAGACCTTAGGGCGGTACAAGACCAATAATTATCATTATTGTGGAACAGTATAAATAATAAACATGGATGCAAATTGATCAAAGAGAACCGCAGGTCCGTTTACAAGTTATTTGTACAAATTAAACGGAATTTCTCGTCGATGGTATCGGCCACGATTTGTTGATTGTGACGAGATTCAGCGATTGTCTTGAAACGAGACGGAATGCAGTTCGTGCGGGTAAATATTAAACTCTTTAATTACGTTCGCCCGACCTCAAAGAAATGTTAGCTCCATATACGTTTATCCGTCGATGAAAAAATACCGCTAAAGAGCGGATGACATTCCTCCGCAGCATCAGCTGTTTCAGAAGAAAAGCTCAGCATGACTTGAAACATCTCTAGATAGCATGCCTGTCGGATGCATTTAACATTTTTCCACGACGATAATCGATAAGTAGCAATGTAAGAAACAAAAATAAATGTTCTATACCTCCTCTACTCTGGTGATAGTACAACATAAGTTGTTATTATTCTCTAATTAGCCCTACTCTATATTCGAAGTATGTTTTTTAAAATATACCAAATACGTTTGTATTTTATAATAAAAACGCCGCAATAATAAAGATACTTATCATTTAGTTGAGCTTACTTCATAATTAAAACAAATACGATAAACAAGCAAATTATATACCATGTGCATAGATAATAGTTAGGTATTAAACAGTAATACATATAGTACTATTGACCACTTAACTTATAGGTAAGTGATATTAGTACCCATGTGTCTATCAAAACTATGACCTTATAAAAAAAATATTTTTCGTTCCTGTACTGCAGGATTTTGTAATAACTAATAAATAACTAGAGATATTATCCTCAAACGTGCTACCAGGTTTTAATGAATTAATTAACACAATTAGCGTTTAAGGTAACGTAATTATGCGTCTTGGACAGTATATATATTTCCCTGTTTCCTAAAACTGACACAGTTTCTAGTCTTAAAAGCATACGTTTCTATAGTCTAAAGCTTGCTTGAGTGGACCTCTATTTCATTTATTTTATTTATTACTGACCAATTCTGGTCTGACCTGACAGATGTATTATGTAACTTACAATATCAGATGGACTATATTGTTCATACCTTTTAGCACACTTACATGGAAATTAAACTACAACAAACTGATGTAGGTGCAATAGTTCGTATCGAAAACATTGAATGATAAAGAATCTGTCCTTGATAAGGTTAGCTACCTCCGGAAAGTATGTGTAATGTTTACCCCTTTCCTCAAGTTCGACAGGTTTATATAATATAAAAACACCAAGGTCCATGTTCGCAAAAGTAGAGTAAATTTAATAAAGCATGAATAATGTGCACAACGGATAGAGTATTTTAGCAGTTCTCCAATGGGCCTAATATGCTTAAGCTACACGAATGTTAGGTTTCATATTTAAATGATCTGTGTATTTTATCGTTTTATGGTGAACCAGGAAGTATTTATAGTTACGTTTTGTTTGTAGTTCAAAAGAAGTGTCATGTATTGTAAAAGAAACCTTTTATAGTAAATTCGTCAAATATGAAAATGTTCATATTTAAAGTGGATCGGCGAAAATACCTAAATTGTAATATATTTGCACCATGAGGTATAAAAAGGTTAAACACTACAATAAGGAAATAAGAAGGTAGACACTATATTCTACTGCAAATCCTCGATTATTCAACCATTAGGAATATTTCAATTTCACTGAATTCTGATGATTACACATGAAATCGGGAATCGACAGTTTCACTAGATCTAATCGAAAATTTAGTTTTACCAACGCCCACGGGGTTACAGGCAAAGGCAAAGGATTCATAAATTATTGTGTATTACTTATTTTGGTTCATTTTTACTGATAACAAATCATGAGTAAACATTTTAAAGCCTTAAAAATCAAGATAACGCGTTGTAGTGACATGGTTTCTAGGATATCCATCCAAGATGTTAAAATTTTCTTAGGATTTAGATTATGGGAACTCATCTTACGTACAGACTCTCAAACTCCAATGTATAAATCCATATACAATATTTGACACCTATATATTATCATCATCATAATTTTTCGTGAAATCTTACTTTTACAGTCATTGTGGTACAATATGGACCTTATAGCTTTCTGTTTGGTATTTACTTATTATAGAGTTTGATAGTATGATCCCTGGTTCTAACCTCATTTGGTCTGTTTAAATGATGGTAGCATAAACACAGAAGATGCTGTGACCAAGTCTTGGCTCTAACAACATATGCTGAAGCTGGTTCCCAGATACGATTGAAATTCATCATAGACTTAGGGACGGCCTATGATATTGTGTGGAAGGATACATTGATCCTCAAACTATTTAATACTCAGGAATGTGAAAAAACTGTGAAGCTTATCGAACGAATGCTGTCCCGACGTCAATTTAGCGTGTTTCTGGGAGAGAAAAGTAGCAAATTCAGGATTTTTAATAATAACCTTCCATAACGATGGGTCCTGTCACCAATATATTGTGTCCGTCCGGTAACTCAATCGAGATGGCATTGGCTTTGCAAAGTAAAGACTTTTCTGTACTTTAATAAAACCTTTCAAGAGACATCGAGATTATGAAATGCGAGATATTTTCTCGTTGAATGAAAAGATTTTTCTTTCAACGCTTTTATGAAAGTCGACCGTAGTTGCTGAAATTAACAGTTCTGTGTAATGTATTAATGATTTTCATAAGAATATATATCGTAAACAATACACTACTGAAGGATAAAAACGAAATCAAACACGGCGAAATCAGTGCTGCCAAAGTAACGCAACCACCTCGCGTTCGAGACCAGCTCATTTCTGATAACATCCTGAAGTTTATTATTATAACCAGCTGCGCAGTGAAAATAAGAAATGGCATGGGGTTTCTATGCGTAATTGAAACTGAGGTATGCCGCAGATAACCGCCTGTATATGCTCGTGGAATACCATATTTGCTGTAAATAATATGACAGGCGGTTTGGTATGTAAATTGCGTAATTGCAAAAGGACGCGAATGATCTTCACTATGCGGACGGCACCAAAAACGGAATTGCCTGAAAATTGAATAGATCTGTTTTCCTGGAGAAGCATTGATATTGGAAGGCAAAGCTAATGTTTATTTCCAATACAACATTAATTGTTTGTAATATAGTATAATGGAAAGCACAGCATTCGACCTTCGTTTGTACTTCTGATGAGTTTCACCGGCATGATTAATGGGGACCCACTATTATCAGCTTCCTTACACACAATTAATTAATAAATGACACTGTTCGTTAACCGTGCGGCATTCAAGCAACACTTTCATTCTACGGGAGGCTTTTATATCTTCCTCATTCCGATAGTCGTACGGGTCCTCTGCGGCACGACGAAACTGGCTCATTTACCTGTCAACAGGGTGTTTTTAATCGTTTGTCATAACATGAGAGCTTGGGGATGGAGGCTTCTGTATGCAGGCGGCTTCTCCAACATGTGTTCAGTGTTGTTTTACATTAAGTTTACTTCCCCTTAATCTGTGGGGTTGGGCACGTGGCTTTGTGCTCCTCTTGCACGAGTTAAGCGTTTCTGAGATGTTTGGAACGAGTACTAAATGTATAAAAGGATAGATGTCAAGTCGAATTATTTAATTATAAAAAAGCTGTAACGTGATTGTGTATAAACCCCATTGCAAAAAAAATAAAAGCTTTGTTGTGTCTGCATTAATTTGGTATGAAACATAGTAACTTTCAATTCTGACCGAGTGTTTTTTAGCTTTTGACGAATAACATTTAGCAAATTTCTGCACTATTAACCAACTAAATTCGATTTTTTCTTCGGATGGCCGTTATCTAAAAAAGCTAAGGATAAGATAACAGAGCAGTACATAAAAGAACTGTTGTTTCAAGATATAATGTTACTTTTTTTCACGGACTGCAAATTATAGCAGAAATCATTAGAACGAAGAAAAGTTCACAGTGCTTCTACGTTTACTAAAACTAAAAATTCATACTGTTCCATATTTTGCCTGTTTATTGTTCCACTTTTCCTATTCTTCGTACCTATACTGAACACATAATTTGGAGTGTCTGTTATTGTATCTAGTTGTTTTATAATGAGTTTCTACATAGGCTATTTGTAACCAATTGCAAATCACGCACTTTTTGCATTCTTAACATCTAGGTTCTTAGGTGTAAAATCGAAAGTGTTTAATGTCAAAATCGTAATTTATATATATCCTATTTGCGTATTTGACTAGTTTTATAAAACAAATTTTTGCCCCATTTACTTATTAAATTCCTTACAAAATGTTACATTAAACATAAAATCATAAAATCCGGCTATTGAGATATGAATTGTGACTTCAGTTAATGGGGACTTATTTATTATTTCCCAGGTATGTAAAATGTTTTATTAATAAGTCAGCTACGACAATACGCCTACGCATATAAATGAAAACGAAATAATATAGATTTTGCAACACGGCAGAGAAAAACCACGACGTTTTCAAGTTTATTTTAAAGCCAGACGCGGAAGGCAAAGCGGGATTTAAAAACGATTTCGATGAAATTAAGTTATAAATGACTACTGGATTATACGTTTCGAAGATATATTGCTACATCAACAACGAAAATATCCAGTGTAACACGGTTTTTCTCTGGCGGAAACATAAACAACGAGCTTTGGATATGATGTACGAAATAAATAATAAGAACAGAAGATTCGTTCGTGTAAATAACAATAAATACTGAAAAGTAGCTTGTAAACATAATGTTCGTGCCATTTTTTGATATTTTCTGCACGTGCGTGGTAAATTAAATGTTGATAGAAATAATATGTTATTCAATTGCTACCATGCAACTATAAGGTAGTAATTTACATATTGCAAACAAATTGTTACATCCTGTATATGTAGGTCGTTAAAATTGTTAATAAAAAAACTAGTAATCATTATACACGATTTAAATATGACAATGTCTGACTGTTTACAGTTCTCATGAACGCATGTGTCATCAATGTATTTATGTGTATCTTATCAGCATAGTGTATACAATTTGAGGCAGGTAACGTTTATTCTAATTCATGTATAGGGCCCTTTTAGCAGCACATCTATAAAGTCCCTAGATAGATAAAGTACCGAAATTGTCCGCCATTTTAGGGCAAAATATTAGCAAGAGATGTGACAGAGAACCAAACCAATCAAATTTAACATTAAAGATTATAAAACTGTCAGGTATAAAGTTCTGGTTCATAAAACGCGATACCAATTACCTAGGAAAAAGTCAAACAACACTGCACGAGAGCCTGATATCTGCCAGTTCTCGAATCCTTGAGGTCAGGTTTGATGGTTTGGTTTTTGACATAAATAGTCAGTGTTGTTTCTAGTGCGGGTCAACCTTAGAAACCTTAGCTTTTAGCAATTCCTGATACCTAGTGGAGTAAGTGTGATCAAAAGAATTATATTCCTGTTTATTTTGATGAATGGAAAGAAGACATTGCATAATATAAATGCAAGGTACTATCAAAATTTTGAACGTTCGGAACACATTTTTACAGACACTTCGGTATGCGCAGCCTGACGCACTGACCTGACCTGACCTCAAGGGCGGATCCAGGGGGGGTCATGGGGGTCATGACCCCCCCTGGGTCTGGGCTGGGTGTAGTACTTTCTATGATGGCGAGTGCCTACATCCACCAACAACAAGCACTACTATCCGTTTTAATCAAAAAATTACAACGTCGCAATTTATTCCCAGAGTAACGAGTGGCATTATAATTTTGGGGGAAAATTGTATGACAGCGTTGGATTTTTGACAGTTTAGCTGTTTAGAACACGTGACTTTCGAAATGTCGATGGAAGCGTATACATAAAAACAACGCTACTTCTAACGCTCTGTCATAGAAATCCCATTACTTAATACTAATGTCAATCACTAGAGCTGAAACTTTTGATTCGAATAAAATCATTCCTTCAATCTCGTAGATTCGAATCATTCAAATTGTTCATGAATCATTACCAAAAATGAGTTACCGAGCTGCAAGACCTTGTTAAAGAGAGTTGTAAAGTGCGTAGCGTAACCAGTAACTGTAGGAGTGTTAACTTTTTGATTTTTTTAAATTTACTATTGCTTTAACGATAAAAAGATCATACCTAACAAATCAGTATGTATAGTAGAATTATAATGGTTTGATATTTGCTGATAATTATTATACCTTTGTTTCAGTGATGGATATTTACGGGTAATATCTAATTTTCTAGATAAAGCACTTTGGCATAGATTTTTGACTAGAAAATATAGATGAGTATATTATGGCTAAAGTCTATTAGGTACATGCTAAAACTAAAATGGCAAGTAATTTGTTTCTAATTTCTCCGTTTTGTTGACTTTTCCATTAGTCGAATACATTGAAATTTTTAAAATTTCATAAAAAAATTTTTGATATCTGGATCACATACTTGTTTAACATATATTAGTAAGTAATCGGGGTAACCAAACGATTTTCCTACTTCTTTGGGACACAAAAGATAAACCATATGTTTCGACGTCTTTCCGTCCATGACAACATGATATCAATCGCCGTTTACATTAGTTGAGAGTACAGTTGCAAACCGCATTATTCTCGCAGAAAACAGGTAAACAAATCTTACATTCCGCATTTCTCAAACGGCACAACTAGGTTGTTCTTAATTGATTTAGGTTTTTTTTTATGCATCATGTATCAACCCTAATTCAAGTATTAACGATTGATTCATTAGCTGTGAGTCGAATCAAACGAATCAAGGCATGAATCGTTAAAATCGAACGACTCGCTCAAGAACGACCCAACTTTAGCAGTATGTTTTAAGTTTCTACGGTTTCCTATGCGCGCATTTCCTGCCTGTCGGAAGCCATATTGAATGGTGTAATCCTAAAAGGTCTAAAGGAGGTTATATTTTAATCTATCGTGTGTCACGTAGTGCTTTGATATCGTGTTCTTTGTATAAAAAGATGGCTTGTTTTTGTAAATTTGCCAATAAAAACGACGGCACAGCTAATAATTAATGAATGTCAACCCTTAGTGCCTTACCTGTGACGATTTTATTGACCATTGATTGTTTTCGCCATTACTAAAATCCGAATTCATTTCTTTTATGAGATAAAAACAACACGTGATTGTCAGTTTCATTTGTGCACTCAATGAATTTCTGATTTTTTGAACTGGACTCCGCGTTTAGAGAAACATACCGACCGAAGTGGATTAAAGGCACAATTCGTTTTTCAGGAAGAAAAAACCTAAAAATTAATTTTGCTATTCGATTAAAATTATTTCGCCTTATAACAATAAAATACTATTTCTTTTTCAATTAGATTATTTTAATAAAATTGTAGCCTCTACTGACTAGGTGACCCCCCCTGATTTGAAAGCTGGATCCGCCCTTGCCTGACCTGACCTGAGGCACTTCCTCTGAATTTTAAAGACCTTAGCAGCATGGACAGTGTCCCCATGTGAGAATTGTATGCAATGGTAGATTACACTATGAAATATGGCGTGATATGCAGTTAACAACGTTGGAGGTGAGACGGCATACACCAATTGTCTAAACAAGTACAGCTGTTTTGTAAGTTTAGTTGTTATATAGTCGGCATGAGCTTTCCAAGTGAGTCCGCCTAACAGCTTCATTGGTTTATAAGTAGCTGCATATTTACTCAGCGAAAATTCGATTTCTTGCGTTTTATCATTATTAATTGTTAATTATTCTTGATAAACCAGTTATTTATTCGAGCCTAGACCCCTACATTACTTAGATGCAAACTCTGCAAAGATGCACCAGTATCATACATGTAGTGTCATCTGCGAATAATATAAAATTAGTCCCAGTTAGTGTGAGTGGTAGATCATTAATGCAGATTACAAACAACGTTGGTCCCAGGATCGAACCTTGAGGCACTCCTAGTTTGATTTCTGAGCTCGTGGACAACAAATTGATATCTATGCTTCAGGTATGAAGCCATTAAGGCCACACTATCGTCACTAAAGCCGTATAATTTCCGTTTCTTTATATACTATGTGTTACACAGTCAAATGCTTTTGACAAATTTGACAGGAAACTAGTGTATGGSTTCTCTGCTTGAAKCCGGACAAGATTCTTTCACTAAGAGTGGTTAGTGCTAAAGTGGTTGATCGATTACTTCTAAATCGGAACTGCTATCGTGAATATAATGCATTGTGTCCAAAGAATTTATAAATTTGATAGACTTCGTCGTCCGGTTGTGAACTACATTCGTGCAAACATTCAAAAAATAAATGTATTATAGAAAACTGCACCCAGCAAGTTTTTCTTTTAATTAGTAATACCCAGAATCATAATGTAACCCTCTATTGAGAAACCCTATATTAGCCTATTATTATTGCCTCGAAAACTATGAAAGGAACCTTTCGGTAGTAATTTAAGCAACAAAGCTGCCCAATTACTGTAAGTGACAATAAACGGGTGAGGTTTTATAAGGGAAATAAAAATAAAACAAAAGCGTGTATCCCATTAGCACCAGATCCCATAAATCGCCGTGTGGGAAACCCCGATTATTGATTCCTGACTGTGGTGTAGGTTAAGGCGTCCTGCCGCAATCTACAACCGGAAATCCCCGACCCCGTTATCCAATATCCAGCCAGCTACATCCCCAAATCGACCGTAAAATTTTTGGCGCACTGGATCGCCGCGCTTCCTATCTCGAACCGGAAAACACCCCGGATTCAAATTTCCCCGGCCTATTTTCAGTCGCGAGATGCATTTCCTGTTCGGTGCACCAGATTCTTGTTGTGTCCCCTCGCACGTCACCGTGGAGCGTGCTAAGACCTCGTGGTTCAGTACAGCGTTGCCCCCGTGGCGTTCTTGTAGTTGATCGACGGATGCTGGCCTTAATTTATTGCTTACGAGCTTTTGGGAGGGTGGTGGTGTGAAATTATCTTTGAAATATATCCGGACTAATCAAGAATAAAATTAAAAAAAGAAATAGGAGTCGAAACTTTTTCACTAGACTTAGGTTTTTTGAAACTATGAATATAAATGCGCTGAAACGCAGTACACGTAGTTACGTACTATAAGTAATTAACCAAATTTCATGCAGAAAGTCAAGAGAAAGTCGCTTCTAATACAGTCATTATATTTTTTGAAAAATAAAAGCTGTAAATAGTGTGAAGCATATCAACAGCCGAAATAGAAATTAATGAATAGATGGAGACAGCTTTTGCAGGAACTATTATTGTACGTGAATTACTAGCAACACTTATGGTAGGAAACAGGGGAGGCTCCAGGAAAATGAAAAAGATCGATATGAATAAAAGATATGCTGAGAACTGTAATTGCAGTTAAAAAGCTCCAGACCATGAGAAACTGAGATATTCAAATATTTCCACATTAGAAATCCTCAGAGTGAAATCTATAATTAATTGATCAAGCTTCTTTGGCTGACAATTGTTGTAATTGAAGTTTCGACATTAACAGAAAAAGATCGCCCTCTTCTTGTTGCAAACACAGTGCCAAGGAATTGGAAACACCTGGGGTAGATATAATAGAAAACAGAAATTCGAAGAAGTTGGATTTTAATATAAAAACAAAGTCATTACCCTGACAAGTGTTAATAGTGCCTTAAAAATGAGAGAAGTAAAAACAGAAAAACTATTTTATCTACGAATTAGACCCCTACACCACTTTGCTTTTTGACAAAGCTGGAATGAGGAAGGGAACTAAATGAGATTTGAACTCATCATTCGTACCTCTTGCGACAATTGTTGATATAGCTACGTCAGGACGGCCAGAACCCATTTTAGCATAAATGTTAATGTTAATTCGATGGATGCACAGTAGACGCCGCTCAAAAAAAACGCTGGGTGTATAAATGGAGAACAATGGTAGGCTATAGCTCTGAATATAAATAATCAAACATTATAGTGAAAGTTAATGTTGTCTATGGGGGAGTTAGCAGGACCAGCAGGCCACATCCTTTCCGATGACGATGACCTTTTAAGTGGAGGCAACTTGGGTGATGACAGCTGCAATGATGTCGGCATCTAAAACTTTCTTCATACACTATGTTGCCCAACTTCAGTTCTGGGCCTTAGCCTGTACTTGTTGTTTTCGTTCGATAAAAGCTTATCTTGTTTAACGCTTATAGGTAGTTATTGTTGCTGACAAGACAACGTCATTCTTAGTGCTTTTTGAACGACGTTCACCAAGTATCATCCATCGAACACCACAGTAATATTAATACCAAAACGAGTTCTGGTATCTAAACATCGCATATGGCCTTTACTGACGTGTTACGATGACATACGTGTACACTATTCACAACAATGTGACGAACTTTGATGAACTATAACATGGTGACAGAGGTGGTGATGTCTCGCTGGAATATTGTCAGAGTCAATTGGTTGACGCATGAAATGATGTTACTCAACTTTCAGCTAAATAAGGCATGTTCTGTACTTTTCGTTTTTTTCTGAGCTCAAATAAACCTTGATAAATTACCTGTTGATTCCATTCTGACGACTTGTAATGTAGGACACGTCATTTCGCCGGTATTCAACTCGGAACATGACAAAAACTGAAAATTTGCATGTTTAAGAAAAAATAATGTAGCGTTGAAGATCTGTCTCGGAAACTATTTGACTTATATGGATTGATTTGATCTCATTTTGCAGCAAATGTAATATGTTTTAGAAGGGCAACATACAGGTATTTTCTTTTTTAGTTTAGGAGATATTTCCAAATAACAAGTGCGAATAAATCGATGTTTTTCGACTACCATTAAGTTAGCAATAGGGTACTGAGGGTTGCAAATTTGAATTTATATACTAGAACATGTCCAAAACATCCCTACTCCTAGTAATCCATCTAATTCAGGTTAATGCCTTTTTAAAAGGATGTAGAAAGAGCTGCCAGGTCAAATACTCAACATACATCAAATCTTAAATAATACTAGGTCATAGCAAGAATTTAAGGATCTTGAAAATAAGAGGCTTAGACGCGTAATAATTATATACGAAGCAAAACCAAAATTATCTACGTAAGAAACACAACATGGAACTGAAAATGGATTAAACTGTAAACGGATTAAGATAATTAAGAATACATTGGATGAAGAAAAGAACATGTATGAACTGGTTGGAAGATGGATTGTGTGTTGGATAGAACAGAAGTAGCAGTGATAGTATTCATGCATGCTCAGAATGAATGATGATCTAATTTTGTATAATTATTGCTGGGACCAGTTTATAAAAAAATATGTTGGGGAAAAGAAGAGAACATGAAATAAAGCAAAAATAATGGCACTAAACAAAAAAAGATGAATATATTCTGTGCACAAAGTGTAAGGGTGAATTACTACACGTCGCAGTAAACCATGATCATATATGTATTTGTTGATATGTCGCCTTAGATATTTCTTTGCTGTATTCATATGTTTAGTTGCATGATATTGTTACCGAAGTTCCCAGCAGTTCTATTTTGAATTATGGTTTATCTGAACACCAAATACTAACAACTTAAAATGTCGATGGTAATATTATTAAAGAATGACAGATGGACAAAAAAAACAAACGATTTCATTTGACATTTTCATTCATAAATTCACACACAACTTACGAAATCTCAAATTAACGTGTACTAAATTGCAGTTGGTTTTCCGGAAGAAAGGTTAACTAGATCAGGTCACCTATGTACATTCATGTGTGTTATTATTTTATTGTGAAATGTTGTACAGATTTGGAATATATTTCCAATTATCGCTTAATAACTGAAACAGCGTAATAACTAATTGCTGCGATTTCAATCTGGTAATGTCCGTGTAGTGTGTGCTGGAACTACGTGACTACAATTTAATGTTTCTTTGTTGCCAATCGGTAGATTAACGTTGAGTTATTAATAAAATAACTTTCAGATGGTGTTACTTGGAACTACACAAAATCGTGGCAGCACGTAGTGTCTATTTAATAAATAGCCACGACATGGGCTCGATTCCTAATATGAAGTGATTGGTGCTTATTCCTTTCCGCATTCGCTGTATAAAGATGAAAGAAAGACCATCATCACTACTAATTTTGTCGTGGGTGTCAGGCGCCCACCTCTGTCTTCAAAATGTAAGCTCTGGTAAATACTTTCCTTTCATTTACCTTGGATTCTACTTCGAGTAAAAATGGATCAGAAATCACCATCAATCAGATCATAAAGATTAAGTCTTAAGTCTCTTGAATGCTGTCAGTGTGTATTGAAAGGGCTGTCTTAATCAAATCATCTTTTAATGAGTTGAGTCAATGTTGCGGTGAGGTTTCGAACAGGTAATACAGAAGCTGGACGTCCTTTCTTACAACGTCGATTTAGTAACTGGGTGGTAGTGTTTTCACACTCTGATCAGAAAAATTCAGATGACAGCCTGCCAAACCATCACCAAAGCTGGATGGTGTCTTCTTGTACCTTCGGAGTCTTCCACCAGCCTCTCCAGCCTCGACCTTAAATACCAGAAGATAGGATTTTCTAATGACCGTCATTGACCTGCTGCCTCAACAGCCTCTATGGCAAGGTGTAACCAGTAGCTTGGATGTAAACTCCACTTTATAATGGGTGATATTCTAGGGGCAATTTTTATCTTCCTTGCAGCATCTTCTTGTCTTGGAAGCGGAGTTGTGCAAACTTTTTCAGCGACTGCTTTTAAACTGCTGTAGTTGTCGACTTGTTGGCTTCTCATCAACAGAGGATGGTTCCTTAAACCGGTTTATAGTGTGTTTTAAGCAAGCGTAGAACTTATGCTTTAACTATGTATTGAAGAGGTCCTCCACCCTCTGTGTAAATTAATCTCGAATTTTCTTCATCCGTGAAAGTTGTCGATATGCACTTTTTCAMAGATCGCGAATGCTTTCTASCGGCAACACCGCCCGTTTCGCCAGCGGGGCCGCGTAGTCGCCAGAGCTTTAGTGCTTGCCGGTGCGGCATCTGGGAGTCCCACAAGAGATAATCGGTGCATCCCCGATCCAACAATCCCCGGACGCGCCGTTTACCCCGAACCTCGTAAAAAGTGATCCAACGCTGACCGCCTAATTGAGTGATAACGACCGGTTGCCGTGCGACGGCGTCGCGTGAGGTGTTAATTTCGGTAGGTGAGCGGCGGTAATGTGAAATTAAAGGGAAGAAAATTGACGGCCGATTTAAGACGGCGGCAATTTTTTTGCGCCGAGGAAAATAGCACGTGTCGTTTGTGCAAGGACTGGTTTTGCTAGTAACACAATGCCGTTTTATCAGCGGGTATTGTACGCGGCCGGTACTTGCACAAACGGCTGAGCCGGTCGTGACTGCCTGTTAAGTATGAACGACACAAAGGGCATGGAACAAGGAAAACGCAAAACGTAGGCTACATATGTAAGGATTTTTTTGTTTGCGTTTGGTACACTTCTATCGCAAAAGTAATAACAATATAATCCAAGTACTGCTGGATCAATATGGCTTGCACAATGTTGTATAAAAAATATATGAATAGTTAGTTAAATATGTACCTTTGTATAAAAATGGTTCAAATTTGATGAAAGCCAAGGCTTATACACATTTTAACAAATTTTCTGAATACGATATTCAAAAGTCTATATTCAAATTAAAAAACGAAATGACCTGTAGAGATGATCAGATAGCTAGCTTTCTAATTAAAGATTGTTAGAGGGTTCTTATCTCATCTTTAAAATATTTGTTTAATCTTACATTGTCTACAGCTTCATTTCCCGATATTTGGAAAGTTACACAAGTGTGTCCTCTTTTAAAGAGCGCCAATCCCTCTGATCGCCCCATTGCAATTTTATCAAATTTTGCTAAGGTTGTCGAGATGTTATTGCGCAATATAATTTTTAATGAAATTAAGCATTGCATTTCACCTAACCAACATGAATTCTATCCAAAACGTTCTACTCTAACTTAGTGCAGTTTATGCAGTCTCCCGCAAATATTATAGTTAATAAAGGTCAAGTTGATGTCATGTATACTGACTTATCGAAGGACTTCGACAGGGAGGACCATTGTGTTCTACTTAATAAACTAGAGCAGCTTGGATTGAGTGATTATCTCGTTCAACTAGTAAAATCATATCTCACTCAACGTAAATTATATGTTACATATAACGGTTTTAAATCATACAACTTTTAGCAACCTCCGAAGTTCCTCAGGGGTCTAACATGGGGCCATTGCTGTTTATTTTGTTTATAAATGATCTATCACTTTCGTTAGAATCTAATCATCTGTTTTTTGCGGATGACCTGAAATTATTTTCTGAGGTATCCGGCGAGGATGACTGTTTAGCATTGCAAGGGCAGGTTAACCGTGTAGTGAGATGGTGTGCTGTGAATAGATTGCCTCTTAATAGTGACCAGTCTAAGGTTTGCACTTTTACCCTTAGAAGGCAAGCTTTAATGTTTAATTATAAAATTGAAGCAGTCGAGTTGATGCTCTGCTACAGCGTTAAAGATCTTGATGCGAGTTATGATTGTAAATTATCTTTTACTGGTCACATAGACTCACCGGTAAAGTTCTAGGTTTTATTATTCGCAACTCAGCATTGTTTAATAATATTAGTGTATTGAAATCTTTATATTTTACTTTTGTTTGTTCCAAGTTGGATTACTGCAGTTTGATATGGTATCCTCATTATCAAGTACCCATTAACCAAACTGAGAAAATTCAGAGACGATTTCKTAAGTTGACTTCCCTGAGACAATTACAGTCGAACCAGAAACAGCATATTGTCGTCTTTAGGGTGTCTGGGTTCCCATGATGGTCGATCAAGTGTGAAAACGAAGACAAATCAGAAGTATGAATACAAAATAAGCCACGTATAATGTTCGCTAGTTCCCTATGAATAAAACTAAAGGTATACAAACACGCTGAATATAAAGTTTTCTGCTTTGGCATGCGCATAAGTATATGAAAGTGCAAGATACAATTGACTTATTTTCTTATATGGATATCTAATGGAATTAATGGAATGCGAGATTTTCTACTTGTACGTTGTGTCTGTGAGTACTGCGCTTTTTTTTTTGTACCTAATATTTTAACGGCATTAACCAATCGACAAAAGTTGATGGAAAGTGTAATTTACACCTAAAAGTGATAGTGGAATATCCTTATTTAAACTTTCTACTTCTATTTACGGAAAATAGCACGAATGAATGTTTTAACAAGTTCACCACACCTAACGTGGAAATATACATTTTATGCATTTGAAGTGCCTGCAACTAACAGGCGGGTAGATTTTTTAAAAATATAGTCGCGCATGGCTCCCATGATAATATGGCTTAATGTATACTCGTCATTACACAACTTTAGGCTTTGAAATTCGTTATTTTTTATTTCGCATGGGTTGCTTTTAAACCATCCAAGACGAATCCTCCTGAAATGGTACGACATGAATTAGCAGGTTAATTATCTGACGAAAATGACTAAATGTTTATAAACAGGCAATAAAATAAATCACAAATAAGATAAAAGCCGAATTTTTCATCTTCGCCGACATTATTTTATGGCATTTAGTATGAAATTAAGTATTTTCAAGAAAACCGCGTAAAGCCCACACTCATTTCAGACAGCATGGAATTGCAGATAAGAAGCACAACAAATAATAGTTGGCAGCGCCCGCTCTAGCGGAGTTTACAAGATACATAAATTTTTAACTTTGATTGTACTCCAAGCCTGCAAAGGAAAATCATTGTTTCTTTGTCCTGAAACCGGCAGATCTGTAATTAAGAGTTCATTATTCTAGCCCAGTATTAGTCGTTTCATTTTTTATTATCTATTTATACACTAAAACTCGACTTAAAAGTTCCCACAAATGAAAACCAAACGTTGCTAAATCGGGGTGCCTAGCAGGGCACAATACTGGATCATTTGTTCCAATACAGGTAATTAAGTTCAAAATCATCTAGTCCATCATATAGTGATGAAGGCTCTCACGGCGATCGTCCATACTAGTAGATAATACCGGGTTAGTTGGTCGTGACGATTTCCTCTCTGCAGACGTTTCGCCCACCGTTAAAGTGACATCTTCAGAGGCAAGTTTATCGTGGACGTAATTGTTTCCGAGCAAGAGAGTACTAACTGGGAATTATCTACTACAATATAATCAAGTCCATCAGTAAGAAAATTGTATGATTAAATATCGTATTAGGAAATATGATCGAGTATCTGCTAGATTAAATGAACTGAAGTGGTTGAGAGTTCAGAATATTTTCAAATACCTACCTGCGTAACAAACTGTTTTATAGACGTGATCTCCATAACATAAATGTACGCCACGTTAATAGTCTTTCATTACCCCCCCCCCCCCCCCAATCGGTTGGCCACGTTTCGCAAATCCTTTTCGTACAATTCAGTCGTTTCGTAAGGAAATAAAAAATATTCTTTTGTCAACGCAGTAAAGCAAACCTTGAGCTAACTGTTTTGTTTGATGGTATTATTTATTGTATTGATTATGATTAAGGATGTATTATTTCTTGCTGCCAAAAGTTAAGTTGAATAACTAAAGCTAGACTTTGCCTTAATAGGAATCAATATGGATAAGTTAAATTTGTTTATACTCAATTAAATTGACCCTCTGCGCATCCATACAAAAGAGTATTAATTATATTTCCAAATTTAATTTAACAAATCAAACAATGCCAACGCAGCTCTTAATAGCGGTCGGGGCTTTTTTGCAATGTCACCTCGCGGTTAGCAGCCTGGAAGGCGATAGTCCACAAACTGGCGCGGATATTTCATTACCAAGTTCACGTATCTATTTCTGTCCGCACACAACATATCCAATCTACTTCCTTGAATGCTGCGGTTAATTGAGCATTTGAATTTCAAAATTATTTTGATAAACGATAGGCGCACAAGTCGTGGTTCGCTCGATTCGCTGCAGAGGACTTAAACAAATGCCACACAAGAACAAGCCGTCGCGTTCGCTGACTGACAATGTGCAATCAATGGTGGTTAATGTTCCATTCTGCTGTGCACTTAGATATTCAAGGACAGGATTCCTTACATGAAGCACAGTTCCATTAAGCCCATGTCGAACGCGGCACCCCACACAGATTGTTGTGATTAGAGTAAGACGTAGCGACCGTCAGGAATTTGCTCAATTAGCCACGGGGTACAACATTTAGGGGTCTTGCCATCTTCCCTAGTTAACAGTAAAATGAATGGAAAGTACTTATACAGAGCGTGGGCATTCTTTCACCCATAACTCAATAATTCTCTAATATACGAAGAACTTTTATAGAAAGATGTTGCTAATATTTGAGTACGACCTAAAAATCTTTTGAACTGAAGAATAATGGGAGTATAAAAAGTTCTTTTATTAAGTGAAATTGAGGGATAAACTGTATTGGTTAAAAATATCGACTCCGACTCCGAAAAAATGGGACCTGCACGTCCTAGGGCAAGAATTCTACCATAGTATATGAAGAATTAGTAGTAGAGGAAGGCTCAATGTTTGAAGGAATTCTTCACAATGGCATGTCTTATTTAGAAGACGCAACCAAGCCAACTGTTTGACATTTCTCTCAATTTTCTGGAAAATTTCTAGATCTATTTTTTCGAAAGCAAGTCTTTTGATGTAGTTGAAGCTCCAGAAAAAAAATCCATCTTCCAGCCAATATGTCCACTACGACTGATCCATACATTTGGAAACAACTGCCCTGCTATCGATAATCTAGGATGCGATGTAACCCTTTAAAATAATCGTTTATTTGGAGATACGTATATAGGCGTTGTTTAGCGTCACACTATTTACATCAATTTCGACGAAAAACGTCTAGGTGGCTTTGTCATCATGTCAGTGTAATGCTGACAGATGGTATTGCCATCCTAAATTCTTACTTTCATCATACCATTGCTTTGGTATATAAGCAAAACCAATTCTATGCCGTGTTGTCTACACCAGACCTAAACTGCACTGATGAGCTGTAATGACAGCGAAATAGTACTATCTGCAGTTGGTTGAGGTGTAGACAGCACAGCATAGACATGCATTTTAACGTCAAATCTCATTGAATTGTTACAAAAATTGGAAGAATACCAAAATTAGTAAGAATTTTAGTTAGAAAAAATAAGTCTTTCCAACCATAGCAAAGCCAACTAAGATTTCCATTAGAAAAATGCATGTTTCTCTCTAAAAAATGTGACCCCTAAAAATTCTGAGTACACCACTGGATTAAAAATAAAAATACCTATGCAAAACGTCTTTGTCTTGTATCCACATATCCAAGCGAGATATCGAGAACTGAAGGCATATTATATTAATTCTTCAAAAGGAAATATTCTTAATGTGAACTTCCACTTTATTTTTAAATTGTAAAGCGCTTTCGGCTACATGCTAGCCATCGTCAGTACAAACGTTAAAATGAAACTAACAGTTTGACAAAGTCAAAAAACAGAAACAAGCAAACTTGACTACAAACTGAAATGCAACCCACATGCCAATAACTCAAACGAAACATTAATTTAGATCAAACAAAGAATTTAGAATAGTAAAATTTTGTTCGTTAATAATTTTATAAATCTCTAAAATTTCCAAATAATTTAATTTAGATGATTTAGTACACAAATGTAATGAATTTAGATTGTCTAGCGTGGCAGTGTGTTTATTTACTAATAAATGGTTAGCTAACGAAGAATTTGTTGTAACAATATCTGTATTTTTATACTTTTCAAATTGTTTCAGATGTTCTTTACCTCTAGTTAAAAAGGATCTTCCGGTTTGTCCAATATAAACTGAATTGCAATCATTACGTGAAAAACTATAAACGCCTGAATTATTTAAAACTGAAATTTGGTCTTTATTACGGACAAAACGGGAAAACACACTGCCTACGGTAGAAAAAGCAATATTTATTCCATTAGAAGAAAATAATTTAGATAGGCTAACTGAGACTTGACCAGCAAACTTAAGAGGAAACCAAACCTTAACTTTTTCATCCAAATAAGTGGTATAGAAAGAAAATTTAAATTTTGTCAAATACTTAAAATAAAGTTTTTCTATTAAATAATTAGGAAAATTGTTATTGAAAGATTTATTAATTTCGCGTAATGAATTTTCTTCTTATCTTTCTTTTGAAATTTTTAGAAAATCTACTTGTACAAACAATGTTATTTCTTATTTTTCTTTACACCCTTATGCACACAAAATGGCTGTTTTTCATTCACTTTTTAATCGACTTTTTAAATTACCTCTCTCATTAAATGCTTTCGAAAAAGAATTGGGTGTAATACTACAAATTGCTTTCAATAACAATTTTCCTAATTATTTAATAGAAAAACTTTATTTTAAGTATTTGACAAAATTTAAATTTTCTTTCTATACCACTTATTTGGATGAAAAAGTTAAGGTTTGGTTTCCTCTTAAGTTTGCTGGTCAAGTCTCAGTTAGCCTATCTAAATTATTTTCTTCTAATGGAATAAATATTGCTTTTTCTACCGTAGGCAGTGTGTTTTCCCGTTTTGTCCGTAATAAAGACCAAATTTCAGTTTTAAATAATTCAGGCGTTTATAGTTTTTCATGTAATGATTGCAATTCAGTTTATATTGGACAAACCGGAAGATCCTTTTTAACTAGAGGTAAAGAACATCTGAAACAATTTGAAAAGTATAAAAATACAGATATTGTTACAACAAATTCTTCGTTAGCTAACCATTTATTAGTAAATAAACACACTGCCACGCTAGACAATCTAAATTCATTACATTTGTGTACTAAATCATCTAAATTAAATTATTTGGAAATTTTAGAGATTTATAAAATTATTAACGAACAAAATTTTACTATTCTAAATGATTTTTGTAATTTCAATTGTCCTATTCTAAATTCTTTGTTTGATCTAAATTAATGTTTCGTTTGAGTTATTGGCATGTGGGTTGCATTTCAGTTTGTAGTCAAGTTTGCTTGTTTCTGTTTTTGACTTTGTCAAACTGTTAGTTTCATTTTAACGTTTGTACTGACGATGGCTAGCATGTAGCCGAAAGCGCTTTACAATTTAAAAATAAAGTGGAAGTTCACATTAAGAATATTTCCTTTTGAAGAATTAATTAATAACGCCATTTAGAGAATATGGATCAGTTTTCAATTTTTAATGAAGCATATTATATTATTAAAAAGTTGACTATAGCTTTAAAACAAAAGACTATATAAAAATGGCGATGGTCCAGGTCAACTCACAACAAAAAAAGTAATTCAGTAATGTCGAAAACGCAATCCTCTAGCATTAATAGTTACCGAGATACCCTACAATTACAACGAAAATTCGACATATTATATATATTCCTGAAGATTTACACGATAGCCGTTATGGTGGATGGTATTTATGAAATCTTTGACATTCTATGCAAGTACTAGTGCTCGCTCATACTTGCAAGTGGGTATTCCACTATAGGACCAATACCAAAGTTTATATTTTCTGTTGCAACAGTACATTTTCAAAGTTATCGTTGATAAACCACATAATTAAATCACTTCTGCAGTTACAGGACGTACGGGTGCGTTTTATTTTCGTGGGTATTGCAATTCTTATTTTTTTGTTCACAAAAAACCAATTCTCTGGTGCATATTAGATCTATATTTGGGTATTAAAAGTGAAAATAAAATTTTATAATAAATGCAAACATATAATAAAAATGAAATGTTCTTGTAAAAAGCAAGTGTTTTGGGATATGACCGAAACCATTTATGTTGTGGTACTCAAAATTCCAAAGCACTTGAGTACCAATCTGTTTTCCGCATTTTCTACAGTTATGTCTGCCATAAATCTGGTATAAAAACGCAAAAAATGAAGACGTACATTTCATGTATGGAGTTGCCAATGATAAAGGGTTACAAGCTCAGTGATTGTATAAATAGCGAGTAATTCCACTACGGTTACGATTCTAACGAAAACAAGAAAAAATATGATGAACATTATAATAAAAACAATGATCTTGGTAATTACTTCTAGACGCTTTGGAGTGATAGGTCTAGGTGGAAAAGTTTGAACCAGTATAAATGCTGATTTTCGTTCACTCGTTTAGTGCATTTTTGTTAATAGACTTCTTAATGGTTACTGGTAAATAAAATTAATCATATAAACAACAAACGATGACCACAGAACATCATATAACAAACACATAAAGACATATACATGTAATTGTACTCACAATATTTAAGATTTAAAGTGTGCACTATATAGAAAAAAATCGATCTTAAGTTTTCATGAAAAACAGGTACTTCAACTAGAAATGTCAGTATCTTTTTCATTATATTCGGAAAACAATATATATCTTTACTTGTCTTTGCGCATGCTTGTTGATTAATTTAGGTAATAGATGAGATAATAAATTTTGCAAAAATACATATTTGCATGGCATGTCTATGATTTCTTGTCTTAAGACATATCCTTTAAAGTTTTTTATAGGCTAGTAACGGTTATTTTTTAAACGATGATAATTGGTTTAATTAACACTAATGAATAATGGACTGAAATAACAAACGAAACATGTCTTTCTGTGCGTGTATATATGTATGTGGTACAATTGACTAATAATTATAAAAAAGTGATATTAACACAGCAAATACCTTTTAAATTTACAAAGCCATGTATGTAGCGATAGGTATATTTGAAAGAATAGGGGCAGTTTGATGAAACGAGCTTCATTGAAATTTATATCTCTAATCTGAAAAACATTTATTCCCATTCATCATCTGGCTCAGGATATCATCAAAATGACCCTATGATAAATTTCTGTGAAGTCTACCTAATGTACTTCATGTAAATTTACTACTGAGAAGAGACAATTGGATATAGGCGAAAAATTAGACTGAAATAAATTTATTTAAGGCTACAGGTTATACTGCAATTAGTAAAATTCTCTGAGCGCAGGGTATCTTGACAAATCCTGAATCTGGTAATAGTGACGACAATCAACATGGTTTATTTCATTGACAAAAGCAACATATGCTATGTATCTACATTAACAGTTTAAGGTAATGTAAATAGCACAACTACTAAAGGTGTAGGCTCGGTAAAATGAGCCTCATAAAATCAATTCAAATATTATTCTTGTGCCTCTCCCGTTTTAATTGGCTTTTAGAATATCTCCGATTTCACAGAAACTGCTTGTTTAAACTTGATACGGGAGTAAACACGGCGCATGCCATTACAGTCATCCTCAGAAGCGAGTTTTCTAAGCATCTTTGTGACGCTCATTTCCACCAACCAGTCGTGGATACAAATCACACTACTTTTTTCCAAACCGAATAATGTTTTACGCAAACAAACTGCCTACTGAACACACATAGCGGAGACACGTTAAGTCCTCCATTTCTCCAGTGTGTGTGAGGTGCGTTTTGTCCTGGGAATCTTCCTCCGTGCCCCCGAGTGTTTACACACATCGCCGAAGAGCTCGGGTTGACGTTCAACTGTTTAAAATCACCGGCCACGTGTGTATTTATAGGATGGAGAGGTATTCCACAAAAACTAACACGAATTAGTTCCAGTGGTAATGACACTGTACATTCGGGTCCGTTCAGGTAGACGAGCTTTTAAAATCATGCGTCGATAAAGCGTTTTGAGTGAGACCGCCTATAACTATAACTTTTTGCGTTATCTTCGGGCTTGAGATTGGGCGGGTTTGGCTTAAGGAACGGGAAAGGTAAATGAACACTAATGCACGAAATTTTAGATGTTGAAGCATGTTGTGTTTGTTATACAGGATCGCTACTATTTATGGAACTAGCAGGATATTTCCGATTGTGCATGGCCCATGGGTAATTAAAATGCATTTTCTGGATTTTTTTCAACTCCGTATCAGCTGTCGTTTCCGCGAGATATTCAAATTTCCATCGATGAAAAAAGGACCGATAATGTGCTCACCGATAATACCACACCAGATATTCACTTTCTGAGGGTGTTGTGTGTGGACTTGTTTGTATCCGACCAATATCTGCAATTATGTCTATTCACATTATCATTGAGGCAAAAGGTCGCTTCATCAGAAAACATAATCCACTTTCTATAAGTTTCTATCTTCATCTATCATGTTCATAGCAGTTTCGCTACGATCCTACGATCGAAATCATCTTGGCTCAGTTCTTGTAATAAGTGGATTTTGTATGGATGTATCTCCCCTTTTTTTCGAAATTTTCTGAACAAATCTCCTGCTAATATGGTGAGTGACATTCAAGCTACTTTCCTCACTCGTAGCACCCTTTGGACATCCTGGTTTTTGTCGATTTTTAACACCGCCGATATCGTCAAAACGTTGCAATTGGCTCACGATTTTCATGAATTGCATTGTAGAGTACAACTATTTAGCCCTCTATCTTCATAACCAATCAGCAAAATTTCGATGTGATCATGTTCAGTTAACTGAAGCATTGCGATTGCAAATAACAAAGTGAATGAAAAGTATCACCAGTCGCATTGCTCGGAAACGAGAGCTGACACGGAGTTGAAAAAATTCCAGGAAATGCACTTCAATTACCCGTAGACCCGTGCACAATTTCAGAAAAATCGGTCGAACAGAACCTGAAATATCCTGCTGGTTCCATACTCTGTATACTCGTTCGTATCCCAAAATTTACAAAAGCATGACAGTATAATAATAAAAGAAATTATTCTGTAATTCAACTGATGCCCCAAAAATCCATTGTTAACTATAATGCACTTTATTGCTTACTTGTGTGAACGCCTTGTTCACCTAGTCTGTTATTTCTTATCTTTGTTCTTCTCACATGTTTGGGTGATTTTTATATCGTGTTCAGAAAAACATTTCTTTAAACTCTTCTCGAAGGTTTTAAATATTAATTTAAAAGAGAACTCTGGTTTAAACTTAAGTAAACTGTGCAACAGTAAACAATGCAAAAAACCAAGAATCATCATTGCGGTTTTTAGATAATATTTCACTTACAGGCGCTAAAGCATCTTAATGAAAACTAACAGACCATATAAATCTAAACCAAAGGTTTAAGTAACTACAGATATGTATCGGATAAGCTTAAAGAAATTACTACTAAACTTATGGAATCAATTTATTCATTTGATCAGAACTTTTGATAGTATTTTTACTACAGGAAAATTTTACAAAACAATTGGTAAGTTTTGTCGTTGTCGTAAACTAATTCGGTATCTATGTATATGCATGTTCGGTAATTTGAACGAAAAAGAATTTGATCCTTCCTGAATAACATGGGATATCTTCTGAACCCATTGAACCTATGATCAGTTAAGTTTTAATACTTAAGTAACACTATGTTTTGTACAGGGTAAAAATAGTGTTTATATATTTAGGTTGTCTATATCACCAGCACCCCTAATGTTATACACTAGTTTACAATTTGCCAATAAATAAATACCATGTTACAGAATGCCTGTCCTTTTAGTAGATTTCATGATTGAAAAATAATAAAATTAGCATTTCTGCAACATAAAACACGTATTATGGTACGTAACAAGAGCTACTACTACTACTACTATCAATCATTTGTTATTATAACAAAGTTTACAGAGATATTCTAAAACAAATTAGTGTATATAGGAAATAAATCTAGTGATACCAGTTTCATTAAAAATCATCTGTCGCTCTCCTTTCATGTTGTTATTAATAATTAGTCCAACTAACTATGTTAATATTAACGTATTTTTTTTATTTTCAGGTAAGTACCTACTATTGTGAGTCCTTCAAATAAGTGTTGCTTGATCATCAAGTCGTCATGTTCCGAGAGTAAGTTGTCGTTTTTATTAACATTTTCATATTCCAATAAATTTATTAATAATTTGCTAGAACTGCATATTTTTATTTCTGTAGTAATGAAAGATAATCTTAATTTTGCACTTTTTCGTTAGTTAATCCTTGTGCTTATTTTAAAAGTAATAGCCTACACGTTTTATGTTTATATATGGTAACATAGTGACCTTAAGATTACAGATCATATTATCAAAATTTGTAAAGTCAGCCGATAATATTTAACGTATTGGTAGCATTTTTTTGCAAATTGACGATTTTACCTAGTCTTTAAAATTATGTAGGTATGTTTAGGACCTTCTATCAGAGGAACTATATTTGTTATGGCTTCTCATTCTTGACGTACGGTGCACAAATAATTGCTTATTAGAAATTATTAATGCAAAATGCTAAATCCCCTTGCTATCTTCAATAGATCATACGAATAGATTACTTGGGCTATTGTCGGAATAGAACAGGGACATTAGATTATTTTTGTATTTCTAAAAGGTACGACACCCACCTTCTTTCCTAACTATGGAATTATTCATCCGTTCGCGAGCCACAGTCGTATAACTACATTATATAGCTTTATGTAGTTACTGTTTCATTAATTCGTTTGAGATAATTAATCCTATTTACGAGAGATAAGTTCATGCAACTGAATAAATTTAGTTATCCAGGACTAAATTGCACAAGTTCTTCTCATATAACCCAGACGATAGCGTCAAAAGCTGTAAACGTAGGAGTAGTAAGAACTCAATCAACAGAAAGCAGTGACACTCGTTTAATTCAGCCAGTTCTCTAATTTTCTGCCGTATCCGTTTCTTTGGATCGCTTCATTAAATTTCGATTTATCTCCTATTTTTGCAGCTTATCGGGAACTTCCATTTTCGGAATTGAGCAGTAATTGAAGTTTAATTTTCGTGAAACGTTTTTCACCTACCATCAATTTCGCATCGACCAGTTTCGCAAAGGTCAGCGATAAGCATTCGTTATTTATATCAGCTGATTGTTAAGAAGAGACCATCGCGTGACATTAAGAAAAATTGCCGTTGGAAAAAGTGACGCAAGTAGCAGAAATAGTTTTGCATCACCACGTAGTATTGCGGATTTTTCAGTGAAGGATGAATGACAAGTCATAAAACTTTCTTTGTGGTTATTTATACGCGATCTGACTCATCCGTTCAAGCTTGATGCTTCCACAAACTGACCCTCCCATGTCTAGATAGCACGATACCTTTACTAAAATAAGTTAATGGAGTTATTGTCAGAAAGTGCGGATTCATCATGAATAAATCACCACATTTCCTGCCTGTCAACCTACCAAACCTGACAGTCCGCGTACTATGCACGTAATAACGCTTTAATGTTTACCTTGATTTGCGTTGAGTTGAGAAAATATATTTAAAATTTTGACGTTCATATTTAATGAATAGACGAATAGCGAAAGGATAAACAGATCCAACAGTTCTTTCTCCGACGCTCGGCTCTCCCAAAAGGATTGTTGCTCCTTTCCGAGAAGCAAAGAAGGGGAGACCTTCAAAAAGAAATAAAAGTCCCCCTTCTTATCCGAATGACCGTGTTAAATCGTAAACCACTTTAAAGTCACACCTAAACATGGTATAAACCGTAAAAATAAACATAAACGTTGGCAATTACTTATGCATGCGAAATAAACGTGGCTGCAGAACCCCAAAATAGCGCTGACGCAAGCATCCAGCTCTAGAACCATTGCCTGTTAGCATTCATGTTTCAGTCGTATTTTATCCGTTCGCGAGAGCGAAGCTCTGTAACACATACAACAAATATAACATCACTATTTTCGATTTTTTTTTACTATGAATGGGTATTATATCAAGTGTTCAATTTTCAGTAGAAGAATAACTAGATGTTTCAATATTAGTGTCACGTGCGATGTTGATATTTTATGTGTAAAAAATTTAACCCAATAAACCGTTAAAAATAACAAGCTGTATACCTTTAGGAGTGGTACATGAGAAGAATGCCAACACTCATCTGTATTAAAAAAAATTACCATTACTGCTACTTCGAATCAATATACTTGATTTTCAAAAACTACTGTATTAGTATAATATTAAAATACACTCAGAATTTAAAACTGGGTTGTTGTGTAATTCAGGCCATCTCAAGCAGTTTAGTGCTGACGAATATGGGCAACTAAAGTAGCCACAGATTTTATTTTCGTAAATATTTGGATGTTTTAATTTACTACAGGGTCACTGTACCCATACCTTTCATAAAGCGCAATTACGTTGCTAGATCATTATGTTTACAAATTATTGAAATCATTGAGCTGTTTATAAGTTATTTTACTACTGCCAGTAAGATATAAATGGAATATAACACTTGGCTTGTGGAAGGTAGAAAAATGCATTTTGGTGGAGGCGCGCATAATATTTAATCACTGATAAGAAGTACATAAATGACCTTTAGGTCAGGTCAGGTCAGGTCAGGTCAGGTCAGGTCAGGTCAGGTCAGGTCAGGTCAGGTCAGGCGGTGTCATATGGACAGAAATAAATTTTTGTTTTGAATCTTCATCTTCTCCAAGATCTTTTCCTTACTTATTTTAAGGGTAACTTGAGCAAATACAAACAGCACAGAAAAAGACTTTAAGATTATTTTATTACAAAATTTTGTCTTGTAAAATTATCCATATTAAGTATTTCCGAAATATAAGATAAATTAGACCGCAAGGATTTCAAAATGTTACATCTTAGTAATAACGAAAAAAAATTATATAATTTTATTATAATTCGATCACTTGAATCCGATAAAACAAACCTTTCTTATGGTATTTGAAACGGGTTGTTAAATAATAATATACGATTTTATAAATTTAATTTATAAACACATATATCGGCTGCTAAAGCTGGCATCTCCAGTAGAGTCTTTCTTTACTTTTTGAAATATCTGGACGGATTAACCGGAGGATATTTCGGAGTCAGGTTAACAAAACATTATGATTTATACTATTTGAATTTCACGCTTGAGCGAATCCCTTATCTTACAAGGCGGACCTTAGAATGGGACCTACATCTGAATCCATTAAAGCATCTTTATTCGTTTGAATAAAAGAAATAAAGTTGGCAATAGCATAAACCTTTGGAATACAGATAAGTCATCAAATCATTAAATGGAGCTGTACTGACAACAGAAAGCGAAATAATGAACAGATGGAAGGAGTACTTCAAAGAATTACTGTGTGTGAACGACAACAATGACATCCAGAATGACATCCAACAGCTAGAACAAAATGTGATAACTGAAGAAGAGATTATAAACGCAATAAAAAGACAAAAAATGGCAAAGCACCAGGACATGACAATTTACCAGCAGAGATATACAAACAAATGGGAGATGCAGGTTTAATGCTACTACACGATATTCTCAAGAAGGTATGGAAAGCCAAGAAAATACCTGAAGACTGGAAACGTGCTATTTTAGTGCCAATACATAAATAGGAGGCATTAAAAACAGCAGTAATTATAGAAGAATTACACTTCTGTGTGCCGCAACCAAAATATATGAACATATACTACAAACAAGGCTAAGAGTTGTTGATCATCAACTATGTATGTCACAAAGGACATAGTGTGCAGAAACATATATTTACCATACGGCAAGTAATAGACAAAACCAGGAGGCAACAGAAAGAAATATATATGGCGTTTATAGATCCAGAAAAAGCTTTTGATAGAGTGCCACAAGATATGGTATCGAATAGCTTAAGCAAAAAAAGACGTACACAATGGAGAAATTGGGGCAATAAAGAGTACATATCAAGCAAGTCAAAATTACGTAAGAACACAAAAATGGTTTAAAACTAGAACTGGACTGCGGCAAGGTGACGTGCTGAGCCCTCTTTTGTTTGCACCAGTACTCACCTTTGGGTTTGAGGCATGGACACCTACAAACATATTAAAGAGTGAAGGGCGTTACAAGAATGGATAGAATAAGAAGGGATCAAATTAGAGGCGAGTTGAAGCTAGACGTCATAGAAAAAAGACAACTGGGGTGGTATAGGCAAGAGTGATGGCACTTAGATAAGAAGAAATGGACAGAGTTTGTGCACGAAATATAAATTTAACCCCCCTACACCTTTCGGTAGAATGGGGATTAAAAGTCTCATAAATAAGAATTCCTTTTATATGAAAGCCAACAAGGGAAATAAAATTGTGATACTGTATAAACCAAGTTATTTCTAAAGGGCCAATCACTTCGAAAACGGCCCGTAGAACAAACTACATGGGAATCGTCAAAATTAACTCGACAACATTATCCATCCGGCATTTCATCGTCTGAAATTCTTTGTTTTGGGAAAACCTTAATTAAAACAATCTACTGCATGAACAATTTTCCGAAATGTGATTTCGTAACAGGCAAAGATTCGCAGACCCTGACCCCCAAAACAGAAGTTGAAGCTTGCATGTCCTGAAGCACCGCCTCCGCAAAACCCCATACCGCGAATTAATCTTCGCCAGCACACCCCGCTTGCATTCCACCTGACCTACCGCGCCGCCGATCGCGGCTTCGCCGACTAAACAAAACCCATGGCCACTCCTGCTTAGAACCTCTGGCTTAGGCGTCAGTTCGCGGCCACACACTGACGCGAGCTCTAAAAATTCGCGTCCGATTAGTGTTAACACTTTGCTGTTCAGGTGTGGACGTGGTAGGGAAAATGCTTTCCTGGTACTAAGCAGTGTAGAGTTTAGGTGTTTTGTGACTGGCATCATTTTACTGGGGGGTAAAACTGTGCTCAGTCGGAGTCAAAATGCCATCCACCTGTGCAAACCCTTACTTGTTTTACACCCGGTGGACAGGGGTGAGTTTCAAGCAAGCTTTCGTCTCCTAAAGTCTTTTCATAAMATAGTGATTAAAAGATTGAGTTTACTATTGAGGAAGTGTGTTGGCACTGCTATTCTTAACATTAATTTTGTTGGGTGTCATTCTAGTGATTCTAGTTGTGCAAGTTTCTTGTAATTCAGCAGTAATTCGATGTTCGACGGAACCTGAACTTGTTTATGCATCCGATTTTAGACGTGAATGCAGAAATTTGTTGCTTTCTCTCTGCCATATGATGTACTATCGGTTGCAATATTCATGCAACAACATAACAAGCAACCCTTTACACTCCAAATTTAGTACCTTTTTCCATCAAACGATGGTGTAAGCACAGTATCCCTATTGAGCAACAATCCCCGATTTCATGCAACCCAACATTTGAATATCTGCAGAGTTCAATGACAAGTACGATCTACCCTCGGAACTACCTGTTTTTACGACTACCTACAAGTACAATACAGCTCAGGCGGTGCGGTGTAGCTGGAAATATGGAATTAGTGTTCCTACAGAGATACAATGCTCATAGGCATAAAGGATCGTCATGCGTCGTCGGCGTGAACAAAATCTAATATTAATAAGTAACCTTCTTTTGTAAAACATGTAGCAAGTTAATAAAACTTGAAACGTTATGAAGTTATATTATTGCTATTCATTTAACACTGTGGAATCCGTCAACTAAAGTCATTGGGCAGGTTTTTCATCTCTATTTTATTCTTGTTTCTTTATAGGAACTATCTCTTTGAAACATTTAATTTTGTTTAGTACGTTATATCTACATTTATGAAGCTCTTTTTTTAATATAAAATTCGTTTTTTGAAGAGCAGTATTAACTGAATCCCATTTTACTGGACTTCACTTTTGTTTTCTGTTTTATTTTTAAACCAAACATATTATTATGCTGTATTGCTTTAGTTAATATAACAATAATACTACTATCACTACCACTACTTCTACCACTTCCACTACCAAAACTCACCACCTCTTCCACTACTACTGCTTGTAATATATATGCTTTATGCAAATACCACAACAAATTTGAAATCTAAAATATAAATAAGAATTTTGTTGGTTATGCCTTTATTGGAAATATATTTATAATGCCTATGTTAAACGACATTTTCTGGTTTATGTGCACGTCACGTTGCACTTACAGATTTCCGTGGTATTGTAAAATATTTGAAAAATTGTAAATGTTTTTAACATTTTTAACTTTTTACATATTTCGGTTTATTAAATAGGCATGCCTCAAAGAGTTTAGAAATGTAGGTAATTGTTATTAAATTTCGTTCACGCCGACCCTTTATACCTATACGAGCGGTGTATCTGTTCTTTTTTTGCAAGAATATTGCAACCGAGAGTACCGGTAATAGGTTCAACAAAATTGACATTCTAGTCCCACAAATCAGCTTTCGTTTCCTTTTTGTGCATGCTAGTCTCGTGCTAAGGGGTGAGTTGCGGGCAACTTTCTAGTCTTACATTAGCTGCATTTTGCTATATTTAATTGACGTCCTTCAATCATATCTATTCCAAGAGATTGATTTATGCTCCTGATAAATATGCATCACAAAGTTCTCTTTTTGACGTAACGAGGAAAACGAAATCTCGGAATTGCACAATTCCAGCTACCGGCGGTGCTACAATTACGCCAGGTATTTCTTGGAAACAGGAAATGCCGGGCATTGCATCAAAGAACGGCTGAAAATGCTGCAAAACACGTTTTTGATGCCACAACCTTGACTTAGATTTGTCAGGCAAGGTTATTGATTATATATTTTGGAATCAATCCAACGAGCGTAGCACAGGTCGTTTGCAAATTCACCTTGTTAATTTATTTTGGTAGTCAACATCGACATTTACATAACCCCGTTAGCGACATTATACAGTCAATTGGACGTTTATTGGGTTTTTACGAGTGGCGCATTAATTCGAACTGAAAGGCGTCTTGCTCAAAACCTTGCAGTCTCCGACAGATAAGTTTATCCTGTAATTGAGGTGGATGCATGTTCAACAGATGAAAGATTACGTCATTTCTGCAAATGTCCGGACGGTATCTTATTAGACCTTTTGCATATCTCGCAGCTTTGGATTACATCTTCCAGCTAGAAACGCCATTTACTGTAATATGTTTAATCCTGCTTTCAAATGCAAATTGTCATAAGCTCGTTACATTCATCGTATCATCTAATACGATCTCTTAAGTAAAGGTTTGTGATGTCACGTTCGAAGATAAAAGTAGAAAACGTTGTTGAACTATTAAGTGGGTTTAGTGGTATACGTAATTTAAAAAAGTCCTCTTTGAAGCATGTCGTATGTTCCATAATATCCGTAAATTTAGAAGGACTGACATTTTTTAACAATAGATATTTAAAATTTCTACACGCTAACACAAGGCCAATTCTGTGGCTAAGGGTTCAACTAAAGAGTGAACAATAATGTATTTTCTTTTAAACATACTGTTTGCGGACTAAATCAACAATGGAAAATGTGGAGTCGGTAAAAGGTGTAACTGCCATTTTTGCCCACAGGAAATCAATATTTAGCTAATCAAAGTTAAGATGCATAAGTTAATCAGTTTACGTTCAATGGATCAAAGGTGCATTCATTGTCAAACATCTTGAATCAATTAGGTAGCTTGGAAACGCTGATTGAACGTATGTGTTTTGTCTCACTTATTTATCAGATAACTCTGACGATCGTTTCGACCTAAAACGGCCATTGTCAAAGAGATAACAGCGTTATACTAAMCTCAGATGTGCAGAATTTTGCTTGCATCCCTTTTTTACAGGGGTTGTAAAATACAGTTGTAAAATCTCTCGCCTGGGTTTCAAGGCCGACAAATCTTTTTTCTGATGCTGAGCTTTTTTAATTTCCAAAAGTTCTAAAAGGTTCAGTTGTTTACCTTTCCTTTCGCAATGCAAAATTTTGACGTCGTTTTCTTCTAAGTGATGGTTATTTCTTATGTAATGGTCAGCAAAACCTGTTTGAATTTATATTCGCAACATGTTCTTTAATTCTGTTTTTAATAGCTCTACCTGATAGTTCTATGTATATCATGTCACATTGCATGCATTTTATTTGGTAAATGCCGTTTTTGTTAAATTTATTGGATTTTGGCTTATTGTTAACTAGAAGACCTCCCAAATTGCACTTATTAACCTCTATTGCTTTTATTCCGAGTCTATTCAGGCTATTTTTAACACTAACACTAACTCCTTTGACATAATTTACTGCGGCAAAAATATGTTCTTTTTCATTGATGCTAGTATTGTACAGCATTCTTTGTAGTCTAATTTTATATTGCTTTTTAAGTATTTGGTCCACAATTTTTGTGTCGTATCCATTGTTTAATTGTCTTCTTTTCTAAGTGGTATATTTATTGGTCTGTTTATTAAACTATAAAACACGGAATGCTTAATCTGTAACAATTGATTTGAAGAAGCCGAGATTGTAACATGTGTGAAATTTCAAAGTCTATTTTACTATTTTTTACCGACATTGACAAGTCCAGAAAATGAAGAACTCCATCCTTTTCTTTTTCTAGGGCAAATTGAATGTTCTTATTTATTGTGTTTAAGAATTTTAAGAATACATCCAACTGCCTGTCAGTTTCCGTCCAAATATAAAAAATATCATCAACATATCTAGTCCAGAATAATACATTTTTAATAATTTCATTTATCTTTGCAAAAAGCCTTTCTTCGAAATTTGACATGAAAATTTCGGCCAAAACTGGAGACAAAAGTGAACCCATTGGCAGTCCATCGTTTTGCTTGCAGAATGTGTCATTGAGAGTGAAATAACTTTGATCTATACAAATTTCCACAATATTCAGTAGTTCAGTTTTTTCTGTGTTTGACAGATAGCAGTTCTGCATTTTACAACCCCTGTAAAAAAAGGGATGCAAACAAAATTCTGCACATCTGAGTTTAGTGTAACGATGTTATCTCTTTGACAATGACCATTTTAGGTCGAAACGATCGTCAGAGTTATCTGATAAATCAAGTGAGATAAAGCACATACGTTCAATCAGCTTGTTTCCAAGCTACCTAATTGATCAGTATACGTTTTTATCGTGATCTCTCTATTTGTACCTATAACTATAAAAATACTTCGATGAATATTAATTACAAAAGGTTTAATAACTGCATAATTTACAACACTGGATGGTACGATTTAAATTCTGTTTTTGTACCTTAAAAGCGATCGTAATTTATCGGTGATGTCAAAACAGATTTAGAACAAACTTTCGCCGTTTATTAGAAATTGTCGCTCTTCCTTATAGTTTTCAAGACGGGCCAAGGTCCAATACCACTATTCTGGAATTTAACCTACGTCGAAAGTCTTTCGTTTTTAAGTGACGACAAAAACTATAGTATCGCTCTTGCTGTCTTGAATTGTGCTAAAGAATTATATTATTTGAAATAAGTTAATGACGCAATGTTGACCCAGATCGTGGCAAAACCTATCCTTCAATCCGTCGCGTTCTTGATGTACCAATAAGCATAATTCGGGTATTGTTGGCGACGCGGTGCCACCAGTTTAACACCAACCTGCCAACTCGATGTCAGTGACATCAGTACTGAAAAACGTCTTCAGCCAATGCATGACAAAGTAAAGTCGAGAGGCGCTCGTTAACGTCCAAAAGTACTTGAAGTCTATAAACTCAGATTCGGCTGTTTATATCTGGTCTCGAAATACCCCTGCATTTATTTTTGTAACGCTTACTTGCTTTGTTTTTGTTGCGCCTACGGACTACATGAACAGAGAATGCGAGAAAACACAGAATACCTGTCTGGCCGTGTCTTGATTGATTTCTTGGAGTGCAAGATCGCTGGAGTATTTACGAGAATAGAAGCCAACTAAATCCAGTAGTATTTTAAAGAATTTTTAGGCATAATTGAAACCAGTTCGTACCTTTTTGTTTACTCACAAATAAACAATTGCAAAAATATTAAAAAACAGGGATTTAACCGTAATGCAAGAGACTACTAATATTTCGTAACAGCGCGATGTCATTATGGAAAGAAATCTGCAACGTAAGCATTTTCGTTAAAGTGTGTTAATTAAAAATATGCACAAAACGTAAAATACATACATTAACGTTAATTTGCAGCTTCAACTTGCAAACATAAATCCTTATAATGGATTTAGAAAATGACGGACCTTTAAACCTTTAAACAAACTTGTGCAACAAATTAACTTCTTTTAGTGCAGATAAAAGTTTTCATAAAATGATCCTATATGAAGAGAGCTTTCATCATCGTGTACACCAGGGAAAACTTGATTTTCGTCCCTAGTTAGAGTAAATGTAGATAGTAACATTAACTTTCATAACTTGAGCCGATAATTAGCTACTAATTTTTACCAATATTTGATTGCTCAAAATGTATCTTTTACGGTTTATATGTCATAAAATCACCTCATTTTGTATTTGTCGCGGTTTCACTAAGAATTCTGATTCAGAAAGTGACATGGATGTTCTATATTTGTACCAAAGATAAGAAATCAAGCAGGCCAAACGTTTGAAGAAAAATAGAAAAATGGGAAGGAGAAAAAATAGTGTTCAACTAGTCGTAAACATTTTTTAAGCTCGCAAACATTACTAAATACCATTCAAAATCTGCTGTAATGCTAATACAAAAAAATATAGCCGAAAAGTAGCTAAAAATACAAAAGACATACATAACTAATTAAGAAGTTCCTTTCATTATTTTAATAGCAGTTCCCTGGACTGAACCTTTGCTGTTGTTTCTTATTGTAAATAAATCTGTCACATTTGGTTTGCAAAACGAATTCATTGCAGGATTTTTCATTTTCATTTTTGAACGTATTACTACCGCAGCGAATGCCCGAAACCTTAAATTACTAACTGTCTGAGAAACCGCTCGAGCTGAATACCGTAATTTAACAATCATATTTATTGCCGCTGTCCATCATCCAAACGCCAGCTCAAGATGTCGGTTTTTTATCAACCGCAGCACCTGTAATTTAAATTAATGCGAAATAAATTAGTTTCTTCAAATTTTGATCACGTAATACCGTAATTCTAACCTCTTGCAATTTTATGCGCATACACTTTAGTAGTTTACAATTTGCGGTCTCTGGATTTTATTTCGTAATAAAAATTCGTATTACGTGCGGTATTTTATATGGCGCCGTGTGTATTGTATACGTAATCGTAAAATAAACTGTGGACATCAGCGGGATGTTCCCGATTGTATTTCGCACGAAATAAAGCATTCAATCAAACAAAAGTAGAAGGAAACGAAAAGAAAACGCCAGAGGACCATATATCTTTTCGGTACGGTGAGACATATTGTGTTTCCACATATTAGTTTGTAGATTCTACAGTAACGTTTTTAAAGAAATTTTAAGGTTTTAACGGTCAGAGTTCATGGTTGTAGGTGATTTTTTTGATACTTGTAAGACGGTATCACACAACTCAACACCAACGGTGGAAAGACATAATGATCAAGGCTTTGAAGGGAGTAAAACTGTTAGAACTAATCGTAGACGGAGACCATTTGACCACCCTTATGAATCCACAGCTAGGGCATCGCTAATATAACTTCAGGCACTTTGTCGATATTCCAAATCATCTTTTTTCCATGAAAGAATTAGATTCTATGGTTAGCTTTAATATTTAATAGCTATTCGCATAAACATCGAACGAAAGGTGATACGGTATCCTTATTATGTCCCAAACTTCTCGCTCACCAGTCAAGTTATCTTGAAGTTAAATAGTAGCTATACGAAGTCCACTCAATCAAAATCCTACCATTCTTAAAGCGTTATCATATCAAGCCTACACTTTTGGTATCATGCATTTAAATTTTGTACAAAGAAGACAAATACATTTGCCTTTTAGCATTTGTCTTCTTCCAGTAGCCACAATAGCAGCAAAAGTGTTGTCGGTAGCAGTATGAGGTCTCCAACTTGTGCGGTCGTCTTTAAAACTACTCCAACGCTCTGGGACGCTTACTCCATCAAGTTACTGTTGAAACGAGTCCTGTCAAGCTTCTTGTAATGCACCGTGAATTACTGAATTGCATGCTTTTGTCAAAACTGGTCAAGTACGGGAGGAGTCGGTACTGACAAACAACAAAAACGAACGAAACAAAAAATATAATGAAGTTTTTTAAAAGTTGATTTTTATTCAATGACTCCAAAACAAACTTCAAAAAATGCATAGTACAGAGAAATGACAATAAGAAAGTAATTATCTGCATATTATAGGTATTTTTGTTTTATAAATATTTTCTCTGCTATGGAACATAATGGAATCAGTTTCGAAAGCAAACTGAAACATGATGGTTAAGTATTGCGAATATTGGAATGTTCCAGACAAATTATTTTTTATCCATGGCAATTGTTATATCTAATCCCATATTTCATCATATTATGTTTTTTTTACTGTGTGCACTGCAATTTTCATTGTAACCCAAAACTGTTCGTTCTGATTAAGTTTAGAGGAGTATTTTTTCCATTACTTCTCAGTTTGCACCTATTGCACTATAATAATTTGTTTTCAAATTGTTCTGTATTGTGCATTTTTTACATGTGTAATTAAATTGAACACTTTGCATGCAAATTTATGCTGATAATTTATCGTTTTTAGATCTCTTTTATTTAAGGGATGCTATCAAGCCGGCCATTCAATTTGACGTAAGAAAAACAACAAAAATCGTATGTCAACTTGTGCGTTCATGTTATATTTGTGTAGAATTCTATTTTAAATATATGTGTGCAAAATGACAAGAAACGAAAATGAACCAGTTAGCTAAAAGGGTTGTGCATTATTATTTCAATCACGCCGACCAAAAAATGGTCTTAGTGTCTAGCATTTTGTACGGGAAGAAAAAGCTCGATTTACTACCATATACACCATATTAAGAAGGTATAAACTTAAGGGGAAAACTGCGTATAAAGCAATTCCTGGTAAGCCACTTAGACCAGCTACCCCAAAAACGTTGCGTGCTGCTTTAAGGATCTTCGAAAGCAACCCTTCAATGTCGGTGCGTGTAGAAGCGAAACGACTGCATCTACCAAAATCCACTCTGTCCGATATAGAAGCAAAAAAATTGGGCATTAAAGGGCGTGTCAAACCAAAGGCTCCTAAATAAGTAAAAACCAAAAAAAACACGAGCAAAAACAGCGTACCGAAAAATGTACTAATCTGGTCTTCGTAAAGTTCTTGATGATGAGACGTACGTGCCAGCTGATCCATTGCATATTCCAAAACGAAAATGTTATCATGCATCTGATCTTAGTAAAGTAAAATATGATGATAAAGTTACTGCAAATTTTTCTAAAAATATCTCGTCTGGGGCGCTATTAGTGGAAATGGTGAAATTTCGGGCTCTCATATTGGGTCACATTACAAGTATACCTAGCTAGTTCCCTTCACTCAGGGGATTAGTAGAAAAAACGTGTTATTTTGGCCTGACTTGGCAAGTGTTCATTATCGAGGTATTGTGACATCATATATGAAGAATGAAAATATAGATTTTGTTCTGAAAAATGATAATTGAACGATTTTGGGCTTTGTGTACAATGAAATGTTCTCATTTAAATGGTTTTAAAACAAGGGCACTGTTTGGAGGAAGCTTCGAGAAATCGGATACTATGGCATTGATGCTGCAGGAAGTAATAAAGTTACAATAGCTGTTTCTTCTCTTTTTTGTTTGTGTAAATAAAATACTCCGTTTCCGAAATTTCAAATCCTAGCAAAAATGTTCAACAAAACGCAGCTTTTGCATAATTAAAGAGCAATCGCCCCATCACCTCATCCTATCTGTTCTTTTCTAAACGCCCCTCAAAACTTGTAACAAATTCATGAAAATGTTTTATTTAGCGCGTCCCCAAGTCTGTATTTCCCCGTTGCCATAGCGACCCCTGGGCGCCAAGGAAGATTGTGCACAATCGGGGTGCATCGCCGCCCTCCGACGTGGCGGCGGATAGGATCCGCAGGAAAAATAGACGATGTTGCAGAGGAAATACCGGGTTGCAGGCTGCGGGCGTGTCCGACCTCGGACGACCGGCCTTTTCGGCTGTGCCGTTTACTTAAATTTCTATCGCGAATACGTCAAAATATCTGTGATGAAGTTGCTACAGACTGCGAGGAACGTGCTTTAAATTCGATTTGCTCATTCCCTCATAAAACCGTACATATCTAAACGAAATCGATGTAATGCGAAACTACTCGGTATAAAAGTATAACGTGTTAAAAATAATTGTTGAAATTGTTGAAAAAGTGATCCAGTTGTTAAATTACTGAAGCGTTAGCGGGGAAGTTCTTTGACGAAAATGCCTGCAAAACAAGATTCTGTTACCTGTTGCTGCAAGTGTCGAATGGACAATAATGGTCATACCCATATCACAGAAAGGCTCCTTTACAGAATAGCATTCACCGTTTGGCATGTGGCATTACACTTAGAAAACGAGCAGGTAGATCATTTCAATTTTAATACGCGGTTAAAATGAGGTGATAAAATCTAGTAGTATGCAAGTTACGCCCAACTTTATGGTGTTCGTAATACTTAATTTGCGCTGCGATCACGCTTGTAACATTTTGAAGTTCGCCCAGCTACATTACTAAATGGCATGCTTACGTATCCGTTAAAATTTAAATTATTTAAATTTTTTCGCGCATTTATAAATGATTTTTATCATGTAAAGGGAAGCAATTCTTTGGTACACGAAGTAGTTTCGGTATTGTCAGTCAAACACACGTCTTTAAAATTGGTGAAATTCACCTAACTTCTAAAAGAAAGACTGTTTACAATGTCGTGAGTCCCAATTTCTCGATTACCTATTTTGCAAGTGTTATTAAAACGTGACCCGACAGCCCCACTTCGAGCGATGGTGCTTTACAATTTGACGACTGTAAATGCTAACTAATCTGTGTTTGGCACTGAAGCAGCAGTTATTGTAGGAGGCTTACCAAGACAAGAAAATATAGTACCTATATTACACTCTCGATTGGTTATACGAAATAATGTGGATCAACTGCATTTTGTCAATACCAAGAACGTGTAGATAACATAATGGACAATTGCTTATACACACAGAAGGGAAATTGTTGTTGTTTTTGTTTGATTGTGGGCTTAGTTTTCTATCACAACGAACAATCAAAATTTGAKTCAAATKAAAAATTAAATAAGTACCTCCTCCACAGGTATTACAGCATTCTCTAACTTAGTGAATCAAGTGGTCAGTGTCTTCTTGTGGTAAATGGATTTAAGCCTCTAACACGTATACTCAACAATTGTTCATCGGTGACAATCATGTAGTTGCAAAAAAGCGACAAAGTTTTTGATTGGAATAAAAAAGGGAATGTAAAAACTGTAAGAGGCACGAGATTAATTGATTGACAAAAATTCGCCATTGGTCATCACCAGAATACAAAATACTATAAATACACAAAGCTTTGTTAATGTGCTGGGAAGTTATTTTCAAGAAAATTTAATTATGTCACCTCGAAAGCGATAAAGCAGATGATACCGATATTTTAATCTTACTGCTACATCTTTATTCTAAGAACATTTCAAACCATGCAAATATGTATTGCAGAAGAAGCATCCAAAACTTTATTTTCTGTTTACACATTAATACAATAAAGTAAAACTACAAAACAGCTCGTTTACCTCCAACACAAAATGACAGTTACTTGATGGAGAATTGTACGTAGCCGATATTGTAAGGCTTGGGTCTAACATTAGATAAACTCTTAAATACCAAACTACAGTGGAAAGGACTGTGTAAATACAGGGAACAGATTTAGATGAAGAAAAAGGAGAGATTTTATTTTAATGAAATAAATATGATTTTCGTTCGAATAAAGATCGAAAAAGTCGTACTGCCCGCTAATAGTTTTTCACTACAAAATTGTTGAATTCTATGCTGATATTTCTACTTAGATAACCACCCATTACTTGTAGAAGATACGGACGCCTCTTGAACAGAAATCATTCAGCACTATACAATTATATGTTGATGAAAAAAATATAATCGACTTCCTTGTATTCTCTTCATTGATTTTTTTACAAGAACCCACCAAACCACTTTTAAGCCACACAGAAGATTTTTATTTTATGGTCTATCGTTACCAACAACCCATATGCGCTTCTTTAAATTCAGAATGTTACTTCTTTGCGAGAAAAATATATTAATAATCAATTTCCTCGATGTAATTTATAAGTACATTAGCAAAATGATATCCAATAGTTTTACCTTTAAAATACCAGTACGGCGTATTACCATCTCAATTTCTGTTTGGAGCGCAATTTCCAGCTAACATGATTTCCGTTGATTGCTAAGCTGCGAAGAACGGAAATGTAATCCTGTACTTAAACGAGCAACTAAATTTTGATCGATATATCTACCGCTAGTGATAGGGATCTTGTATTAAGTTCTTGCATGCCACTGTTTACTCTATTCTGAAAATGGGTCGACAAGAACATACTCAAATCTAATTGGGTCACTGAAATTATAAACAGTCTTGCACACATACGCCCACGGTTCGCGAAAATTTAGGTCACGTGAGAGGAAAAAAGCCTAAAGCCGTGCTATTTTAAGGTTGATGGTACATTTTAAGATTGTGACCGCAGGCAGATTTATTAAAGAAGACTCTATTGTGGAATGGAAATGGAGGTTTCGCCCACAAACCACTTTTGTCAATGATCAGTTAAGTTTAGAAAATTTCAAAGTAATTAACAGCAGTTATCTTAAATGCAGATTTTATATAGTCTTTTCATACTTTATTATTTTTTTCTTTGTGCAATTGAGGAACAATCTTGATTTAACGTGTTTTCTTTATCTCTAATTTCGAACTGTAAGCATTTTGTTCGTATAATTTTAAGCTAGGTCTTAGAACCTTAGTAATAGATATAGCTGAGTTGCTTTTAAAAAATCTTACTCCCCATGAAGAAAGGAAAATCAGTTTTATGGCACATACTGTTATATTCCTTACCGATCTAGTTAATGAAGTCTCTTCCGGACACCAAGCCGAACTTTCCGATAATCGTCAGTAATTGTGCCGCTTCTTTCATATGATTTTGTTGCCTAGTTTTTAAGACAACAAACATAGGCACTATCTTCCTAAAATTTTAACATATTTTGTTGGATCGAGATACAGTGACGTTTACTTTGAAAAAGGACACGCCAACAAAATTGATTTTTTTCTGTTGCATGGGATTTATAAACTATTGTTAACTAATTTAAAATTACTGATTTCAAGTCTCTCAAGGATAAGCGGTATTTTTTTGAGCTTGTGAGCGTGATCAACAAATCCGTTGCATGCTCATTGTCGTCAAAGCTCGAAAATAGCTGTAGATGTTTACTGCAAAAATTTATCGCGATTTGTTGTTATTGTTCTGTTTGAGTTCGAGTATCAGGTTAGTATGTTGATAAAAAGTCAAGAAGGTTTGAGATCATTAGAGAAATTTAAACTTCTTTATTGATTTGGTCAGAAAGTACCTATGTAAAAGATGGCAATGCGTTTTCTAACGTCTGTAGAAATTATAAGTTCGAAGAATCTAACTTACGTCTATTCTAGACCTGTTCAGAGTTTTAGTGATAAATTTGTACGACCACTGCGTACATCTTAAACAGAAAATTCCTATGAATCGAAAAAAACTGAATCAAAAAATCTAATGGTTTAGGCAGAGAACCGCCTAACTTCTACCTTCCCGATGGAAATAAAGAAATCTTGCAACAAAAGAAACATAAATCGCACAAGAGGGAAAGACTAACCTCCTATTTTGTGAAGAGGATGATGTGTTTATTACGCTAATATTTTTAGTTTAATGAGTGCAATGGGATTTCAAAAGTATGACTCGGATGAATAAGTTTTTTTATAGGGTCCTTGCAATGTAATCTTGTAAACTCGTTTATAAAGAGAATGAGCTAGGTTCTTTACCAAACGCATATAGGGTTACTTATGAACAAAATTACATACAAGGTGGATGTTAAGATATCTCTATTTTTGTGTTTATAGGATCTTGATTTTAATTGCTCAAAATTAAAAGCAAACATTTTTGATGGCCCATAAATAAAATAAGGATACTACTTTTATCACTTCTGTGACGGAAGATGAGAAATATCCAGATAATATTTTAGACTATTAAAAATTTATTACGATTTTTTTTTATTATATCTTCAAGAATTGTCAACAAGAGCCTGAATGTGTAATCTTGACACTTGCCGAAAGTAATAGTGTGCCTTATCAGCACAAGCGCTCTCTAGATCTGCGAAAAATATCTCTTGAAACAACGCATGGTTTTTTTGATGTTATGAGCACTGCATGATCGTGTCTTAATCTTTTAGTAACAGAAACTTTTGCAACGCAGAAATAGTGATAGTGATAGAAATAGTGGTTTCAACTTTCAACGGGATGGCATAACTAGCCATACAACTAAGTGCCCCCTAATATTACTGCACTGAAAATAGTTTCGCTGAAACCGACTCGAGAAAATATTAAAATCAGTATTCTTCAAATCTCCCAGTTCCCCATAAAATCTAGATGAATCTCGGTGTGCTGTCGAACGGCAGTGTGTGGAAAATGCATTTTACTTTAATTTTTTCAACAGATTACGTTAAAACAACCTAATTATCTTAATCTTCTAACAATGCTATCCTGAAAGCGCGGAATCTGCAATTTAAAGACAGATGTGAAGATTTTCGCCTCTTAGGTGGGTATCAGTGGTGATTAATGGTCGAACTCGACTTCTCATGTCAATTTACAGTAGATTTCTGATGGACACACACGTCGCACGTCGACCACCGCGTTAGCAGCGACCAAATGAACACCCTATTGCACCCGTTACTAATATTATCGGGAATCGATCATAAATCAGGCGGTAAACGTTTGCTGCTGAACACAAGTGGCATTAAAAGCGCAATGAGCGACAGCAGCATGTCAGGTGAAAACGTTAGTGTTTCGTGCTTATTATGCTCGTGCTCCGAGATACAGGCTATAGTGAGAGGTTGCTGGTTAAATAAAATGAACAATAGTAGTGCGGTTGCATTGACATAATTAGCGAAGCAGGCATCGATAAAATATTCAAGTTGAGGTCGCTTTATTTTTTTTCTAAGATTTTTTTTGTCACAGTGTTCGTATGCTGTCGTAGCAAATAACTATGATAAAGTCACTAAATAACTACATAACACTTACCAATAATTATGTGATGAATTCGGATTCCTGAAACAAAGATATGGATTAAAATTACCTATTCTCATTTAATTACATAAATACTATAGATGTAGCTTGCAAAAAAAAACATTTCTTATGTACCGTTATAAAAAGCACTAAAAAGTGTATTCCAATAATTGTTCGTTTTTAAGTTTTGTCTGACAATAGTCTTAATTTGTATTACCGTTATTTTAACACTTAAATAGTTCATTCACTGAATGCTGAAAGCATATGTTGTACCTACTTTTACAGTTCATGGCATACTATACTGGTTCACAAACGATTACTTGTATTGAAGCAAATGCTGTGCATAGTTGTTTGTTGCTTTTTCCAATTTTATGATGTGAGTGTGTAGCAGGAAATATCTGCCAAACAGGTATTTCCCACAAACAGTGCAAGAGATCGTGATAAAATTGTTTGCGCCATTGTTTTCGATTACTGACTACAACTTGAAATAATTATACTGTATCGCGTATTATATTCGCACAATATTCAATTTGCAACTTGTTCATGTTGTAAATGAATTACATAAATGTGACATAAAAGGCAATTATAATATAAATAAGGAGAATTGAGCTGATGAAGGTAACTCAAAATTCAACACTAAAAATGAACTAGAAATAACACGAGTGTCTGTTTTAATTTTTTAGCAATTTATTGTCTTATAGAGTACTGATACATCAACAGTGTGCTTAAAACATCCAAACAAAAAGAAAACTCAGCTTGGCCGTTCTGTTAACACTATTTCGTTCAATTTATACGAAGAACTAAATCAACGTCGATGACAAAGTTCGAGTACGTTGCAACAAAATGAAATTATTCGTTAAAAATGACCATGAAGTACATTTTGCACTCCTTAAAATTAAAACGTGCAGGCTACGATAAAATCTTATATTTACTTATCACATATTGTATCCATTACTGAACAGAAACGGTCTATTTTTAAAAATTCGGGAAAGGAATTCCCAACTTGCGTATATAAACAGGTCTGTAACTTTATTATTTTTGGAAAAAAATTGTTGATTGTATGATTAGGGTTTGGTCAGTACATGGGTTTTACTAGAGTATTCCATAACATTCGAAATAAGTAATAATATCTATTGTACCGAAAGTTCTCTAGGGTTCCACAATAGGACCTTTATTACTCTTCATAACACAGATATGTCACGCCTATTGTTTACCGATTACGGTCCCTAAATTCATCCAAAAGACAAATCATGTTTGGTAATATGAATAGTCCCAACTTGTAAACGATACTTCAACATTTTCGTTGATGGTATTAAATGTTTTTGCCGATTCCAAAAACTCCAAATTAATTGAGTATTCTAGCAGGATGCTTCTATATTCCATTCCCCTATATTTGAACTATTTTGCCCAGCAGATTTTAAAATGCTAATGCTCCTAATTAATTTTTAAGTAAGGATTTTATTGAAAGCAGTAATACACAAGATGGTGTTCTACCGTTCTACGAAAATAGTAGTGCTATATGGGTTATTGTTACTTTGCTAGATTCATGAATGTGTACTTACATTTTACTCATATAATTACACGAAATATGAAGGCTATAAAACACAGACTAATTTTTTTTTTGTAACACTGGTACATCTAATTTGCTAATTATTATCGAAAAGTAAGGTGATTACAATGTAACCTATACAGTAATTCTAAATAAATAATAACAAATATAAAATTATAATGTAAGACATTACATATTAATCGTATATGAAGCTGGCTAAAAAATCTGTTTGAAATTCGAGTTTCTTTAGTATAGTTGTATCTATTTATTTAAGACTCGCTAATTTATATTTACAGGGCAAAATCATTAATAATATATTATCAGTATAATCAGTACTAGAAGCCTATTTTTTTGTATTTCATTTTAAATTGTATTGTAACTTTCAGTATATTTAATACCTGTGTTGCCACTAATATCAAATTTAAACAAAAGGAATACACATGAAGTTCTATGTTAATTTCAAATGTTTGAATTAGTGGTGGAGGAAAAAAAGACCGAATTTTACAACGTAATTGGGGCAAGTACATTGATAAAAATACTTTTTATTGCACCTTCATAAGATCTAATATAAAACTCAGTGAGTTGACAAGACTAAAGTGCTCACTGTGGTAATTACGTGCTATATTAGCAAAAAAAAACAGGATTTAGTCAACAAACTTTGTAAATTGAGAAATTTAAGATTTAAGAAATAAATAGGGCATAACTATACAGTTCAAAGTATTTAATATCTAAAATAAAAATAAACTCCAAAAACAGAGCTTAGTGATATTTGTAAATGTCAGATATCTGATGTTTCATATCAAATTTAAATTGCCTGCAGGCGACGATTTAATATCTAAAAACATCTTGATTGTCATTACCACTCAATTGTAACTACAACTGTGATCATCGTTAATGCAAAAAAATAATGTTTTGTAAAAATTAGAAACTAGATAGGACTCGATTTTTGTATTCAGCTATATAGAATTTATGGGATTTTTAATATTTTTTCCTGTTGTTGCAGCACACCCATGAGGAGCCGCTCAGGAATGGGTCTCAGATGAACAAGGTATGAACCGCATTCAATTGAGAGAACAGATCAGCGCCTCCGATGATGGTACCCCAGCTACCTACCTCTTGCCCATTCGAACGGCATTATTAATGATCCTAATAAATTATGTCTGGTTATCGTATGCACTCGCTGGCTTTTGCATTGCAATGAAGCGGGGAATTTCGAATTTTTCGTTTTGCCGCCCGACCTGTTTAAGCGTTAATTATTTAAGAGAGATAACAAATGATTAATGAAATTTCTTTGCGCTTAAAGTGTAAACTAGAGGAAAGGTTTGTCGGGGCATTCGCGGGCCGCGAAAACAATTTATGGCTGATAAATGCGCTAATATTTCATTTTCCACTGCAAATGCTTCAGATGGAATTGATATTCGAACACGCAGCGCTCTGGTATCGTATTGGAATCCTCGACGGAGAAATGTATATATGTAGAGCTGACGTTTAAATAAATGGCGGTTCTCGAAAACAGCCGCTGGTTTAACGATTTTTCTTGCTAATTTGCTAACCTACTTATTTACGAGCCAATAGTACGAACGCCAAGCCAACCTTGGCTTTGGCAGTGATCTTGGTTTATGACGAACTTGAATTTTGGGTCGTCGAAAATAATAACTACTTGAACATGAGATCTGGCATACCAATTTCGTGATATTCGTCAATATTTTGAAAGTGAACTGCTTAAAAATTATCTATATTATAAATACGGAGTCTTACATCTTTCGAAACGTTCTTCACTTTTGTTGCTTCACTATAGCCACCTAAAACGACCTAATTAATATAGGTAAAATAAATCAAAAGGGCTGGTATTTTTGCATACGAAAGAAGGACTCGCTAGTAAATAAGAAAAAAAATTAAATGAAACCACTATTATTTTTTAATTTAGTCTACATACATGGGATACCAAGGCTAGTGTATAAAGTAATGAAATCCTTAAACAACCAGGAAGGCGACAATATAGGAGGAATTATGGGTGGAACATTACCAACAAATTTGGTACCATGAAAATGCAGAAGATGTAAATAGTTTGGATGATATACACCTAACAGAACTGACAGAAGCTCTTAAAGCTACCAAAAACAGAAAAGCTCCGGGTGTGGATGGTTTAATGCCGAATTTTGGAAATATGGTGGCGTACACCTTAGACTCTTAACATGTATAAAACAGATGCTGGAAAATTAAACGAATCCCTTGCAACTAATCTCGTTGTTTAAAAAAAACATAAGAACAATCTCCAAAACTATCGTGGAATTAGCTTACTGGATATGCCAAAATAATATATAACGGACTAAAACAATCAAAAGATTTGCTCGGGAAAGAACAATTGGATTTTAGAAAAGGTAGATCAACAGTAAGTGTAACATTCACGATACAACTAACTACCAAAGGCATAGAGAATGCAACAACGAAACAATATAAGCTTCATAGTCTTCAAGACAGCTTTTGATATCGTAAACCAATGCAAATTATGGAAGATTACAGAAGGACAAGGATACTCAAGACACAAACAGGGATGTAGTATTTCACCAACACTCTTCAATATCACATAGATGTCGTTATAAAACAATGGAAACTGCAGTGTACAAAAGGAATATAGCTAGGCCACGGCACTGCACTCAAGTCTATTCGATATGCTGATGACTTAGTGAGTGCTCTTAGCCGAAACAGAAGACGATCTACAAAGACAAATATTCTACTTAGGATCTGTGGAAGATAGGATATGAAAATATCAACAAATTAGACTAAAACTATGGCTTTTATGGGAAAGTATCCGTCAGAACAAAGATAGTTGTAAATAATGCAATATTAGAGCATATTAGGTTAAACAATAAATATTTAGGTAGCAATATATCTGACGAACGAAGTAATGACTTAATAAATTCACCCATATTACAACTACCAGTAGAACATTAAAAAACAAAATAAGAAAACACGCAAAGAAAATTTTATGAAACAACACCTGGACCAACCCTACTATACAGAAGTGAACATGGACAACGACAAAAAAGGAAAAAAACAGAACAGAAAAACACCAGAGATAAAGTTTCTTAGAAGAGTGAAAGGTTGCACAGCACAAATCTAGAAAGAATAAGAAACAGAGTGATAACAGAAAAGAGCTAAACATCTTCAACATCAACGAAAAAATAAGAGAATATAAAATCAAGTGGAAAGAACACGTAGAACGGATGGACGAAAACAAACTGCCTGTTGGAGCAAGATTTTACAAATGCCCTGGAAAAAGAGTGCAAGTAGACCGAGGCCTGAAGTTGGAAGAAGAAGAATTCAGTCCACTTTAATATCAGCACGGTCCTAGTATCCATTAATTGTCATTCCTTTATTGCTTGCCTTTAAAGTGGCCTACTATGAGCATATGTACTTCGTCATTTAAGTAAATAATGTTTTTCAAAGTTGAGAACAAAAATGATTTCTCGGGATCATGTCTAACAAGACCATAACGGGAATATTCAACAGTATAGTCGTTCTAGTATAATTCTGCTTAAAACCTATTACCAGTTCAGCGTAAAAACATCAAAAAATTCGACACGTTAGTGCATTTTCGCTTTTTTGAATGGTTTTCCGAATCTCGCGACTCTGCTTGAATGTCTCAAATGATTTTACCGCAAACATCCAAAGGGGTCCAAAGAGATGGACAACAAGCTGACCTACCCAAAAATATGCAAACATTAATGACACAAAGTTCATACCTCTGTTTTACATCGTTAGTCAAAATCTCATTTTTGATTACTGCTACAGTTTATGAATCCAGAAATCCTACTGACCACTATTACCCTGGAATCTTCAACAGAAATCCCTTCATTCAATTTCTGTTACAAGCAAGTGACAAATTTTTACATAAAAATTGACAGTATATTTTTGCGATGGTCATCATTTGTAAGACAAAATACTACTGGATTGTATAAAAAAACGCTTAAGCTTGCTAGCCACTTTTGTTACTTAAAGTCACTTTGAAAAGCATTTAATATTGAAGTACCTTATGACATTAGGTATAGGTGAAAAGCCTTACACTTTTCCCTGACAAGTCAGCGTATTTAGTTTAATTTCTATCGTGTGATAATGTTAAACGTCATAACTAGTAGAACAGAAGTACCCACCGTTTATCTAGTGCTTAAATACGACATAAAATTTTAATAGGTAACCAGCTTGACACATACCTGCACTAACCAACTGGCACTTTCTTTAGTCACGACCTCGTGAAGTTAATGGATTAATTTTGCAAAGGTTGTTTACGATAACATTAAAGGAATGGAGAGAAATTTCTCATAAATAGAAATCACCCCATAAAGAGAAGTATTCCAATTGAACACATAATTATATTTCGTAAAACAGTCCAAAATCAATTTATTTTTCTCATTTTACAAATGAATTCTTGTTCACTAGATTAAATATTTTTGCAGAAAAGAAAATGAGCTAATACAATTTTGACGGAATCTCATAGAAATTGCATTAGAAACTACTACCCATAGCTTTGCAAAGTGTTGTATATTTTGTCAAAATATATTTCGTTAGCATGTGCAGGGCGTTTTTGAATTTCACAAGTGCACAAGTATCCAACCATATGATAATTCCTATTATAAAAGAACATAACGATAAAATTGCAAAAGCACATTTCTTCACGAGTAAATAATTTCTCAATCAAATGCTTACTTGCTTATAATGTGGTCATACTTCCTAAATTACAATCAGGAAATAAATCGTATTTATTTTAGCTTTATTTCTTAAACGTATACGTAAATATTACGAAAGTATTGCCTGCATTTTAGACTAATTTAAAATGCTAGCCACCATGCCTCCTTTATCATTAAGTACAAAAATTTTTTATCGATTTCAGCAAGTAACGTGAGATTTCTATTTCATACATATACTGGTAAATGTACTACATGCTTTTCTAGCGTGTAAAATTACCATTTAGTCAGTGTTCTTGCATGTTTTCTTATCAAAACTGTTAAAAGTGAAAACTCGAATTAGAAGTTGATTTTGTAACTATTTCTTCAAAAACAGTTTTCACCCACTAACTGTAAAGCTAAAGGGTAAAGCGATTTCGTTTAGTAAGCATAATCACTTTCATATACAAATATTAATAACTGAAAAATTAGTTCTTCCAAATAAATCGAAAAAAGCAGGTTTGTTGACTTCAAACAAAAAAGTATCCTTTAAACCAACAACACAAGAAATTAAATTAAAAAATAATTGAGTAGTTTCATATTTATCAAATTGTTTGAACTATATTTACCACTTAGCTGTGAAATTTGATATTATACAGGGTGATTCATAACCATAAGTCATAACAAATGGGAAATCTGTGAACTGGATATCAGCTGCAAAAAAGTCGATTTAACTAAACTTTTCTAGGTACGAAACCGAAGTAAAAGATGTCAAAGTTAAAATATAGATTACTTTTTTTAATATGTTTAGATGGTTTCGAGATAACTTCACAAAATTCAGTATCTGAGGTTTTTTTTGTGACATTTGTAAATCGCTAATCTATTTAAAAATTTGATCACACGTTCAACGATTGGGCCAAGTTTAAATCGCAGAAACGTTTTTATGCTTCCTTGTATAACAGTTTCAGCTAAAAAGGTATTTTCAGCTACTTTTTTCCCATAAAATAGAAAAATATCTGTACTGATAGGGACAACTGTTTACAAGAAATATAGTTATGCAATAGGTACCAAACTGATACCAAAAAATGAAACATTTTATTTAACCATAATAAATATACAACGATCGTATAAATTCATCCGAAGATTAAATATAGAAAAAGCATCCATGAACATTATATTCAACAATCGTTTAAAGCGTAAATCTAAAACTACATTTATAATTCGAAGAATGTTGAATATACAAAGTTTGTAATCAACAATTATTTTTCTAAAACAGTATTTTTCTTCTAATAAAGAGTAAAACGGCGTCCTATAAACTTTGGTAGTAAGGGGAACTTATTTTTATTGGYCTATTTTTATGTAAACAATCTCCGCCCTCAAAAAGATGTTCGTTCTGTTGATTGAAATCAACGTTTAAAAACGCAATATATTTTGACATCTTGCCACAGCCCACAACTACCTCCAAAAATTATGAATACATACAGGTCACCTACACACTATAGTGCAAGGGTAACATGTGTTTAAAAACTGACCCTGAATATAGCAAATGCAAAGTTTGCTCATATAATATCTATTTCTTATGCACAAGAAGCACCTTGTTCACTCAGTGGAATTATAGCAACGAAACCAAATAAACCAGCAAACCCGTGTGCTTTTGTGTGTCCACAAACAGCTTAATTCAATATGTTATTAAAGAGTCCATTAAAGTACTTAAACGCTGGACGTGAATACCAATAAGATCCTTTATGTCGGCATCGTATTTAAAGAAGCATGCCCCGGAGCGTAGGACACTTGTTTTATCTCCATGCAGTTATTTTGCAAGGCAGTGATGTCATCTTTATTGCCAGTACTTGACTTTCAAGAAACGGTGGACCGATAAAAAGCGAAATGCTTTGATTGCGGATGCGCTTGTTTTAATTTGATTGCATATTTATCTACATAGCTGCCAGTACCGAATAGGAGATTATTTTGGTAGCAGTGTCTAAACATCGTAAAGTGAATTATGTGGACCTTGAGCCATAGCAAAATAAACTTTTCACTTTTTTGAAATACGGCATCCTTGAAATTTCGCTTTGTTTATCGTTTTGCGTGCCCGGAATATTTAATAAAGGAGGATGGTCTGGTTCTGGCAGAAACGAGCAACCTCGCGAAAATAAGCCCGCATATTAACTCAGCAGGTACTTATGTACGTTTTGAATACGAGAATAAAATTGTGGATTTGAGATTATGGTTAGCATTGCAAATATTGCACATCCACAAGAACAAAGACAATTTCAAAAACGTCAATTCCTAGGAAAAGGCGATTTAAGTTTTTTTACTTATCATTGGTTAAATTAGCGATATTAATCTCGCAAAAGTAATGGAGAAAGCTATAAGGTACAGCAAATTTATTATAGTTTGATTCAGTTCCAAGAATATTCTGAAAAAATAGGCAGCTACAGCTTATTGAAGTCAATGACCATTCATTTGTGTCACTAACATGTTGTTTTCCGGGCTGGTTCCCACGTTGGTTATTTCACCTTGACGTTTCGACACTCATGTCGGTGTCTTCCTCAGAAGTAGCTCTGAAACTGAAGTGTCCTATTCCGCTCGGGTATTTATACTCGTCCGGGTCACTGACGCGTGGACGTTGTTACGCATGACCGGTTTCCAGATTCCAGGTAGTTCGATGCGCCGGTCTGGGTTATAATTGTGCGGATTCTTCTGGATTTCGATGGCTACAGTCTCGGCCAGAATCTCGCTTCCCTCGACAGCATTTGTGCTTCCTCGAATTTGATGATGTGGCCAGTCTCCATCCGATGTTCTGGTACAGCCGACCTATCACCTTGCCGGTCTCTGGTGTCCCTCATGTGCTCCTTGATTCTCGCGGTGATGCGTAAAAGTGTCGTCCAAGTATCTAAACTAACACTTAGGTTTAAGCCGTGCCGATGCCAATGCAGTCGTCTCGAGGGCTTCCAAGTAAATGTTAGCTATCAGCGGAGAAAGCGGTGACCCCATCGAAGCACCTTCTGTCTGCTCGTAGTATTCCTCCTGGAACTTAAAGAAAGTAGATTTCAGGCAGATATTCGCAAGTTGGACTAGCTCTTCATCCAGGTCTTCTTCTTGTAGACATTTCCTCAACTCCCTTAAGGCATCGTCCAATGGTATCTTCGTGAAGAGTGAGGTGATATCAAAGCTTACTAAGATGTCCTCCGGGTCCAGTCTGATCTTCTTCATTTTCTCAATAAGGTCTCCGGCGTTCCTGATGTGGTGCTCTGTCTTTCCTACGAGTCCTTTCAGGGTCCGAGCGATGTATCCAGCTAGAGGGTGGGTGACAGATGCTGTTGCACTAACAATCGGTCTCGGTGGTACCTCTGGTTTGTGTATCTTAGGTAGGCAATATAGTTGTGCCGTCCTTGTATCTGTTTTGATCATGCCGCGATGTAGCTCTCCTGGTATCTTCGATTTTCGTATGGCTGAGTTGATGGTCCGTTCGATGCGTCTTGCTGGATTCTTCCTTATCTTCTTGTAGGCTGGGTCTTCGAGTATCTTCCTCACTTTTGCTATGTAGTCCGTCGTATCCAAGATGACGGTGGCGTTGCCTTTGTCGGCCGGTAATTGTGTCACTGTTCTTTTCTTACACGATTGTACTTTGCAGAATTTTATATCAAAAACGTTTAGACTTTTAGGTGTTCCGTTTAAAATAAGCAAGTTGATAACTACTTCCTTTATAATCGAATGTACCACCATCTTGAAAATATTTTAGCCGTATGGAGAACATCAACTTTAGTATATGCTGGCAAATTTTCGGATTGTTCCCGATTCCACTTTTCGGTACATGTATAATTTTGCCTTAATTTTGCGTAAGTTTGCAAAGAAACACCATTAATTTTAGCTACTCAAACGACGATTTTAAGCGACGTCTTAACCTTCTAAATACCGGTAAAATTCAGAGAAACCCAAGTTTGATGTCTTTGGTCATTAGCCATGATTTGAGCTGTAGGTTAAAGCGTGTTTGAACAATTTGTTTGAATCCCAAGGACTTCTAGCAGGCGCGTCTTTGTTGCTAACTCAGGAGGGTACTTAAATAATATTCTAATAACATAGGAGGCTTTCGAAGTAATTTATTCAAACGCTGTATAATTATCGCCTGCTGCAGGTTGCAAGGGCAGTGACAAACCTCGTGTAAATAAATCATTCGGAATTGCACCGTGTTTTTCGATCCTATTCGTCAGCTTTAAATAAAGCTGTGATCTGGATGCAATTAAGTAAACAGAATTTGTTGTGTACCAACAGCTGCTTTAATGGAGTTCGTATTTGATTTTATCTTTTTGCTGTATAAATTATTCCATTAGAGAAGCATAGCCGTTAACACCTAATTACCGCTGCGTACTTAGCACTTACATTTTTCTTATTTACTCGGAGATGTTTGTTCCCAAAGCGGGAATGTTGACGAACTCCAGTGCTAAGTTTTTGTCTTTCAAATGAACGTTGAAGTGATGCATAGGGACAAGTGGAAGGAATGTGTCAGCTTCAAAACTCGTTAGCAAGTGCCACTGTAACAATAGAGTGATGGAAGAGGATGTTTACTGAAAAAAAGCTTGTAACAAAATCGTGAGAGATTGATTCGACCTTAGGTACTACTTTGTTTCTTTTTTTTTTATTAGAGGAAAACAAATTGAATAACTTGTCATTTTGAAGTTGATGTCTCAAATATTGTAAGTAAATTGTATAAAACCACCCATAATATATTATAATTATATTATTTGTAGCAACCCTGAAGAAGGTGCGAAATAAAGTCCACCGAAAGCTTGGTTTAGAATATAAAGAATTAAAGCTAAATAAAGGTCGGTATACCCGTTAAAACATTAAAAAATAATTTTAACGACCGTTAATTATACTAAATGGTGTTCTATCAAAGTATATCAAGAGAATATGGTTATAATGTAACCCAACAACTAAAGAAATAGTCTTAACATCAAACTAGCATCAACCGTCAATAGACGTATTTTCCTCTTAGAATGCAAAAGAAATGTATTGAAGCCAAAGCATATTACGAACGGCATCAATAGTCTCTCTAATTAGGTGGATGGGGGCTCACAGAAGCTAACTAACAAGACTAGAAATTTTAATGTCAGGTTGACAACTCAATTACTAAATTTTGAAATAACTCATACTAATTATAAAATAGGTAGTTTAAAAGCACAAATGATTCATTTAGAGCAATGCATCTTGAATAGTTTACCTGAGTTTATGTTAACAACTTCAAATCTAAACAAAGTGTTCATTTTAATAAAATATTTGATAAAATCAAATCAAGCAATATCCAAAAAAAATAAGAATCTTTCTAAAAATTTAAATACTTAATATGCAAAAGAATGGTTCAGTAACTTATCTGGTATTGAAATTCCAGAATATGTAAAAAAGTTTCTTGCATTAAGACCAACATTTAATTTACCAACAAACATAAGAGATATCAATATCGATAGATTAATAACAGATTTAGAATGTATTATTAATGATATAGATGATCAGGAAAGAAATTTTGTGAGAGCTAAGGCAACTGCTGGAATAACAAATTTTTTACATAGACATAAAAATCAAAAAACAGAAACAGATGTAACCTATCTAAAAGTAAAAAATATAATGATATATTTATTTTCAAAAGTGATAAAGGAGAGGTCACTGTAGCTATGACTAGGGAACAATATTAAACAAAAACGTTAGATATATATTAAGCGATACTACATGCTATAAACCTCTTAACAAAAATCGAACTGATGCTATACAAACTAAAGCAAATAACTTTGTTAGCACACTAATGAAAAGTAAGAAAATTACAGAAGCTAAAGGTAAAAAATTAAAAATGTATAATTCAATATGCCCTAAAATTTGTGGTAACCCAAAGATTCACAAAGATGGACATACATTGAGACATATAGTATCAGATGTACAGGGACCTACAATACATTTAGCAGAGTTAGTGGCTCAAATATTAAAAAATGCAGTGGCAGCAAATTCAACCTTTTAGTGAAAATATATCTAAAACTACATTTTTAATATTATATCCTTTATTTTACAAAATAGTTATTTTAGCTATCTGGATAGTTTCTACATGCAAGTATTTGGATGTGCTATGGGGTCAAAATTAAGTCCAATCGTGGCTCAGTATGTAATGGACACACTCCTTGAATCATTTAATATAAATTACATAAAAAATTTGTCCACGATTTAATACTAATTATTCCATTTGATGGTATTGAAGAGATAATGCAAGTGTTTAATTATTATGATACAAACATTAAGTTTACTATAGAGAAAGAAAGTGATAGATCGGTTCCTTTTTTAGATACAAGAGTTAATAGAGATAAAAACAACACTATAAAATTAGATTKGTATAGAAAACCTACATCTACARGCAGATACTTGCATTATAAGTTAAACCATTCAAACAAAGTTAAAATAAAKTTTATAGTTCAAATGAAAAATAAAATAGAAACACTATATCATGAAGACTTTAGGTACAAAAATTTAAAAATTTTAAAATCATTACTTATAAAAATGCATACCCAAAAAAACTAGTAACTAAATTACTTTATGGTAATAATTATAGTAACAATTCGAGAGTGCAAAGTGAGGAAATTAACGTAGCAAATAACTTACAAGGAAATAGTAAACCAAAAAAATTTGCAATGTTACCATATTACAATAATCTGACAGAAAAGTTAATAAACTTATTAAAAGATTATAACATAAATATTGCAAAAAAAAGAGTACGCTGTATACAAAATTAAAGGATAAACGCCATTACTAAATAATACTGATGTGATTTACAAAATTAATTGTACATCTTGCCAAGGCATAAGTCAAACTTGCCAGCAATTAAAAAATCGACTGCGTTTATATAAAACTGATATCCGTTTAAAACGTGATAGGTGTGCTCTTTCCGGCCATGTTTGAGGTAATTTTCAACACAAAATTGATTTTGAAAATATAAATATAGTAGCAAAAGAACATAATTTGATAAAAAAAATGATATTTACTGAACCAGGCTGTTTCGTTTTTTTTTCATTGAAATTTTTTATTAGAGGAAAACAAATTGAATAACTTGTCATTTTGAAGTTGGTGTCTCAAATATTGTAAGTAAATTTTATGAAACGACCCATATTATATTATAATTATATTATTTGTACCAACCCTGAAGAAGGTGCGAAATAAAGTCCACCGAAAGCTTCATTTAGAATATAAAGGATATTCTTAAAGCTAAATAAAGGTCGGTATCCCCGTTAAAACATTAAAAAATTGTCTTAGCGACCGTTAATTATACTAAATACTATTTTGTTTCGTTCAAAAAACCTTTGATGCGCTTTTTTAATGTTTAGAATAGACACATAAAGAGTGTACAGGATTTTATTAAAAACTATCGAATACAGCCTTTCATACGATTATTTTGAGGTGCACTATGACCTCAAAGAGATACGGGGTGTGAAGACACAAAATCAATTGGAAAAAAGTCAGGTTTCGTTATGAACTCTGTAATCAGTATAGTATATAGTATAAGAGGTTACAATGGCCTAAACTACGCACAAGTCCTTTAATAAGTCATGTACACGTATCGATATACAAGGTCCGCTACTTAAAACTCCCTAGGCTCGTACTTTCATGATTTTTTTAGATTATAACCTTAGGTAATATGTCAAAATGTAGGTCTTTTTAAACTCTTTAAAAATAGCATAGTTGATCTAAAAAATTTATAACTCCTTCATTATTTAATTCTAAAGTGAACTGTTTATTTCGGTTTCTATTAGTAACTATATTACAAATTTCTTTAAATTATTTATACTATCCCTCCACATTAAGAAATTATTATCCACATCTGTTAAAATAATCAATATTTTATTGTACACCGTTTCATAGTACCATCTTTAAATAAATTAAATTCATACCATTCCATGTATATATCGACTAACAAAGGTGATAGTGGGGAACCCATTACTAAACCATCCACTTGCCTCCAAATTTTTCAAAGACCCTTGTATAAATTAAAGCCAAACACATATCTGAATTCACACTACGCGAGCCTATACAGTTTTTCAACACTGATACAATTAACCCCACCGACTTTACTTGTTCAGTGTTATTCTCATACCATTAACTTGTATGGCTTAATTCAGTTTGATTCTAATTTAACAGCAATTAAAAAAATGCCGATTCATTCCAACCTATCTTGAATCTGTTAATCCCCCGGACGTCAGGAACCTCGGTATCTTAATTAACCTAAGTAATTCGGTAACAGAAACAGACTAATCTCGGTAACTGTCACCTTGTTCAACTAGGAACGTGCACAAACTGATGACATCTCCTTTCCAGATGCTAACATCGAACTCGTATAATGGATTTGGAGAAGCTCTCACGAGCCAACCCAGGTCAACCAGGGGCGTAACGAATGGGGCGGCCGGCGGAATGGACTTGAGTTATGTCACGGAGAGGATCATAGCTCTGTGGTTCCCATCTTCCGTGACCCATCACGCATTTAGGCAAGGACAACAGCAGGCTGCGCACATGCTAAGGAATAAGCATGGCGACAACTATATGGTATGTATAAACGCACGTATGCTGAAATAGTAAATGATGTCACAGTGCAGAAAGTTTACACTTCGCGAGCTAGTAGTATAATGTGGTGTAAAAGTCAGACAGTGACCAACCAAAAAAATTAAAAATTTGTCCATTTAATGATAGAAAAAGGCTTTAGAAGTAGCATTTGCCTTCGCAGCTACTGAGGAAAATCATATTAAATGTTTGTGATGCGGTTGAAGTTTCCAGTCGCATGATTTTTTTACACTTGTAGAAGATATTCTATTAAGCGTGGACTGTTGAAATTTAAATTATAGTTTGTATTTCCCGTCTAAAAGAAAGACACACGGGAAGAAATGATTGGCATCGTAGCATATTGCGTCACAATGTCATCTAGCAGTAGGCTTTGAAAAATAAACTGTCTATTAGTGACAACCCTAGCGAGAAAGCAGTTCATCCTATTAAATTTCTAAGGAACGAAGGGGAACCCTCTGCAATTTGCCGCAGATTTAAAGCACAATTTCAGGAAGAATCATAGTGTGAGATAAGTATTTAAATGGAGCAAATCTTTCAAAGAATAATGGGAATGCGTAAAAAATGCACCACATTCTCGACGCGAAAAACTGAAAAGACTGACGAGATTGCTAACCGAATTGATTAACTTACAAAGTATTGGACCTAAATATTGGCAGTGGATACTAGGTATCATCAGGAAGCACTTGCAATAGATGCGTGCAATAAATAGACCATTAAGTTGTATTGGCAGAATATTTTTGGTCCCACAATACAAAAAGACCCTGCTGATTCCCCGCCATAAACAGGCTTAGAGTAGCAAATTATGTTTGTTAATTGTAAGGAAACGAACAATTATTGGATCGTCGGAAGTTTACAAGAGCAATATAAAATTATTCATTTGCAGAAGTATAATAAGTATTGATATACATATAGACCTACCTTTAGTGGTATAATTTCACAGACAAGTTCAGATCCCTGGAAACTTAGGAAGCTGGCAACTCCAAATGAAAAATCTGCGAACAGAAGCTAAGAAAATAATTAGTAATCTCGTTCAAAAGCACGCATGATTTAAGGGAGGGGATCAGTTTGTTTTATTACATTTTTTCCTACCATGTACATAACTAATTAACCCAAAAATACCGTTGTAACCATCAGCTTCGTTGAATATCTCCTGAAACAAAAAGAAACTAACGTTAGGCTTTGTTATTATTCGTGAAGTGGATACTTCATATAACTTCATTCACTTACACTTACACTTGTGAAATTTTAGCTGAAAACGAGAGATTATGATGTAAATATAATATTTCATAATTACTTACAAACACTAAAGCAAGGCACTACACTGTCACGCCCCCTACCCCTAACGCACGCCCTTGTACAGTAACGTTTGCGCGACCCAACATACAAATAATCAAAAACGCATGCATAACAACTAATTTTCATCGACTCACCCCACCAGACACGGCAGTAACTGCTTCCCCTGCCTGAAACAAAAATTAGGTGTCACTTTTAAGGAAAAAAAATAAGGAATTTGAGAAACTCACAGTGCCTGGTTAAGGTCGCAGCCTTTGGCTCATCTTGATCCACATCTGGCACTGGTTGGCACTAACACAACACTACACCTGAAACAAGGAAAAAAATATATTAGAACCAGGCACAAAGATAGGCAAAAAACTAAATTTTATCAATTGCAAAACGACACCATCTGCGTGAATGTTCATGAACAGTCATGTCAATAATTCATTTCGTTTTTAGTATTATGTTTTCAATAAGTCTTCCTTATTTTACCTTCACAAAAAGATCAATATTATAATCGATCACCGATTATGCGATTAATGCAGAGGGAGAAAGTGGGGCCATCCCAAAAACCAGTAGAATGGCATAAATTTTACAATCAACTGTAAAAAAAACTGATAGGGTGATGACTGATGATGAAGCTATCTTTTGATTGTATGAAGGAGTTCATCAACTACCCTTAAAAACTGCAAATTCAGCTGTATTTATCGATTTACTACAAATATTGCTGCTACTGCCTGTTTACATATTATGCTATCTAATGACACTACATATTTCGAGAGAATTTCCATTTCGACTTAGGTGCTCCATTGTTTCAGAATTCACTTAAGTTATGAAATGCTTCAAAGCTTGGGTTGAGTGCTAGAAAACGTTCATACGAAGTGAAATTGTTAATTCCAGCTAGCGAAAATTACGATCGCGCGTAATAGCATCAAGTACAATACATCGCTTACAGTTTAATTTCACTGCAATGCGGGATTTGCTCGTCCATCAGTCCACACACGTAAGTAACACTCAAAAGTCAAAAATTTCGAAAACGAAACTTGAAAAACACCCCGCATTCACCCGCACATCATCACGCACTGTTATCATCGGCGATACTAATTCAATTAACGACGCATTAAAGGCTACTTCACCCGGTCCGAAAATGGACTGGTCCCTTTTTTTGTCGAACAATTGCCCGCGGTCGCCAGGATACGCCGCAAAAAACATTAAGAAGCGCTCACAAGAACGTAAAAACTTGGAGCATTTTATTTACGGCGGAAAATTCAATAGAGGCCCGTTTTGGGTTTAAATTTCGACGTAAGATACCTGTTTTATTTATTTCAACGATTAGTGCATACGAGGTTGGTCCAAAAAGTCGCAGTTTAAATCAAAGTTTAAGGCATCGTTCTTTTCATCATTTCTACATTCGGATGAAATATCCTTTTATTGTAGACTATTTTACGACCAAAATAGTTAGTACGTGTAAATATGTTAGCGAAGGGGATGAACTTTGCTGTAACGCCACGGGCTATTCCAAAAATGGAGATGATGTCATCTATTGAATCTTGCTACGCCATTAGAAATGAACGTACGCCCAAACCTAATGTGACATCTGAGGAAATGAAAGGACCTTAAGCCACAGTAATTTTAGATAAAACAGGTTATGAGAATAAAGTTAGAGAACTGTTAGATGAGGAGACATATCAAAAATTATCCCGAGATCCTACGTCAAAAATTTACAAAACTTCAAATCTTTCGAATGTGGAGATGTCTTTTTTAATTTTTTAATCGATGGCAAGATACCTAAATTATATAGCTTGCCAAAAATCTATAAAACTAATATCCCGTTAAGACCCATAGTCAATACGATTTGCTGTCCCTGTTACAGATGAAAAATTAGCAGTTTCACCAGGTTCAAGTATTTCACAAGGTGATATTTTAGTTAGTTTTGACGTGGTTCTGGCAATACCTGCAGACAAACATGACGAATTACTAACAGCTTTTAATAAACATAACCATCACATACAGTTCACTTTAGAAAAGGAAACTGACAATAGTTTACCTTTTTTAGACACATTGTTAATTAGAAATTATGATAATGTTATTATAATGAACTGGTACGTTAAACCGACATCTTCAGGCAGATATCTAAATTTTTATTCATATCATAACTTCAAAACAAAAATTAATTTAATTTTAGCTTTAAAAAACCGAATTACAAAAATTTCACATACCTCACTATTAAATAAAAACCGACGAAAATTAAAATCAATTTTAATCAATAATTCATATCCATCTGGTTTAGTTCAAAGACTCTTATACAAAACATCTAATGCCAATAATTTTTTAACTTCCTTGGATGCATCAATGTCTGATTTAAAAGTAACGAGACATGAGAGCTCTGCTGTTGGAGTGACTGACGAAGGGGTTTCTACGAATAAATTTTCCAAATTTTGTACCATTCCTTATATTGAAGGTCTTAGTAAAAAATTAAATAAATTATTAGTAAAGTTTTGTAATGTTCGAGTAAGTTATTACCCTCTGATTAGAATTGGGGATTTATTTTCAAAATTAAAATCAAAAACTAAAACTGGAGATCTTACTAACATTGTTTATATGATTAAATGTAATTATTGTCAGTATGTTTATGTTGGCCAGACTAGTAGACATTTGAATGATAGACTAAAGGAACATAAAAGAGACGTTTTAAATGGAAAAGCAACATCAGTAATTTTTAATCATTGTTTCGATTTAGATCATACATTAAATTTTGAAGATCCCACAATTTTAGATAAAGAAATAAGCTTAAGAAAACGACTGTTTCTGGAAATGGTACATATTAATAAACAAACAAATAGCACAAATAAAAGAAGTGATATTAACAACTTATCAAAAATTTACACCTATTTACTCCATTTAAAAAATTTTCGTGTTTTATAATCACCGTCGTTGTGCCTGCTTGCATGCTTCATGTCATCGAAATTGATGAAGTTATACCTATTATTTGTATGTCTTGTCAATTTGGCATAATTATATTATTATTTTTAATGTATTTTCCCTTAAGGTTAGAAATAATTTGTTCGTTTTCTGTTACTTTGTGGTAGGTTTCTGTGATCCTGTTCAGCACCCTTAATTAATCCATAACTAGAAGTAAGTTTGTATATAAATTAAATAAAAGATTTTAGGCCCTGACGAAGAAGGCAAACACCTGCGAAAGCTTGGCGAAAAGTTAAAAGGATTTGTAATTTATTGAGTCCGACACCCTGATAAAATAGAATCTACGAGTATAATAATAATAATACTTTTAGAAAAATAAATAGTATAAGCTTTATTGCCTCATTTAGTGTTTATTTGTTCCTTAAATTTGAACGTAACGGTTGAAAGATTTCAAGTACGGTTCTGTAATGCGTACGACAACCGCCTGGCAGCTAAATAGCTTTATAGTAGTCTATAGTTGAGTAAAAATTGGTGAAAGTTAAATACACCATTATGTTGTATTCGCTGGATATTTCTGGTTCCACAATTTACCAATTGACAGCCATGTTTCAGTGATAGCAATGATATCTAATTTTTCTGTTTGAATAACCATTTACAAAAGCATAAAACTAGAAAATAAGGGTCTAATATATAGCATTTCCACACGTTACACCATTTATAAATTCCCAGTTATTTAGAAACGACAACAGTTTGAAATCCATATTTAGTAGAAAGAAGACAAATATTTCTCTTATTATGAATTATGAAATTAATTTTCTTTAAAACCGGATAGGAATAATGTGATGTGAGTATATGATAAAGCTATCTTTTGATTATAACGAGGGGTTAATCCCTTAAAAACTGCAAATTTAGCTGTATTTATCTATTTACTACAAAATATTGCCTGATGAATATTACTGCTACTGCCTATTATTATGCTATCTATCGACACTAATGGTGCCTTTCAAAAATCTATTTCGAACGAATTTCCATTTCGACTTACGTACTCGATTGTTCCAGAATGCACGTAAGTTATGAAAATCTTCAAAGCTTGGGTTGAATTATAGAAAACGTTCATGCGAAGTGAAATTATTAATGTCAGCTAGCCAAAAATTTTGATCGCGCGTTACGCATCAAGTACAAAAATCGCTTACATTTTAATTGCACTGCAATGCTGGATTTGTTCGTCCTTTAGTCCACACACGTAACTAACACTCAAAAGTCAGAAATTTCGAAAACGAAACTTGAAAAACACCCCGGATTCACCCGCACATCGTCACGCACTGTTATCATCGGCGATACTAATTCAATAAACGACGCATTAAAAGCTACTTCACCCGGCCCGAAAATGGACTGGACCCTTTTTTGCCGAACAATTGCCCGCGGTCGCTAGGATACGCCGCAAAAAACATTAAGAAGCGCTCACAAGAACGTAAAAACTTGGAGCATTTTATTTACGGCGGAAAATTCTATAGAGGCCCGTTTTGGGTTTAAATTCGATGAAAAATACCTGTTTTATTTATTTCAACGATTAGTGCATACGAGGTTGGTCCAAAAAGTCGCAGTGTAATTCAAAGTATAAGAAATCGTTCTTTTCATCATTTTTATATTCGGATGAAATATCCTTTTATTCAACAGATCATTAGAAATAAACGCACGCCCAAACCTAATGTGACATCTGAGGAAATAAAAGGATCTTAAGGATTTCAATGCATATAAGTCCATTGTAGTTACTAGAACAAATAGAGGTTCTGCCACAGTAATTTTATATGGAACAGATTATGAGAATGAAGTTAGAGAATTGTTAGATGAGGAAACATATCAAAAATTTACAAAACTTCAAATCTTTTGAATGGGGAGAAGCTTTTTCTTAACTTTTGTAATCGATAGCGAGGTACCTAAATTATATAGTTTGCCTAAAATCCATAACACTAATGTCCAGTTAAGACCCATAGTCAGTCCCTGTTACGGATTGGCAAAATTTTGTGCTGGCTATTTAAAACCTTATGTAGTAAAAATCAGTAGTTTCACTAAAAATTCTTCAGACTTAATTGACTTTATAAAAGCTTTAAGTATCTCACAAGGTGATCTTTTACTTAGTTTTGACGTGGTTTTCTTTATTTACTCAAACCTGAAACGATAGATATCATCAAATCCAAACTTAATGGAGATCTCCTAGATGACACATTAACCAGATTATCTGAATACTGTTTAAAATCGACTTATTTCTTAGTTGATCAAGTCCCACTCTGTTTATATAAGAAATTTTGAACAGGTAGCGATAAACAGTTTCCAGTTTAAGCCAAAATGTTGGTATATGTATGTACATGATACTTTTGTTATTTGGCTCCAGGGTACAGAAGAGTTAGGTAGGTTTCTAAATCACTTGAACAGTCAACATCCTGACATAATTTACTATGCGATTAGAAACCAATGGTAGTTTACCTTTCTTGGATGTTCAAATTTACAGAATAGACACTAGACAGTCAGGACACAAGGTTTACAGTAAATCAACACACACATACATTTACATACCACATCTCACCACCCTCGTACTCAAAAGAATAATCTTATAAGGTCGTTATTCATTAGAGATGAACTTTCTTTACAAAAAGAAATATATCATCTTAGCGTTAGTAAGAAATGGTTATAGCAATAAGAATATTTAGTAAGGTTTATTCTGCTCGTTGGGTCATCCACTGTGTTCATGATGACGGTCGCATTCTTGGTGCGCGCGTAGTTCCCTTAGAGGAAGTCTCTCTTCTCTGGCCACTCTTCGGATTTTGATTCGGCATGTTCAATTAATTGATTGTTGACCACGGCAAAACACTCCGGAAGGTCGCCACGGATGAAAATGACAAACCGAGAGTTAAAATGGAATGTTTTTCCCCATCCTTCCTATAGTCCGGCCTTGCCCCTCAGGTTTTAATTGGTTTGAGCCTTTGAAAGGATTCCTGGAAGGGGACAAGTTTACGAACAGGTGATAGAAAGGAAAATATGTGGTGGAGAAAAAAAAGAGAAATGTGGGAAAGAAGGAACAACTTATACTATAAGATCTGTAAGGAAAGGAGTCAATAACGCAGTTTACAAAACCGCAACGAATGCTGTGGTTAGGGTATGTAGAAAGGGAACGGTGGCAAGGAGAAGACACCGCCGACCAAAACATGATGGTTAAGTGCTCGAAAGAAAGAAATTGTTAAGCTATTAGCCTAAAAGGCCTATTTATATTAATTATAATCTGAATTTGAACAGCCCTCTTATTAAACCACATTACTGTAGATATTATTTATTTATTGTTTTAGGTATTCAATCTGTCGGAACCTAAGAGAGCGCTGAGAACTGAACACAAGAGAGTCAGCGAAGTGGGGTGGTCACCAAAGTTGGCGCCGCCACTGGAACGGATTTGTAGCGTGTGCAAGGAAATTGACTCCTGGCTGTCGGCTGATAAACATAGGATTGCGGTGCTCCATTCAAGGTAGGATTTCAGAATTGTTAAACTACTTCCCCTGTAGCAAAAGACGTCGCTTAGCTTTAAATAAGAAACGTATATTTTCTTCCGCTGCTTGAAGCCTTTCGATTGCATAAGATTCTTAAAGAGAGGTTTAATGCGGTCCATAAAAGATACAAATTGTCATCCGCGATTAGCATATCTCAAAACCTGCCGCGCAATTCCCGCAAAGCTATTAATTTGAGCTTAACTTCGTTCAAGATTCGCATTGCAAACAAACGACATCCGCTTTAAGCTCGACCGTCCAATTCACATGTCCTTGTCAGCGGCATGCCTTTATAGTTATTAAGGATTAATAAAGCTCCGCCTTACATTATACAAGATAAACGAAACAAAACCGCTGGAAACGAACCAGAAAAAAAGCAATGCAACGCTATAATTACGCGAGCATGCACTTTGTTGTAACAGGTGTTAATAGGAAACTGCAGTTTAGCGAGTTCTTGCAAAACTGCGCTGCACATTCCGCAATTTTAGTCAATGAGCGGAAGCGTAGTAAAACAATCGGGCTGTTTCAGCGTAATTATCTTAACTGATTCAAAGTTTTTAGCATGAATGAACTGGTAACTTGGTCATTAGGAGTTTTGGGTTTTTATTTTTTCCGAATGTTCTCACGCTGGCGCTAATGTATGCTTAATTTTCTCGTTCATCCTACGGCTTTCGCTTAGCTACTCAAGATAGTGTACATTGTACATTGTTCCTTGATATGAATATATAAAAGGTCGGCTTTTTAGATATAATCGCTGCTTTTTAAATGTCTGTTTTCAAGTGCACGTTCTAATGTTTTAACATAACTATTGTTAGTAAGAATTTAGGATGGCAATGCCATCTGTCAGCATTACACTGACATGATGACAAAGCCACCTAGCTGCCTTAATGGGTACTACTTCCTAAAGGAAGTGTCCTGTAGCCTGACAAATTGGCATGCAACTGCATACTTCAATTTGACAGCAGGCCCCCACGGCACTTTTTGCTAACGGGCAAGAACCAACATACATTAAAATACATGTCTATGCTGTGCTGTCTACACCTCAATCAACTGCAGATAGTACTATTTCGCTGTCATTACAGCTCATCAGTGCAGTTTAGGTCTAGTGTAGACAACACGGCATAGAACTGGTTTTGCTTATATACCAAAGCAATGGTATGATGAAAGTAAGAATTTAGGATGGCAATGCCATCTGTCAGCATTACACTGACATGATGACAAAGCCACCTAGCTGCCTTAATGGGTACTACTTCCTAAAGGAAGTGTCCTGTAGCCTGACAAATTGGCATGCAACTGCATACTTCAATTTTAATAACTATTGTTGTTCAATCATTTCAATCTGAAAGTAGATGGTATAAGACGTTAAACTAAGAGCAATACTTACACTGGCCGGTAAAAAATTCGCTTCATAATGTATAAAATACTGAATATGAAGCGTAGGTTGCTGCTACCTTAGTCTTAATCCATGCTATTTCATATTAATCTCAGTAGCTAGATTTTTTGTCGTTACAAGATGTTGCACTGATCAGAAAAATGATAATTTCATATGGATATGGGGTTACATGCGTTACTCGAAACTAACCGAAGTTTTACATGTAGATGAGAGTACAGCGAAATAAAGACTCTGTGAACATGGTTTGCAACATKAGATACCTTCATGAATATTATGAATTATGGGGGCGTATGGAGTTTATGATTATTTCGAGGKGATTAATTCAAATCTGATACATGATTCTTAGTGCGATTGAATACAAACTTAAACATGGCGCTTATATAGGGTTTCTATAAATGATACGTGCATCCAGCGCGCTTATGGAAATTATCGACTAATTAAAACAGTATGCCGTCTCTCAGGAAAGTGAACGCATTTATTGCTTTGACATATACTTGTCATCTGTCGATTGTTGAACTATTTGATATATTTTAATAGAGAAAACGCGTGGGAGTGTATTCTGTAGTGCTTTGTAGGATAATCAACCTTAAGGTTGCAGAAAGCTCACAAGTCGGAGCTTTTCGTATAACTTCCAGGTTATGTATCGTGTTTGCGAGGTTGTGGCTATAGTAATTCTGTTAAATAATTGCCTTTGATGGACTGAAAGATGCTTTTATACCGTTAATTATTGTAATTTCTCCCCTTTGACAGAAAAATAGAACCGTAAATTGTCGAAAAATCTTTATAAAGCCATCAATTTCGTGACAGGAACTTGATCGCAACGCTTCATAAATCAAGGCCATATAAATATCTATACTGGCTGCTTAAGAACGTTGTCATGCTTTACTTTGTAATTTTCTGTGCTATTTCCTTTTGTTGTTGTTAATTGGTAGCACAAACAATTCAATTCAATTAAGAATATTCGAATACTGACCACTAACCCGATTTATTTTTCAGAGGAAGCAAAGACAAACTCGGCGTAGTAGTGGCGGCGTATATGCATTACTCCAGTATTTGTGGCAGCGCTGAACAAGCTCTCGATCGCTTCTCCATGCGCCGCTTCTTAGAGGACAACATCGGTCCCTTGCAGCTGCCGTCCAACAAGAGGTAAAATTAATGTTTTATATGGTATAAGAGAGCAAACATCCAATATAATAGGGTTTGGATAGAATGCATTCAAAAATTTTGCCTTCCAACCTATCACACGAAACGAACATATAAAAAAGATTAATAAATATAAGATTCTTCTAGTTCAATTAGACATGTCATATCGGGTTATCAGTTGCGTCTACCCGGCTGTGTAAATTATTATACTACAGTTTTAAAAACGAAAAGCGAGCGTTCACGATCAGACATATTTTATTAATAATAATAATAATGTTAGTTACCAGCGTTTAATCGCTGCAATTTGTTCACAGTATATCGTAGATTACTTGTAATAGTTGTTTTGTTGTAAGATTCTTCTATGTAGATATTGTAATAAAGCGTCTACATATTAAACAAACCCTGTTTTTTCCTGGTTGTTTTGGGTCCTCTTATGGACGGAAATAAAATGATAAAAGGTGCTTACCTAATCATAATAAACAAGGAAAATCTACTGAAGTATTCATTTACAGACGCAAACATGTTATTTTTTATCTTAAGGACCACATATCTGTCTATTAATTGTGACAAGTACACAGTAAAATAGATTGGTTAACAGGTTAAAAATTAAAATATTTTGAGGAAATTTGATGTGGTTATACGTTATTTGAACATTGTAAATAAGTTGAAAGGGTTCTAAAAATTGCTTTGAGATCAAATGTTTGTTGATTAGGTGAAGAGAAAGTACTTTTTCTCTTTCCGTTGTCAATGTACCTACATGATACCAGAGAAATAAAAGCATGAAATCATCCTTCAGTACACAAGTTATATTTGTAGCCTTTCATATACTGAATATGAACACTCAGTAGCCCATAATCACTTAATATGCAATCGTAATGTGATCATCGTATAGAACATGCCACAAAATATAATTTCATAAGATTTAAATATCAGAATTTTTTTTAATACAATATTAATTCTCAATTGCATACATCTTTATGGCCTTCAGCTTATTTCAACGATTTCTGTTGGAATTCAGATGCTAATGTAACTACAGGAACTGAATTTTTAGAATCAAACATTCATAAAAATTCGAAGTACTTACATATAATACTCAGTTGTACACCAACACTTCTAGAGCGCCTATACGGTCCCTGAAACAAAAATGCTACATAAGTATCTATATATACGGTTTTTAAAAACCTGACAATATATATATGTTACTTTATACTAGGGCTGATTCTTTCTGTTGAGCATCGCTAACAATGTTTTGACATATGTTTTAATGTGACATCTTAACCGTCGTGTCTGTTAGCTACAATAAAATACAACGAATTTCAGCGAGGTCAGCTTCGTTTAAAAGACGAATTTCGAACCCCTAAGCCAAAAACTGCTGTTACTGAAGAAAACGTCGCTCTAGTTCGGGGCATGGTTGAAGAACATGTTACTGTGCGAACAATTCAGGTAGCTCTTGAGATTGGTGTAAAGCAACCAACACAATTCTGCACGAACATTTAAAAGTAAAGAAACTTTATGCTCGTTGGATACCACACAATCTGACTGCAGCTGAAAAAGAGGCCCGTGTAAATTGGTGTAGATCTATATAAAATATATGGTTCCATTAAAAATGAGTTTTCTTTACAAGGCTCAACAGAAAGAAACCAGCCCTATGGTAAATCAGTAATAAAAAATCAAAGTACGATTTCCTCACAAACGGGAAGTAGAGCAACGAAGGCAGCAATAAAGTAGATCACTGAACGAATAATAGTGGATTTCTGACGTCCTTTAATCATAAATAATAAGGAATTCTCTCCGCAAAATTTTAACTTGTGACTTATTTGTTTCTCTCCATATTTAAGTGTTTAACATAAAATTTACGTGTAAAATGTTTAGGACGCTTTGCAGGCGTTAAAACAGATCTTCACCAAAAACCAATTTAACCCTGCTGAATTCCGCACATTTCCTCCCAACTATTACATCCATTACTCGATTCTCCTCGCCCGGAACAAGACTCTACATTAGTCAATGTCTGCCAACAGATACGTCGATTACTTCGCCGGCCTCCTATCCCATCACATCAAGATTAACGCAGCGCCATTGTACCTGACCCACGTGACGGTCCTAGGGGCACCTGCGTTTCAGAAGGGCGGTTGCAGGGCCTTCCTGAAACTCTACGAGGGACACACACCTGTGTACACGTCAGGTGAGTGCGTGCAATTGCAAATTTGAATGGGCCAAAAGGTGTTTGATGTTATTAGTAGCGATGCCTGTTCAGATAAAGGAATTTGCCAAAAGCCTTTATTAGCATTTAAGATGGAAAAAAAGTAGATTCCGCTAATAAATCATGTGTTATCTCTTCAAATGTAGGTATCTCGTGTACGCTTTTGGAATCATGCATTTAAATTTTCTACAAAGAAGCCAAATACATTTGTCTTTTGATATTTGTCTATTGCTTGTTTGTCCATGCGGTCTTCTTCCATTATTGTAGCCACAATAGCAGCAAAAGTGTTGTCGGTAGCAGTATGAGGTCTCCAGCTTCTGTGGTCGTCTTTAACACTAGCTAACGCTCTGGAACGCTCACTCCATCAAGTTACATCAAGTTACTATTGTATTTACTTCAGTTTATGGTTCACATAATTAACTCGTGCATATTGTCATGTATTATCCGAAGGCTTGGAGGTGGCTGTTATTAGGCCAATCCCAAAGATCGCTGCAACTCAAGAAATAAAGGATTATAGACCAGTTGCTTGCTGCTCTGCTTGTCTAAAGTTTTTGAAAAAATTTTTAGATGATCAAATACGTGAATACCTGGATAGGCATAATATATTGCCTGTTACGCAGTCTGGATTTCGTCCAAATTTTACCTGCACTACAGCACTATTAAAGGTTACAGATGACATTTTACGTGCCAGTGATAATCGTCATTGCGCCGTGTTGGTGCTTTTAGATTATAGTAAAGCGTTTGATACAATCAATTACTCTGTTCTAGAGGCTATTCTTCAGTATATTGGTTTCGATCGTTGCGCAGTTGGGCTTTTGTCGTCATTTGTACCTGAGAAATCTGCTGTGGTAAAGTTAGATGCTTCTTCATCAAATAAAGCGCCATTGAATAGTTTTGTACCTCAGGGATCTATTCATGGTCCCATTCTTTTTTCTATTTACGTCAGTAATCTATTGAGTACTGTTCGTGGTGTTCAGTATCACATGTACGCTTATGATACGCAAATCTATTACAGCTTTCCTCCTTCTGAGTGCGATTTAGCGGTGAAGAATATAAATGATGACTTGGAGAGGATTACGGTGGCGCCCAGATCGCATGCATTAAAAATAAATCCGGGCAATCTGCTGCTATCCTGTTTGGTGGTCGAAATGTATTAGGTGCGGTTTCGGGGAAGCTTGCGCTGCACATTGACAGCTGTGCCATACCTTTAGTGGAAAATGCTAAGAGTCTAGGGTTGACGTTGAATAATACTTTCCGTTGCAGAAAACATATAAACAACTGTATGAAAAAGGCGTTTATTAACTTAAAGCAGTTGTTTTCGCATAGAACATACCTGGATGTACGCGTTAAGAAATTGTTGAGCGACACAATGGTGTTTTCTCACTTCAATTATTGCAGTGAGGTATTTTTTTCATGTCTTGATGTAGCCACTAAGGCGAAGATACAGAGAATACAGAATGCGTGCCTCAGGTTCGTTTATGGGATCGGGAGACGTCAGCATATATCGCATAAGCTAGTGGATGCTGGCTGGTTGATCATGGATAAGAGATTTTTGCGGCGAGTGTCTTGCTTGTATCATAAGGTAGTTTACCTTCGGACTCCACCCTACCTTTATAATAAAATAACTTTTCGTAGTGACGTTAATAACATTAACGTCAGGTTCAGGGGTAAGCTGAGTCCCCCATTTCATAACTCATCGTTGTTTGAGAGATCATTTTCAGTGCAGATTTGTAAAGTTTACAATTCTCTTCCTAATAACTTAAAAACTCTTGAACCTGAGAAAATTAAAAGACATCTGCGGGAGTTTTTCAATTTTGGTGCCGTGGGGGTGTCTCTGACATCTATTCATCTGATAAATAATTGTTTTGGGTAATTGTTCTGGGAATTGAGGTACAAATTCGCTCTTGATTAATCTAGTTATTAATTTTCTATGCTTATTATGTAGTCATATTCAACTAGATTATTCTGATTATTATTTTGAGGTGGTTGAGTGGAAGAGCAGGGGACACAGCTTTGTGTCCATCTGAACTTCGCCCTTTGTTCTCTTTTTTTGTATAGTAAAAGCAATAAAGGATATATTATTATTATTATTATTAATTATCCACACAAGATTCCTGGAAAGCTTCTTGTAACGCACCGTGAATTTCACCAACCTTTTTCGTTCAGTATTCGAATTTCATATATGCACATTAATCTGTTACAGTAACGCGTTCCATTGCATCAAACTATCCCGATTTGACAATTTTTTACACATAAACTAAAAGAATTACTCTCACTTTATATAGAGTATATTTTTCGCCATCGCCAGTTCAGCGCAGGAATTATGACATGACCTTAGTAATTGAAACGGAACTTTCCTACATAGCACAACTGATTCATATTTATCCTTTAACTTGAATTCGCATGGTTTAAACCATGGTTTAAACAAATCTTCATTTTCTTGTAATATTTCTGAAGTATTCTTACTTTTAAGCACATTCATGGCAAAATTTCTAAAAACTAATTTTAAATCTAAGATGGTGTCCGAATATAGCAATGGGTACTAAATATCCTGGTTAGTTTTCATTAAAAACAATCTGAAACGATACTTATTTTTAGTTAAATTGATTGTTAAAATAAACGTTCCCAAAATTTCAATTTTATTTCCAACATATCTAGTGATAATACTGTGATATTTCTCTAATGCAATATTTTTATCTAAGTTCGAGTGCATAAACAGCGAACATGGCATTATTATATTCTTGTATGAACAATTCCTCACATCAAACTTTACTATTGTTTATTCTGTTCAACATAGTTAAGCGACAATGAACCCAATACATAATTAAAATCTTCCGAACGGTTAGCGTTATTCGATGCACTATTTAAAATCGATGTTTGTTGTTCATTACTTAGACCCCTTTGATCAAGGATATTAATTTTTCGCGACGATGTTCTACACAATATATTTTGAAAGTGGTTGTAGCCGTGATTTAACACAAAGCTAAAAGTTAACCGCAATGACGAAAAATGAAAATAGCATAATTTGAGACTTAAAAAAAGTAATACAATATACCAGTATATAGGTAAGCAAGCTATCATATACTTTCACAATAGAACATTATCCCCAAAAACTCTATAAGAATAGCAATAATCTACGGACACACATCTGCAATATAGGTAAATGCAATTAAAGTCATTTTTAAATTTATTGTTCGTTCACACTGAGATAAACTTCATTGCCTTTCCTGACAACCAAACGGAGCGGTGTCTTTGTCTCCGCTTAACGTTTATGTGCAAGCCTAGTTGACGTGCTCTACGGGTAATTTTACCATTTATTAACATATGTTTACATTCTTGTACGGCGAATTTGCATAAAGTCCGCATACTTCACACGCTACCATGCTTCAAACGTTCTCTCCCCGACAAGATTCACACGATACCTTGCGTCTCATGTAAACCAAGCATACGACTGAGCCATACTTACTGCTTTTACCGTAGTTGCCAGTTCACTTTAATAATAATCTGTTAATCCGAGGTGGTTCGAAGAACGATCATATAGATTAACTGCCTCCAATTTTGGTCCTGTGGTATCTCGCCGAAATCTCAACACCTATGACGTTCTTGATAGAAGTTTTGTTCATTCTCCCTTTAAAGGCAATAAATTTACGCGTTGGGGCAGTGATAATGAAGACTTCGCAAAAAGAAATTTTGAAACTTTAACTGGATTAAAAATTAAAGACTGTGGTTTATTTGTGCACTGCAATCACCAATTTGCTGCCAGTCCAGATGGATTAATCAATGACACTGCCATTATAGAAATCAAATGTCCTAGCTCCATCAAAGACTTTTCTCCTGAAGATGCAATTAAGAACAAAAAACTTAAATATATGACCGTTCAAAATGGAAAAGTTGTGCTACGTAGAACCGATAAGTATTTTTTATCAGATTCAGGGGCAGCTAGCTATTGCAAATAGAGAGCTCTGTTATTTCGTCATCTGGACCCTGAAAGGAATGTTTATAGAAGAAATATCAAGAGATACAAACCTTTGGGAACAGAAAATGTTGCCGAAATTAATATCCTTTTTTAAAAATAACATGTTTAAATATATATTGAATAAATAACTATTGCCCAATTACATTTGTCTTAATAAAACAGTAATTTTTGGGAAGGAAATTATCGCTACTAAATTTTAATTTTTGCATCATAGTCCTGAACTTAATGTAAGGACATGCATTATTTTACTGTAATAATTTAGTTTATTTCTATAATAGCTATCAAACATTACTTAAGTATATTAACAGTAATAGTCATTTTACTTCATAGAAACAGAAATGAGTTTTTTTAATKATTCTGAATCTAAATTTTTGGCCGRGTAMTCCCATAAGTACATAATAATCACGTTTCAGAGTTTTTCAAATATATTCACAAACGAAATCAATTTTGATTGTATTTTATAACAAAACAAGCCATTAGTTACTTTTGTATTGATAAAAGCATTTATTCGTCGAAAATGTTTCAATTGGAGGTAAATGATACAGTCAGTTATAATTTTTAGTCATGGGGTAAGAATTTTATCAGTGTAAAATTAATTATACGTGCCTCAATTGAGTGAAAAAGCAAACGTTCAGCTTCGCCAGAAAAAGTAACTTTTGCCCGGATTATCACAAGTTAACGTGCTTATAAACAGTCGGTCTATGTGCAATATACCGCCAATACAGAGTGACAGGTTAGGTAGGGGTCATAACTCATCTTGCAGACCAATAATGCAGCTGCAATATAGTGACAGGCTTTGTCAGGTCCACGTTGGCTAGTTATGTTGTTACCGCCCTAAAAATTTCGTTGGCCCAAAACGTATGAACAGCCTTAATGAACATATTATGAAACAGATATTTAATTATTTTTCACCACAACTTTTGAAACATTTCCCACTTAATCAATTATTCATTTGTCTAATTCAAACATTTTATTTCTACTTAACTACCAAGTTGAAGCAAATCATGAGAAAACCTGAGTTACAAACAACTGACTTAATGTATTTCTTCAAAGGCTACCATTGAGTATCATGACCTTTACTTTTTATGACAGCGGTTATTCTTCTTGGCATTGTATTCACTAAATTCTGGCAATCTTGTGGTGTTAACTTATCCCATATAAATTGAAGTTTATGGCTTAATTCGGGAACGACCTGGTTTTTTCATAATGTGCCAAAGAGTTTCTATAGGAGAAAGGTCAGGACTACTGGATACCCATTTTGAAAGTGGAATACTGTTGTCGGTGAACCACTGTAAAGATCTTTTGGATACATGACATGCAGTTCCGAATTTCTTTTGTTGCGTTATTAAGAGTGGCTTTTCTTTGGCCTAGATAATGAAAACACATTTTTGTTAAAAACATTTCAAAAGTTAAAAACAAAAGATTTTACATTGTAAGCTCAAAAACCCAATCTTTGTACTTGCCGGTGACAGGTGGATCTTGAAACATGTCTTCCTACAGCCTCACTCCAAAGTGTGCTTAGTTGGCCGTAGTTTGTCCTCCTGTTCTGTTTAATTCGTTTCAACGCCCTCCGATCAGTATCGGTAAGTGCGAACACTGTATCTTGACAACCCCAACAACAACAATTTCTGCATTAGATCTACCAGATTTATATAAACGAATAACAACTGAACGAATGTTCAGATCAATAACTTTTCTTCTAGTCATTTTTTAATTATTTAATACAAAATTCTATAATTGAAACTACCCAAAACGCCTTTGACGTCTGCTGTCAAGTAAACAATATCTCTTATTTACGCGAAATTGCACAGCCACCTCAAATGTTAGTTACATTCACCTGTATGCAAACTTCCGCAAAACAATATAGATAGAAACCAGGGTTCGGCCTAAATACTAAATACTATACAATTTTGATTATTGAGAACAGTTCAATTGTGCGTAAAAATTAATAGGCCATAATTTAGAGAAGCTATTTATAATAAAAACTCCAAGAAGCGATTTTGTTTAAAATTTTTAAGAAATTTTAATAATTCTGTTGATGGGCCAACTGAAATGGGACAGGGCTCGTATTGAACACCGATTGGTTAGACGCACTGTAGCTTTGTATTGAAATGTAATTACGTAACTAACCGAACAAGTAACGCCCTATCCATGAGAAATTCTGAAGCTGTCTTGTAATAAATCTTGAATGTCTGTTGTTGTCCTGTGTAATGCACATATAGATGTGTAATAATTGCAAACATCCATGATCCATCAATCTCTACCTAACAGATGATGCTGCTTAGTAGGTTTTTGCTGCCAGTTTGGTAAACCCGTAATAAACACATAACATGCATTTTCAGTTTTTCACTTGTTTAAGTGGTAGTGTTTATGCAGTGAAGAAAAAGTCATCTTATTGAATATGTAAACGCACTTTGTACAATCGAAATGAATCTGGTGTTCCTGTAGTAGATTGCTTATTATTGGTTTTACCACACTCACAAGTGGTCGTTAGTTTGGATTCATATTACAGCGAAAATACATAAACTAGTCATGCAAGCGCTTTGTTTTAATTTGCTTCAGCATGAAGTGTCAGAGAGCAGGACATTTTTACAGTAATTTAAATGAAGAATATTGACTCTCTATTTTATCTTTTTCACTTTCCCAGACGTTTAAAGTGTAATAGTAATAAACTACGACTGCTATTAATATTTTTTAATGTTCCTACAATTTCTATTAGTATGATTTAGGAAAGCAGATTAAAAATCGAAAATCCCGCTTAATGACGTAGTTAGTTCCGAATTTTCTAATTCACATTCAGCTTTTGTGCGGTTTTTATGTTGAAATGCTAACGTACATGAGAGATTATCGTTTAGTGCAGAAAGTTATTAATTTTTACAACAATCATCAACGATTAAGCTGGACGGCCGTTAACCACCTGTGGTTGAAAGTTGTTAAACCTACTTTATATTTGACAAGTATAACAATAAATATGCTTTATAGTAGAAACATCTGTAAAATATATTTCAGTGATTACTACATTGTGCTACGGCCGAATGATCATCAAAATGTAACCCCCTTTAAGACAATGTGAAAGATTCCAAAATCAAAGTACTGGTACAAAAAATTTGGCTCATATTTTCAGATATATTCAGATTAAGTAATGTTTGTTTACAACTGAACCCGATAGCTTTGAAACCATTACAAGTGGTTTTGACTTTAAGGATGAATTGCTTGATGCAATCCAGTATTCCAGAGTTGCATCACTGTTAAGAGATAAAAGTGCATAATGACGCAATGTTTTGCATCTAATATAGCTAAGCTGATGTAACTAGTTAGTTACGTATAAACGTATACATATCCAGTTGGTTAGCTCTAGCTAGCATAATTCATATTTTTTTTATTAATCAAATGGTCTGGTAATGTTGGATATCTAATATCATGACAGTGACAGCTCTAAGGTAAAAATCTGGCCACACATTTTGTTATTTGGACAGAACTTATTTTATCTTGCACTTTTTCCTACAAAATTATATGATATCAAAATGGATTTCGAAATTTTCTTTGGACCTAAATAGAGTAAAATCATTTCAGGGTTCATTATAATCATTTATCTTTTTACACTTATTAATCACCATTACATTACATTATTTCTATGCCAGTAAAAATATTTAGTTTTTATCTTKCGCTACTCCTACAGATGTTATTTTTTCATTTTTGAATCTAATTAAAGCCAGKTATTGAATAAAAKAACTAACTACATCTTAAGTGGCTTATGACAGCTGTCTGCTGGAATAACATACGTTGCATGGAAACGTATAAGAAATAATTTGTTCGCTTGTGCGACATGTTCATTTAATGGTACTGCAAGCTAGGCCTAGTATTATCGACGGTATGTTACAATTAAAAATATAAATTTCAGATCATCGATTTCCAATAGACGGTGCAGTCGAACTGCACTTTTCACCAGGACCTGAGGCACGACACCCAGCACCAGCTCCCACGCCTGCTGTGCCCTTCGCCGTAGTAGACGACCCCATCACTCGAGCTGATAGTCCCCTTACATTAGAAGAAACCGACGATGAAGAGGATAGCAATTCCGGTGAGTTCCATACTTTCAAATATTATATTATTACCATAACAGAAAACTACTTGTAATGCTCAGCAACTAAACTAGAGGGCGTTAAGTATCTTGGCAAGGAGTAAATTACTCTTGGTGCTTTGCCAAGCACCGGTGCGCAAACGAAGGCTGTGAATCTGCCGCTAATGTTTTGATTGGCTTCGGCACCACACCACCATAAAAAATTTTTCTAACTTCCTTTGTCAATAGGGACGGCCCGAAACAGATTGAAATCTTGATATTTCTTTGTAGATCGCGTCGGTTTTGGAAATTCTACTTGGGTCAATCGTCAGCACTCTTTACTAGATCAGCTGTAGTATTTTCAGGTTCTTGGCGTATATTCTGAAGCATTACACAGGGAAAACAKCTTCACATGTTGTTACAATAATTTTTTTTTGAAATATTTCCAAATAACATTTTCAACTTTCCCCGTATTGTTAGAATTGTCTTCTTTGCATTTTCCATCGTTTAATCACGTCGGTATTTCCAGTGGAATACCTTCGCAACATAAATATTTCTAATGTTTCGATTTAGTATTCTGAACTTCCCCCGTATTGCCAGAATTCTCTTCAAAGTATTTTTCCTTTCGCACCTGCATTTCCAGTGGAATATGGTTCTTGTGGACCACTTTTTACCGCGCCGTCGACAAAAACCGCGAGAGATTAATGCGAATCAGTGTGGTTTCCACGAGCCGTTAGATTCGTATTTGGTAGCATTTGAAACAGGTGTGTTGTGAAAATTCGCTGATCGGTCTATGAACATATTGTGCAACGTTCATCCAAATGTTTTGGGATTATCCGACCAACGAATTCTATTTGGACGCTAGAAGTTATTGGTTGTTTCGTTTGAGCTTCGTCCAAGCCGCTTTTGCGGGATTTAAATCACAACGCCACACGTTTCGCTCGATATTGCTTCTTGTAAGAACCCTCTTCAGAGGCGAGTGCTATAATCGATTCTTTTTGGCTTTGTTGTAAGACGAATTTGTAACTATAGGGTTCTTTTCACGTTCTTGATTGTGATCGATTGTTCGAACTGCTTTTGTGAACGATTGCTTCCCTTGAATGGTTCCTGGATTCGTTGGAGGCCGCTGATCATACCACGTTTTCCCGAACATTCTATCGAACACGCCAGGGATTCCGGAGGTCATCTTACCAGAACCGAACCAGCTCAGTCCCGAATCGAGGGATTTTCAACGTCCCCTAGGATTCAACCCACTGCTTGCGTAACAGATAAGTCAACACTAGTTTCTAGTTCAAATTGACGGTTTTAGGCGGTTTTGCCGAGATTTTATAGCTTAATCTTTCCAACATTTAGATCATAAATTAACTTACTTCAGGTCAACGTCATTCAATCATTGTTTATTAAGATTTCGTTTGATAAAGTACAGTAATTGCAATTTTAATTAATATTACATATTGTTTAATTGTAAAATACATATAATTTAATATTATATAACATTTAAATCAGACTTGACTTAATTCTCCAGTTATACATCTCACTTGTTCGCTTGTTTTTTTTATTTATGAAAGAACAATTTGTAAAGGGCAGAACTTGTAAACGTACGTGTGCACACTAACGGTATTCCATCGCTATCCCTGAAACAAAAAAAAAAGCTACATTTATAAAAAATTCTATTTATATTATCGCGAACGTATACTTACCTTATTAATCCAATAAGCTTTAATTTTTTAAGTATACTTACCTTGTTATTGTATAGCGTATATATGATTTAATAATCCTTTTGCATTTTAATATATTAAATTCATTTCTAATTTTATATTCGCACTTCCGACAATAAATCTTGTATTGCTTTTGGGTGAAACCGTACGTTTTTTTTAATACTCATCTCTTACAGTTGCGGTTGGATCACTTGGGGTGGTGTTTTGGGTATTTTAGCGATATTTGTTGGTAAATTAGCGTCACTTAGGCAGTTCAGCTCTTCTAGTGATTGAATTTCCGCTCAACTTTCTTGGTTTGGTTATTTATAAATATTTTGGAGGTAAATAAACCAAGTGGCGCTCACATTTCTAACGGAATAATTTGGTTAATTTATTGATAACCCCGACCCGTCTCCAMAGAGCTAGAGAGGCACTCAATTACCTCCAAATATTCGCGCGGAATCTTTAACCTGGGATCAATTGCGAGAGCTTTTGTTTATTGTTGTTTCGTGAACGTCACGTTAAATTTGGCGCCCAACGTGTGCAGATTTACAAGGACTTTATAAATATTCTGCCATTTCATTACCTTGATAACCTTCTTAAATCACTTCATCATCATTCGTCATTAAAACATTTGCTCCTGCCAACAAAATTTGTAACAACCGTGAGATACGATCTGCTTTTAATGGTCATCTTCATCACAAGTGGCCAGTTTCTTTGAAAACATCTCATCCGAATTATAAACCAGCCCTTCGCAAATACTCCTGTCACAGAAAGACAAACCAAACCCTCTGTTTGGACGTATAGCTGAAGATCCACACTGAACCAGTCACAATTTATTATTTGACAGCATCCCAATCTTGCGAAAGTCCCTTTCTACAATACTCGAAAATTCCAAGAAGTCATTCAGTTTTATTAACACCTGAACAATCTGGATCCAGACACACCACCCTCACAATTCCTTTCCACCACTATTCAAGCATCATCGTGCCCGCTGAAAACGACTCTCTCTCTTTCCCACCCTTAGCATCTAACTGTGCTGTGGTTCTCGCTTCAGTATTCCCATCATGATGACGCCCCTTACAAGAGTAGGCGAAGCGCCAACCCTACTTGCAAAACTGACGCGCTCTAACCAAAAAAGACCAAGATTTCAATTCCTTTGTCATGTTAAAAAGTAGGCGAAGCATTTTTTTCTGTTTCTTGGCCTACAATACTGAAAAACTGTACATGGAGTACAAACTTTAGTTCCCTTGAAGGCAAAGAAAAACATTCTAGCGATCTAATAAACTGCTTTTAAAGAGCGCTCTGGATGTTTTGGCAAGGTGGTGTTTGTTCCACAAATAATCTTTTTGTAAATGCGAACACATCCGCAAGTTATGCTTTTTATAACTTCCGTAACCAGTTTCGGTCATTGCATCAAATTTACGATCGCGAGCATGTAACCATGGTAGATGAACATGACTTTTGCAGAATAGCACTTTGAAACTAAAATTACACCACAAAACGCCGACCGTAGTGCAGGGGTTTACGTTTGTCCGTGCAATTGTTTATGTAAGACATATGACGGTTCAGTTCCGCCTTCCGCGCACCGTTGGCAGATAAAAAATTGGATATATGAGCATAACGAATGGAACCGACGCGTTGCCAGGGAAATGACATGCTCTAGCTGGCAGAGGTTTCCTCAGGATATGAAGTGATCTCATAAAGAATGCACATTGTATGAACACTGAGGTACAAGACATCATGCGTATGAATTATGACGTCTCTTTACTGTCAAGCATGATTTTCTGATGTTTATTACCAGCAGATGGGCGATACGTTTATGTCCTTTTTCAAATTACTTTTGATGTAATAAGATTTTAAAAATTTTTATCCGTTTATTTAAAATGACACACAATTTCGTTTACAAAGAATTATCCTATATTCCGCACTGCAACAATTCATTAAGGACCATCAGGATAAGAGTTATCTTTAAATCTAGGTAAAATAAAAATAGATGACAGAATAAATAATTATTCCATTTGGGATGCCGCAACTACAGTTACATGATACACCTTAGAACTCTAGATGAACACAACAGCAAACTGCTATTCAGGGTTGACCAAAATAAACTTTACAGCAAAACGCCCTTAACTAAATTTTTGCAAATTATTTTGCATTTTTTAGATGGTGTTAATTTTGCTCGGTTTGATAATAACACTCACAGTTTCTGTTCGCTCGGAGACTTTGAAGATGCTAACTGCTATAGTAAATGAAACTTCAGCGAGGTGGAGCCAACTGGAAGTACGAGCCGAGGAAGGCTTAATCGCTATATCAATATTTCTACGATCCTTCCAGCTGCATGAAATTCTCAAAGAGATGGTTAAACCATGTTTTATCCACAATAACGAATCTTGCTGTAAAGTTTTCATATCTCAGTTGATGATGTCAAAGTTCGTGTAAAATGATTTCAACGCTATGTAGTGACAACACAGTCATTCGTCCATCCCGCTGGACCATGTGCTATAGGCCAAATCAGTGTTTCCTTTGTGCACACAATAGTWTTTGGACTTWCAGCACCTGAATCTGTTAGTAAAGTGATGGAATAAATGTTGATTTTTTATCAGTATTATGCCGACTTCTGGGTGATGTGTGTTTACGGAAGAAACGTCTGGGTTTGAACATATAGGGTGTGGTCTTCTTGCTAGACAATGCACGACCGCATACCGCAGAGATGTTACCCCCCCTTCTATAATCCTGACTTAGTACCAAGAAATTTCGACCTGTTTGGACCCTAGGAGGAATTCCTTGTAGAAAGACATTTCAACACTGATGGTGAAGTGAAGAATGCTGCCCTACAACGGTTCGGTCATAATAATAAATCTTTTAAAACAAATCCCGGATTGACTTGAACTTATCTACCTGGGCTTATTTTATACATTCCGCGTAAGCCAAAATTCAGCGGTTCATTTCAAGTAAAGCGTCGTAATTTTGCAATTTATAGGCATCCATCTAAAATATTCCACGCACGTGTGTGTGTTGGGCTTGTATGTATTCCTTCGTCATATCCGCCAAAATAATGTTAGTGTTACTAATGAATCATCGTAGCAACATACATATATTCCACGCGAACTAGCCGCGTAGATTTTAAGATTAACACGGACTATTCACACAGATTAAGTGAAACACGTGGAATATTTTCAAACCATAGCCCACCCGCAACACGCTTGTATGTCCCAAATGATCCACATTCACTTGCTGTCAATAAATTACTCACTTGAATGAATTTAGACCTAACGCAAACCCMCYCGAGATAAATCATCACGCCTGAAAAGCTTTCGATCCCCATAAGCCATCTCCGGATCTTTCCCGTCGAAAAACCAGATGCCCTTTGCGCAATCCGAGTTTTTTCGGTTCGTCCGTCAGGTTAATATTGCCATTTTTACGATATTCCTACCAGAGCTGGCACATGAACTAATTTTAAACGTTGTATTGTCGTTGGTAACCTGCGACGGCCTCATGTTATTTCTGGACGGCGGGCGTACCTATTTCAGCGTCCGAAATGAAATCTGAAGTCCGAAACCAGTCGACCGCGAAGTCTAGCGACTTGAGTGCATCAGTTCAGTGCAAAGCGCGCCTGAAAACGAACTGAAACTGAGACTGTTTGTGAAGCGTAGTGTTTACGTTGCTTAATTTGTCGTGGACGAGACGTGAGAATGTAAGAGCCATTACTGAACATAATAACGACTTCCAAATGATACAAACGTATTAACTACATGAGGAATAAAGTTTAAAACGATGTGTCCATACAAGCAGAAATTTTTACGTTGTTAATGTGCCGTGGGGGCCTGCTGTCAAATTGAAGTCACTTCCTCTAGGTGGCTTTGTCAACATGTCAGTGTAATGCTGACAGATGGTTTTGCCATCTAAATTCTTACTTACATCATACCATTGTTTTGGTATACAGGCAAAACCCTTTCTATGCCGTGCTGTCTGCACTAGACCTAAACTGCACTGATGAGCTATAATGATAGCGAAATAGATCTATCTGCAGTTGGTTGCGGTGCAGGCCGCACAGCATAGACATGCATAATTCATAAGAACTTTAATAATAACAATAATAAATATGATGAAAAAAATAACGTAATATCCAATATCTACCCAATTAAGTGAACGAACAACCGCATTTCTTTTTACCTTCCCGTCACATAAATACAGGTACGGCAGTTCAACAAGCGTAAAATGTTCGATTATTTTAGAAGCCACGGCAGCTAGATTGCCGAATAATTTCAATACTCAAAAATTCGGTGAAGGTATATTTACCTTTGATAACAAGGTAATCCATCAATTCTTGTCAACAGTAATTCCGTACGAGCAGATGATACACGCTGCTGTTTATAAATCTCCATTAGTTAGGCGTGCTGGCTGCAATGTGGAGAAGGATGGGAGAGATTCAATTTCCAAAACGTAATCACGTAATCATAATTCTTTGCCTGACATTTTGAAAACAATTTAGATCCAATTAAACTATTTGAGTTCGTTAGTTACAATTTTGTCATTTTCTATGCAAATTAGCGTAACCTTAATTAAGCTCTCGGTTCCATTTCTGTGTCTATTTATAATACGTTTCACATCGTAACTCATAAGACGTGTGATATCAATTAAAATGTTAAAGTGCCCTCGTCTTTCTACGCTCATGCATTACATAGACATTCCGCTGTCTTAGCACCTTCACATTAAATTTATGGGTCTAATTTCAGTCTAGATCCTATTAAAATTATTCTTGCAATTAGTTAGTTAGTTTAATATGTACTGGCCGTAAGATATTAACTAAAACGAATATGAAATCTCTGGTGTTAAGAATTTTTCTATTCAAATCCTGAATACATTGAATGTTGAATAAACAAATAAATGACTTGCTTCTTATATTCCTGTTGCGACTACAAATTATTACATTACTGCTTTATCTCTTCCTTCACTTTGTTTTAAACTCAAAAATTTAAATTCTTCGTTTCCTTTGTATATATTATATATAAAAAAATAGTTAAATACGAATAGACAGTGTAATTGGGGTTACGTTAGTTCGTTAGAAGAATTGAACTGAAATAATTAATTTATTAAGTTTACTGCGTATATACGAACATCCTTCAGTCCTTGGGAAGCAATGCTTATCACTAGATTAAAAAAAGAGTTCGATAAATATTATTAAGGGCCAAGCAGATGTGCAATAGCATTTTAATTCGGAGAATTATAAATCTTATACATATAAAGACTTGTTAATAGAAAAGACTTATACGTATTTGCCGTATCACTTTATTTCTTTTGTGGCTTAAATATTGTCGGTAAAACACTTTATTTACGTATGTATTATTTTATTTTACGTTGCTAAAACTGCATTGTTGCGAGTCATTTTTTTATTTATTTATAGTGGTGAAATGCAAATAAGTATACATACCACTTTTAAACATTCTACAAAAAAGTTGGCTAAAATTCTGTCTCTTTGTAATGCAGAATATGAATATGAATTCTCGAATATGATTTATGGATTACTAAAACAATTTTAAAACTTGATGGTACTCAAAAGTAAACGTTTTTTTGCATGTTAAGAAGACGAAGTCTTGAGCAAACGGTTAGATTTCTGCTGCCATGTATAACTCATATAATAAATTTCTGTTTGAAGAACTCGATTGTTCCAAATGTATATAAATATGCTGAAACTGCGGCAGTTCGTGGGAAAAATGTCATATCTGTTTAGCAGTCTGGATTTAGTCTTCGACTAAAGCAATATGTAAAACAGTACATGTAAAGAACCTGCAACTTACGTATACATCTGTCAGCAAAGGAAGTAGAAATGTCATTTACGGGAACTAAACCTGTCTAAATTTTTAGTGAATATTCAATTTTATTTTATTGTTGCTGCTTTAATTAACAAATATTTCTTAACAGTTACATCGTAAGCTATAAAAAATAGGATAAATTACTCAACATTTATTGTAGATAAAAAGGAAGCCGCGTCTAACAAACAACAGCTGATTTCGCACTTGCCTTTTAACCGACGAAAACGGAAAATTGATTGCGCTCCACATCTGTTCCTTTTTACAGCAAATAAAAGGAGAGAGAACGACCTCCGACTAATATACACCTTTGGAGGCTCGATTTCTTTTATTACATCTCCCACCAAATTGAATACACAGAATCTCATTGCGCCATCAAAAGATCTCGTCGTGTCAGTGCGCTAGCAAATGCGAAGTTGTGTGGGTGTTAAGTAACTTAAGTTTTAAGTGTGATGCAGATGTAGTTCGGTATATTTGAAGTAACAGTCTTGTTTTGCTTTTTTTAAAGCACTCGAGTTGTGGGATAGAAGGTATGTACCTAGATTTCGCAAAAGTGTAATCTGGCTTGCATAATGCATGATTATTTGAGCACGATTTTTCTCTAAAACAGAAAATAAATAAATATTTTAATACCAGGTTATTTTTGTGTAAATCCTCATTATTAGACAGTAAATAGTTCTATAACCAAGCCACATCACAGAATATGTAAAGCAGAAATTGATGTAGTTGGAAATGGCAAAAAAAAGTTTTGAAATATATAACAACATTCGAAATCACTGCAGCCCATGACATTTTCATCACGATGTTGCTGCCGTAATAATATATACAAAAATATTTAAACGAATTACCATATGCCAGTGAATCACATGTTCCGGCCACGGCTTTAAAAATAGTCCCACAGATTGTAATTCCTACTTGTTTTGCGTGACAAAACCGTACTATTTATATTACTACAGAATTTTTATAACTGGAAAACGTGTAAAAATAAACAGGGGGTTATTAACCTGTGTAATTTTTTGGCGATTACTTTGCACTGTATAATTACGACTGATTTAGTTAATTAGCAAAATAACAACAATTTAATCTACTACAGTAATATTAAGATGTATACGTATGTTTTATAAACGACTAATAATTTTAACTCGTCCTGCGACTCGAGACTGGTTAGTGTCCCCCAGTTGGCGGCTCTTCAGCCAGACGCAAAGAATTTAGCTTAAAAATTGCGCAATTTACAATCATTAGATCTATTAAAGATGTCATTTACTACATCCATTACGCTCGGCCTTTACAAATTTTTTGCACCACATCTAATGAATAATGGTTCTTCTCACTGAGAAATATGTCAACGTCATGGTAAATACTTGGCGTCAGCTAAAAAAAATTGACGGTTTACTGTGTTGGCTAAAGAGATTTATTACTGATGGCTTTAAGGCGCAATTTAACGGTAGCAGAAGAATTATTTAGCATTCGTCTTAAGGTTGTGAAAGAAACCCATGTTGTTTGCTGTAGGTATAGGTATTTGTTTATTTTATTCCCAATATTGAGAAGGCAATGGCTATAATGCCCTTCTCTTGTAGTTATTTTTTAGTAAAAAACATTAAATGGTGGTCTGTACTTTGCGCCATCTTAAGATGATAACAAATGTAAGAATTTAATTTGCTGCTTAATTAAATAAGTTAGTTAACTACATAATTCAATCATAGTGTATCGCATTAACTTGCAATATTTAGCATTTTGTAATTACTAAAACTAATTCTTTCGTATACTATGCGATTTTATCCTCGCTTCAAGTAGATAGTATAAAATCAAGTATTCAAGGAGAATGCGAGTCAACGAAGTAAAATATAACATGGGGAGGGGCAAATACAATGTTGACAAGTAGATGAAAAGCAAGACTTATAAGCAGCTTCTCAATATATCTGCTTTCCCCCACTCCTTGATATTTGCTACCTCTTGTTGTCTTTTACTTCATTGACGTTTAAATGACAGTTTGGCAACAAAATGGTGCTTAATTACATTGATTGTCATAAAGCAATATCAAAATATCTAATAAAAAATCAGTGCCTAAGAAACAAGGAAAGAGTTTTAGTACAGCAGTAGAAACGAAATTATTGCAGTTATACATGTATTTTATTCAAGCAACTGATGCAATATAAACACAGTCGAAATATTTTTTGTGCAAGGAAGATTGTTTTCCGCGCATTATACGTCATGCTAATGAATTGGAAATCCCAGTGTCCACTTTTATAGACACTTAATTTTGCAAGTTTCGGAACCAATGCATAACACAAAAAAATGTATGTCAAAAATCCGCCTGCGCATCAGTCGTAGTCGACAGGTAAACCATTTTTTCTATAGAATATATTAAATATGCTATGTAGAAAAATATAGTACATATTGCTTTAACAAGAACTGCAAATACTTTAATTATAATTATTTGAGTTATACACCACGAATATACAGTGCAGATCTAAAGCTCCCATGTTGACTTTTGAATGCTCTAAGTTACAATTATTATATAAATGTTTTTTTTTATAGGCGGTATGTTTAAAAATCAAAAACGATATCAGCTGGAAAATAGCAAGATTAAGCCTTGTTGGCAAAATATGTTGTGGGAACCCCCGTAATGGGACTAATGTGCTACTACATACCACCGTACATAAAAGTCAGGATCTATAATTATAATTATTGACGCATTTCTCAAAGCAAAACAGAAAGCGGTGGATAGTACAATCGCGTCTAGGCAAAAAAAATTGGGGATATTTGCTAAATGAAATTGTGTAGATAATTAAAGTGGCTTTCAACACGAACTGTCTTTCTATTTAAAAATGTTGAGTTGATAGGGACTATGGCGGTATTTAGATTTAGATTTAAGCTAAAATCACCTGTGTAATTAAAACCTAATTAAACTTGAATAAAGAGAGGATAAAAGATCATTTTTCAAAAATTTTAGCATTTTTCGTCCGAATCTTGCAACTTAACGCACTAACGCGCAACGGATAATAATATAATAAAGAAATTTCGCACTCATTCTGTTGACTTTTTTAACGTTTTCTTTTCTGAGAGCACTAGCATCATTTTTGATATGTCATTGGCCATTTTTAAGGTGTACTAATTTACCTATAAGCCCCGATGCCATTTCTTCTCATCTGGAGGCAGTTTTTTCTCTTCGAATTAGTCTTGTTGTTTAGAAAATTACCATAGCAACTTCCACCAATACACTGCTACGATTTGAAAGTGAGTTTAATTTTTCTATGACATTTCTTAGTTCTTTTGTGCAAAAAGTAGTAGCATCATATTTTAGGAACTTTTTTTGTTCCGATCCATTAACTGGAATTGCACTTTATTTACCATGTGCGCGAACTATCTTGCCAACTAAAATGTACCAAATAACAGGCAGATAAAATAAAAATAGGCGGATAATGATAAGATAACCAGTGAAGATACCTCAGTGTCGGATGTTGGACGTGAGTTGGCCCGCGTGCTACAATTTATACGTCATTCATGGGTATGTAGTCTGCAATTTTGTATGGGCTAAGTGCGCCATAGCTCGTTAAGTGCAATGTGACGAGCACATGTGACCCCCGAAGTTGTCCCGTCACAACAAAGTCGGTTAAATTACAAGGTTAGGACATAATACCGCGTGCTTGCCGCGAAAATTGGGACACCGACTGACTTTCAAATAAAAAAGGTTTTATGGATGTGATAATGGAAATTCATCATTAAGGACGGCGAAATCACCCGCCTTTCATTTGTTGCTTCCATAGATGGTGTTGCAAAAATTGGACGCGGGCCCGTGCAGACCTCAAGTGCGATTACTTTTCTTTTAAACAGACCAGGATCTCCATGCTTGCAAAGGGCAGTGTCTCTTCCTAATTAACAATCAATCGTGATGCAAAACATGATGATTGCAAGAAGGATACACATAAACTCTATACAGGGTGATTTTTTGAAAACTTCACACCTTAAATAACTTTAAATATAGCAAAAATTTAAAAATTTGCAAAAACAGGTAAACTTTTGTTTGCAGGGGGACAACTTTTGAGATAAGTTTTTAATGGATAGCACTTACTCTCTGAGCAGGGTAGACACCCCTTTAAAAATTTAAAATGGAACTATCCATCTTACGATACATCATTTGAAAGCTTATTTCACAAAGAGTCTGGCCATGTAATTAGTTTTACCACGTTTAACTTATTGACGGGGTAATTAGATTAATAGTGCCTACGAAACAGGTTGCTTATTAAATTGAATATTTTGGACTGTTTTCAACAAACTGTATTTTATTTTAGAGCGGAAATAAAATTTGTCCTTACGAGAACCCAAAATTTAAACAAACAACTTGTAAAAAATATGACACTTAAAAAAACTCCCAGAATACTGAAAATTTTCTTTTAACATTATTATTAACATTAAAGTATTTATCATGTAATTTTTTAGAAAGTCCATGTCCACGAAAAAGAAAAATTATTTATTTGTAACTCCAAAAACAGTGTGAACAAAACCATAGAAATTCAAACCTTACAATAGATTCTCAAAATGTGCACCACCTCTTTCCATACAATAATACAGACGGTTCTCGAACTCCTGCTGCACTTTTCGGAAAGTTTCAGGTGGAATCCTCCTGCACTCGTTAATAATTCTTTCTCGCAGATCGTCCAGGCTAGCAGGTTGTGTTTTGTAAACCACAGATTTTAAATGACCCCATAGAAAGAAATCTAAAGCAGTCAAATCGGGTGATCGTGGCGGGCATTCAATTGTTCCACGCCTACCAATCCAGTGAAGAGGAAATCTATGATTTAACCAATTTCGCACATTAATGGCGTAATGCGGTGGGGCTCCATCATGTTGGCAAAACAATTCGTATTCATCCAACATTGGATTTCCTTCAGGGTCACGTTGGTTTTCTAATTGCTCTGTGATTAAAGGATCAATAATGTTATCAAGTAATTCTAAATACATTCCCCCATTTAGCGTCCCATCAATGAAAATTGGACCTACAATTGCGTTGCTAAGTATTCCAGCCCAGACGTTCAGCTTCTGAGGAACTTGTGTATGACCTTCTCGAAAAATATAAGGATTTTCGTCACTCCAGTACCTGACGTTAAGTTTATTTACAGAGCCGTTCAAAAAATGTGCATTCATCACTGAAGCAGATATTTTTTTATTAGATTTTGATTTACTATAATCTTTTCTGTCATAATTTCGCAAAATTGCAGTCTTCTATCGAAGTCATCTTCGCCGAGTTCCTGGAGAGTTTTCATCTTATAGGGATGGAATTTGTGCAGTTTTGTAACTTTCCTTACAGATGAATAAAGAAAGTCCAGTGGCTGTAGAAATGTTACGCAAAGAGCTAGTTGGATCCATTGCAAAATGACCAAGTACTTCAAGTTGGGCCATTTCATCAACGACTCTATTCCCTGCCCTTTTTTTGTTTACTACAGATCCAGTGTCTTGAAATTTCTGCACGAGATCGAGAATGTACTTAGCGTCAACATTTTTATCGGGGTGCCGTTCATTAAACACCCTTGCTAACGCACGAGCACAGCTATGCTCAGCACCGTAAATAAAAATTATTTCTACCCTTTCGGCAGTTGAATAAACCATTATCACTTGGACTCTCACTTTAAAATTTCACGCGATTTATAAAAAGGAATGTGAACAAAAAGATGGTCGTGCTAAAGAAGTAGCCAAAAAGTTGAAACAAAAAATTGGAAACACAAAGTAGATAATTATTTAGCCAATTCAGTATAAACTGTCGAGTTGCAATATCAAGTAATGTCGAAAGAAAATTTTAAATATTTTTGGCATTTTGCTTAGGTGTAACAATTATTTTTTAACAAGTTTTTTTAGGCTTAAGTAAGGACAATTTTTATTGTAACTGCAAGACAATAAATTTTGTTAAAAAAGTTCAAAATATTCCATTTTATAAGCCACTTGCTACAATGCACTTTTTGACCCACTACCCCGTCAATGGGTAAAAAATAGTAAAACTAATTACATGGCAAGACTCCTTGTGTAATAAGCTTTTAAATGATGTTTCGTAAGATGGGTAGTTTCATTTAAAATTTTTGAAGGAGTATCTACCCCGCTAAGAGGGTAAGCGCTATCCATTAAAAACTGTTTTTGCAAAATTTTAAATTTTTCTTTTATTTAAAGTTATTTAAGGTGTGAAGTTTTCAAAAAATCACCCTGTATATAGCTAAATGATGTCCTAATGATAGACTTTTATAATTTGGCAGCACTTGTTTTTTCACCATCGCCAGTTCAGCGCCAGCTTGACATGTGCAGGAATGATGAYATGATYCTCGTATAATGAAAACCCTAAGCACAAATTTATATGGTCTAAAGCCAGCATTTCAAGAAGTCGCTTATTTTAACTTCCCTTGAKGATGGTCGCTTAGCTGGCGAAATAGGTATTTAGGTTTTCTGAATTATTGTTGATGGGGTTTTCATGCTTAGCGTGTATAATACAGAATCCTAAACAAAGATTGCTCCCTCTAATATACCTGCGGCCAAAATAAAAGAACCGGAATGACTCAGTGGTAAAAGGAACAAGAGCTCACGATTTACGTTCAACGTCGGGTAAACCACAATGATATTCGCATCGTAATTACTGGCGCCATAAACTTGATTATTTACAAAGATCATGATAATCACTGATCTGTATCGGACCGTCTCTAAAGTGCGTAGGCAAACGAGTTGCTATTAGTGTCTTTTTTACTTACGTATGTAGCGGATTGTTTAACCCACGTTCAGCAAACGGCACGTCTGAATTTTTATGAAAGAAAAGTTGAAATCGATTCTACGCGTGGGATGATCATATTTACATAATGATCGGATATGTGAAAGGAACCACACGTAGATTCAAACCCTTTCGTGCTGTTATAACAGCTGCAGCTATCTAACTGAAATGAACATGAATTTATAAAGTTTGGTATCTTTTGTGCATCGACCAATGGCTTCCTTCCATCCTTCCTTTCAGCAGGAATCATGTCTGGCGATTGAAGAGGGCAAAGAAGAACTTGAATTTATTCATCAGGCAGCCAGTGGGTTACTATCTAACCAATATTTAATTGTTTATTGTTTTGGATGTACTAAAAATATGATCCGGCTGCATTTACTAATAGTTGTGAAGCTGCTTCAATAGTCATTATTCCATCAATAAGGGCCCTGTTCTGTGGAGTACTAAGAGTATATGATATACGCCAAACCCTTACACCTACGTTTTATATGATCAAAACCCAAACAAACGATAACAGTGTTTTGTTCTGCATAGTCAATAACTGCAAATGGACAATATTCGTCTTGTCCACACAGATTAGCTAGAACCTGTGACGTTTTGTGACATAATTTTAGTTCAGTGGTATTGTGACGCGTTAACAATATCCAAAGCCTAGTAATAGATTTAAGTTGTGTATATAGAAGAGAGAAGCTTGATGATTTTAAACAATCCCTTTCAACTTGTTCAGACTACCATAATTATGCATATATAGATATAGATCTTTTATAGAACCTACCTCTATCAAATGTGTGGTTGCAACATCGTACTTTCTAGGCAATAATCATTACCACTGAAACAGAATAAATTTTCGTGGTAAACAATTAAATTAAATTTAAAAATATGTTCTAGAGTCGTAAGTGCTATTAAATTTCATTAGCATACTTTTTAGATAATTAATATTTACAGCTTGTTTGAAACAATAATGTACTCTACCAGTGCGCAAATACTTGATGGAACTACGAGGCATGTTTTTTAAGTAAGTACCGTTTTGCGATTCCGCCGCCGCAGCGCTACGGTCGGCGTTCCGCGCATGCGCGCTGGTTACCTACATCTCTTGTCTACGCACTGACGCCATTACAGTTTGATTCTTCATTGTATACGTTGTTTACTGAGTGTTTAAGATGCCTCCGACAATCGTGAGTCCCGCCGATTGTGAAGTACGGGCTGTTATACGATTTCTTAGTGCTAAAGGCGTAAAACCGATCGATATTCATCGTGAGATCTGTGAAGTTTACGGACAAAACATTATGAGTGATGGAATGGTGAGGAAATGGGTGCATTTAAAGATGGCCGCACAAATGTGCATGATGAAGAACGGAATGGGCGTCCTTCGGTCGATAATGAAGATTTGGTGCAGAAAGTGAACGAAAAGGTGAGAGAAACCAGACGCTTTACAATTTCATCATTGTGCGACTGCTTTCCTCAATATTCTCGTAGTGTTTTGTGTCGCATTGTGACCGAGAACTTGAATTACCGGAAATTTTGTTCACGTTGGGTTCCGAAAATGTTGACGGATTTGCACAAAACCCAACGTTTAGGCAGTGCATTGACTTTCCTTGAGCGGTACCACAACGAAGGTGAAGATTTTTTAGACCAAATTGTTACTGGTGACGAAACATGGGTGGCCTACGTCACACCAGAATCGAAACAACAATCCATGGAATGGCGACGTTCATCATCAACCAAAAAAGTGAAGTTTAAGCAAACAATTTCTGCCCGGAAAATCATGTGCACAGTTTTTTGGGACAGAAAAGGAGTATTGCTAGTGGAGTTTCTGCCTCGTAAAGAGACATCAGCGTCTTATTGTAAGACATTAAACAATCTGCGTCCTGCAATCCAGAACAAAAGACGTGGCAAGTTGAGTAAGGGTATCGTTTTGCTGCATGACAATGCCCGTCCACATGTGGCTAATCGGACCAAAGATCTCATCAAATCTTTTAAATGGGAAACTCTAGATCATCCTCCATACAGCCCTGATCTGGCGCCCAGCGACTACCATTTGTTCCTGCACTTGAAGACACACCTGGGTGGTCAGCGTCTTCAAGACGATAACGAAGTCGAAACATCTGTGATACAGTGGTTAACAAGTAAGGCGGCAGAATTTTATGAGGAGGGTGTTCAAAAACTGGTGCCACGTTATGACAAGTGCCTCAATATTCACGGAAATTATGTAGAAAAGTAGATTAAGGTACAGGCTTTCATGTAAGATAAAATTATTGCGATATCTTTGCACGTCTTTTTTTAATTCCAAAACGGTACTTACTTAAAAAACATGCCTCGTAGTATATGAGTTTAATCAACAGAAATAGGTATCGTTATAAAGAGAACCTTTCTAAACGAGAGGGAACTGGAAGACACGCCGAAGAAGTAGCAAGAGTCTTGGACGAAACAGCCAAAAAGGACATTCCCAAAGCAAGAAGAGAAAAGTTCAGTCTGCTACAAGAGACCTACATACATAGGAATTTAAAAAATCTCGGTGGATAAGAAACTGTTGTTCAAAAAAGAGATACAGGAAACAGTCAAAAAGAATACCCGGGGAAAGCTATCTTAAGTATTTAATATCGATCTCCACAACCATCAAAACCATGGCAAGGCAATTCTACAATGTAAAAATGAAAACAAGGAACTCACAAGAAACATAGGCTAATACACCAACAAACAGCACCCCTCAAGCTTAAACACAAAGGTATAAATAACATCCTGCTTGACTAAACCAATCGTGAGAAGTACAGAAGATAAAGAAAAAATTTCGACCAGTCTTTTTCCGCTTATGTGATTTGATCCTCTGTGTGGATCTCCATCATCCTGGAAAAACCGCATTTACTCATATTTCTGTTAATAAACTGCCTCTTCTGGCTATGTAAATTCATTAAAATATCCTTTCCTGCGAAAGCGGATTTGGAGTATTAATATTTACACTACTGACATCCTGCTTGTCTGCCCTTGATAATGCACATCTTCAATGCGTCTGTCATAAGCTTAAGTGCAGTTTCCTACCAATATGCGTCGTGCGTTCCAGCAATACTTTGAACATAATGACTGTTGGAGTGTGTGGTCGCCGGTGGCTGAATTCCATTAATTAAAATTGTATTGTGGCATTTTAAATGCCAATTGTTTACACAAACAGAATAAATGCCCACTTACACTTAAGGTAATCGCATGCAATTCGCTTGTTAAGTTTGCCGCTCACGTGTCACTGAGAAAATTATAACTTTTGCCGACGAGATTTGCATCTGGAGAAACTTGCGCTTGGTGCGCTGGACGAAGTGCCTAAGTAGGTTAAGACCATCCGGGAATGGTAACCTTTCATTGTCACTTGATAAATGGAAGATGTAACACGGTTGTAGCGATCCATACTTAGACTTGAATAGGGATAGTAACAATAGCGATGAATTTCAATATCTCGCCGTCGATCCGTGCCGAATGCTTTCATATCTCTGAGACTAAGGCGTCCCTGAAGAGGATAAAAAACGATGTGTTCCAATGATGATAATTTATTGTGTTTAATCAAACTACAACATATGTTTCGTTGGGAACTCCTGGTTGCTCTTTTAATGAAAGAAAATATATCGATTCGCGTATTTTTTGTTTTGTTCGTTATTGTCCTGGGGAAATTTTCAGCAAAAGAAAGTTTCATTTCATAAAGTGTAAAAAGTTTAGTTTCACCATTGTCTCATCGTCGAACGAACGAAATATGGTAACTTAGGAAGTGCCGTTCGATTACATAGGGACGAAAAATTGATTCAGTTGTCCAGCTTTCGTCAAACTGTGATTATGTTTAAGTTCATAGCAGTCCTTTTACCACATTGCAATAGAAGTCTACGAGTCTAGGTCTGAGATTCATGTTATTTCAAATATATTTGAAGAAAATAAATCATTTGGTTCACAAAAATTCAGACTTAAGGCAAAACCACATAGTTCCAAGTCGACCATAAAATGAATATCCATGGTCACGATCATTAACATATATTTCCAATAGATTATCACAAAAAAAACCTCAACTAACAAATTTTTGAAATTTGGATGGAACAACGTCTGTCGGGTCAGCTAGTTTTAAATAAATGTTTAATTTTTCCATTAAATTAATTATAAAAATATAAAATAGATAGATAATCACTCTCATTTTCCAATTTTGTTACTCAAATATTCGGATTTTATAAATTCCTGGCATTTTGTCAGGGCATTTCAAATTTACAAAGGCTAACACTGCTGGAAAACACGTTTTCGAGCTACCATGCATTAATAAAAGAATTCGGAGGTTTAAATTTGAAATGCAAATTGTTGATTACGAATCATCATTAAGAATATTAAGGTCATGTAATCTAGCTAATGGATCATGTTACACTTCAAGTGAATATAACATAAATTTAGTGCTACTGTTAGTCAGTTTTTATATAAAAAATAGGTATGAATGCCAGAACCCACCGTTTACCTCTGTAAATGTAATAGGCAGATTGATAAAGTATGAATGAAACAGTTTATTCATCGGATTGTTTATTCTCTTGCATGCAGAAAATTACAAGATAATGGAACACAATTCATAACTGCTTTATTTAATGTTTTTTTAAACTTCTCGGGTCAGTTTTGTTTCTTAAAATGTCATTTTTGATATGCAAAATAGTATTATGACGTCCTGGTTTCCAAGGAACGCCAAAGCGCACGATATTGTTTTCGATAAACCTTTTTATTATTAAAATGAATATATACAAAATTGCTACCTTGCATAATTAGTTTTTCTTTGAGACATACTGATTTAAAACTGAACCTCAACTGTTGTGGTACTGGTTTGGGTTTGGTTCCGACCTGATTAATGAATTAAATGTAACATATTGTTGAAACATTTCAAAACAAGCGAGATTCCAAAACGTTTTTAGATTTTTTTTAATTCCTGTGATATCTCGAATTTTTAAGTAACGTTATAACTTAGTGTTGTAGCTACAGTTTGTCTGAATGGGTCAGTATAATATCACATTTGCAGATATTGGTTTCAACAAAATCCACATTGGACACACTTAAAGCCAGGGAAAATTAAGTGACTGAATGGGACTTATAGATAGGGTGGGGCCTTGTGGGACCTTATGTCTGGTGATGCCATGAAAACAATAGATGATGGCGTTGCTGCTAGGAAACAAATGACGTTATAATGTTTTGTACATTTTCTTTAAAAAACAAAAAACTTTGGCATCACGCTGCAAATCCTGCAAACTCTATGTACAATACACACAGAAGTTAATTATAGGTACAGTACATTCTCCTGTACATTTCATTAGATGTTTTCACAACTGCTTTGTGGAGTTCTTCAACGTTTTTATCAATTTAGTGACTTAATTTTACAGTGTGCATCAATTATGGGGAAATTCTAACATGTAAAACCAAAAACAACTCTTCACTTTTCTTTAGACATTTTCTATTATTACATTCAATTGACTTGGCAAAATCAAAATTTTCTCAAGTCAGCAACGTGTCAGTCAGTTTCACAACTTTTGCTGCTGATCAATTTCATCTGGAAGATTTATATCAATCGTATTGTTCTTTTTCGATTAGCTGAATATGGCCTAGAGTAGCCATTATTTAAATGTGTGGTAAATATCGAAAATGAAAATCGTTCAAACTAAACGCAGGCCTCCAAGCGTGCAGGAAAAAATCTATATAGTTTCAAAGACTTAATCATACTTAAATTTGTTTCTAAAGTCATTTTGGTTGTTTCTTGTCTGTAGTCACGTACCTACACGGTCAAATAAAATCAACATGAACGAATATACCTCAAAGGCTGCCACAAAACCGCAAATAGACGGAAGAAAAAAGGACCGATTGATTTATAACTCCCGACGTATCCTGCAAATTACCTTAAATGGTAATTTAACTATAAACGCCAGCGAAAGAAACGGCAGCCTTGAATCATAATGATTCTGTTGAGAATACCTGTTCTGCTTATGGAAATACAGAAATTCAAACTAGCCTCTTTGGAACCGATAGTCACTTTTCAGTGATTCAAAGAATTCCAGATCTTGTCCTGACCATAATTCAACGTTAAAGTAGTATTGTGCGGTGTAATCAAAAAATTAGTCGCTCGAATCCATTGAAACCTGCAACACATGCAATTCTGGTTTATAGAATAGACAGTTTCTTTAGCGGAAGTGTACAATGGTCAATTTCATTGCAGACGACGTCAATCATACGTTTGGACCCTTGGACGGTAGCATCTACGCCACAGTTGCCAAAAAGCCGGAGCAGTTGTCGCCCGGCGCCGTTTCAAGCCCGCTGACGGTGTCCATGGACTCTGGCATCTCATCAGCAGGTAAGAAAGTTAATATCCACCTTCCACAAATCACCAATCTTGTTAGTCAAGGATTTGAGGACAGCAGTAACTTGCAAATGTTGAATAACAGTAAAACAACAAAATTCTCTGCTAACTATTTAAACCTTATGTAAAAAACCAGTAAGTAGCTTAAACAAAAATTCTTCAATGTTTCAGAAGATGATATTTTAGTGAGTTTTGATGTGGTTTCTTTATTTACGAAAGTACATATACCTGAAACGCTAGATATCATCAAATCCAAACTTAATAGAGATCCCCTAGGTGACACGATAGCCAGATATAGTGACCAACTTGTTTATGGAAAGTTTTGAAGAGGCTTCGATCAACAGTTTTCAGTTTTTTCCAAAATATGTGATAAATGATACTTTTATTATTTGGCCCCACGGTGTAGAAGAGATAGGTAGGTTTCTAAATCATTTGAACAGTCAAAATCCTGACATAAAATTTACTACGGAATTACAAAGCAATGGTACTTTACCTTTCTTGGATATACAAATACAGAGTAAACAATGGACAGTTAGGACACAAGGTTTACAGAAAACCAACGTGTGTACAGACTGATATTTACATGCATGTCACATCTTACCACCCTCCTACTCAAAAGAAGTGTTATAAGGACGTTATTTGTTAGAGCACGAAGAATCTCAGACGAAAGTTCTGTACAAAAAGAAATTTATCATCTTAAATCAGTGAGTAATAAATAAATAAATAAATAATATTTGGTCAGTCTGATTTTTTGGTCGCACAGATAAAAATAAGGCAAACATACTTTTAAAAATGTTACACTAAAGCAAGACGCTTTAAAATTCTTATAATTTCCGTATGACTGTAACTGAACTGGCTTTGTGTTTTCAATTTCTTACATATGTAGGTACGGTACATATATATCCTTTAAGATATCGCCAGCTATGCTCGTCTCTATAATAGATCTGTTTCAAATAAAAAAGGCAGTAAATAGGGTCATTGTTGGCATTGCTCAGCTTGAGTATCTGGTTATTTTGCTCCTTGAGTACCGTTTTCACAGCCACTGGACTTTCTCGTTCATTTATAAGGAAAGTTACAAAGCTGTTGTAAGGTGTGTTGCGAATAGGCAGAATGTGCGCTACTGAAGTGACGAAAATGCTCATGAATGTGTTTCATTGGCGTGACGTTGAATGAAACGAAGTATTGGACGAATACCAGTTGTTCTGTCAGCACGATGAAGGCTCTACCACTTTACGCCATTAATGTACGAAATTGGTTAAATCATATATTTCCTGATGATTGGAGTGGCGCACGATCACCCGATTTGACCCCTTTGCATTTCTGTATTTTCATCTAAAATCCGTAAGTTACAAAACACAACCTACAAACCGGAGGATTTACGACAAATGATTATAACGAGTCTAGAAGGATTTCATGTGAAACTTTCCAAAAAGTGCGATACAAAACGGTCTATACTAGGTATAATAACGTGCAAAGATAGTTTCAAATATTTTGGCGGCTTTTTTTTTTGGGTGTCACTATTTTACAAGTAATTGTTTCTTTTTTAATTTGTGACCTGTAGTAAGGACAAACTTTGTTTACCTATAGATATTATTTTAGTAAAACTAGTAAAACGTATTTAGGGGGATTTTGACCTTGGAGTAGAAATTATTGCATTATCTTTTCTATTGCCAAGATTTTGTATCTTTTTAATACATCATCAGGGCTTACTACGACAACAGGGTACAGCTTAAATTAATTTCTTAATAAATACATTCTTATATCACTTACAGAAATTTGAGGTTATATTCTTAAACAAAAAACCAATTTAACATGTCAACCTTTATGTCAGATGTACCAGACCATACTAGATTTAAAATCCTATTTTTAGTCACACCACAAAACGACCGCTACCTCCCAAAGGATTCATCAGATATTATTTTATATATTTAATTTTTTTATGCTGCGTGTTCAGCTCGGTCATGAATATAGGGTAAACTAAAACATGAATCCAAACTAACGGATATATCTCCAAAGTATGCTTTCCACGTCTCGTATAAATAAAGCTGAAACAGATGCTATTACTAAAAAATAATTCTTTTGAAAACTTAAACGAACTATTCAGTATATTTTACGTGCTTTACTACAATTACTAGTAAATGATTGTTCCGTTAAAAGTTTGTGAATAATATTTTACGACGAAGGATAATATTGAAAACAAAATCAGAAAATTCACTGTACCGGTTAGACTAAACATAATAACGCTCCGATTAAGGTCAGGTATTTTATTCAAAACAGCCTCCACACGCAAATACCTTTGGAACGGTAAATAATATACTTATTAAGAAATTCACGCTCCTTATTTTATTACAATAACCCCAGGCGTATATGTCAATTAAGGTTTATTAACTGCACGCGTGGGCGCATAGTTTTTGCAACAGATTTCTGCATTCAATTTTCAATCCAGTCTGCGAATCCCATTTCCCTCCCACTTCTCGCCTACTTGTTGCCGATCAGAAATTCAGGCTTTACTCGATATTTCTTCGAACATACACTAAAATTATCGGTGTCCGTGCAAAGTATTTGCAATGTAAACGCGATCCAATCCACCATCCGCAAACATTCACTATCCAAACACAGCCAATGTTATAAACGTTGCACTCTAACTGCGTACAAAATGAAACGGCCTTAATCCTTCGCACTTTTAACACAAGATAAACATTAGTTGGCATGGTGACGCTAAAAATATGAACGCCGGGCTTTATGGCTGTAAGACCATCGCATATGTATGCCTACTTAAGATTCAAGTCTCAATTACAAAATTATGTTACGCACACAAAGACGAAACGCGCTGCTAGGCATTCACGGTCAAAAGACCGTGCATATACATATGAACTTTTGTTAGAGAAACAGGTGTTGCAATTTCATTCATAAATAGCAAGAAAGATCGTTACTACTTTTTCATTAGGTTTTATCTAAAATATTCTTGATCAAAATCATGTAAAGTTTCAACAAGACCAAGCAGGCTGTATTTAAAAGTTGGGAAAATCGTGTAACCGTAGTATGAATATTCAAACAATTGATGATATCAATATATCAAATCATCAGTTGTTGGCGAAAAACTCATATTAAAAGAATGCTATTCTTAAAAAAATATATTTCCACAAGATCCAAAAGAATCCATGATTTTGTAGCCAAACTTTTCAACATAAGTTTTAAAAAATCAGATACTGTGCTGAATTTAGTATTTTGGAATTAGGCTATTTTTTTATTACATATTAAACCCATCAGTTCCAAAACGGAGAACTAATTACATGATTCCTTGATGTACACAGAATAATTTCAAATTGGATATTCTTGAAGGCATCTCATTGTTTTTTTACTTTTTTGTTCTAATATTGCTAGTTCAAAATAATTTTGGTTTCACAGCAAAACAAATTTGCATTTACAGACGTTGTTTGTCTTTTTTGGGAAATCTAGCCTGCTTAGAATTACTGAATAACCTTCTAACAGTAACACCATAGGACAAAATAAATAATATGATATTTTGTTATTTTTTATCCTAAAGCCCTCCACGAAGAATATCTCTTTCCAGAAAAAAATTAAGTCGACCTTATTCGAAACATTTAACATTTGATAATGCATTCGATTTTTTTCTGTACATTTGAGTTTTGAATGGTGCTTATAGTCAATTATGATTTATATACTCCTATAAAAAATTAGTGTCAGCAAAACTATATAATTCAACTTTTAGGTCTTTTTTTTACTCTGCACTCTGTTTCATTATTGAAATATATTTTTCATCTGTCCTTTTTTTATTTTATGTTTTAAAGTTCTACAATGTTTCTTCAACGTTTTGATGAGATACACACTTTAGCAATGACTCTAACTTTTTCCATATATTTGTGTGTAATTTCCATTATATTCTATTTATATGTTCTTATTTGGCCATAATGGCTACCTTGATTTAATAGTCTACAATTGATTAATCTGCAGCCATCGTCATTTCTTACATTTTCTCTTTGACTCCCGAGTACTTCCATTTTAACTTCTCCTATTAAATAGTAGATTGTTTACAAGTAAAGAAAACCCGCTTTTCTTACGCGTGAAACACGTATTTTGTCGTATATATCGCGAAATTTACGGTATTAAAAAAATGTTTTTGCTGCTTTTAAAGTAACCTGTGTCAAGTTTGTGAAACTTGTCGACATAAACACAACATCAAAATAGTAAATAAATAATTTGTGATGAAGCTTTCCTGCAAACTGCAAACTGAATCAATCAAGTGAAATTAAAGACGACATTTTGGAATTAGTATCAGAAGCAGAGACAAGTTTGCTACCTACAAAATCTAAAGCAAAGTACGACAAAGTTTACCAAAAGTTTTGTCTCTGGAGAAATGAAAAAAAATTGCAAGGAGCAAATGAAAAGATTTGTTTCGTTTATGAAATTTATTACAAGAACAAATTTTAAATATTCCTACAGGTGAAAACTCTTAAAGCTTCAACACTCTGGTCTGTGTATTCAATGCTACGGAGCACTATACAATTAAACGAAAACGTGGACATTTGAGCTTATAAAAAATTTCTGGCATATCTTAAATGTCGTACTTGCATAAGATATCGCTTATCCGAATTGTGATTCTATTTGTTTGAGTAGCTACTCAGGATATCCTTGCGGTTTAATGATTCAAGACTTTAAATATTAACAAGTTTCTTAGCGTGAAGGAATGTAGATGAAAAATATAAAATTGTGCTTTTAAAAACGTGGATGCGATTATGCAAATGTGTATACGACAACACATAAAGACTGACAGACCCTATAATACTGCCAACAGCTTTGTTGATTTCGTATGTTTATTGGCTGACAACAATGGCATTCATTTAAACTGAAACGGGATAACAACAGTTTTTGGGAAACAATCGTAATCGGCGCTTGTTTATAGGTTAGTATGCCCATATAAGGTGTACGCGTTATATCAGACTCGCCCACCCCATTCATACGAAATCGACAGCTGAATCGCAGCTTAAGGTAACACTGCTCAATTGGATGACGTATTCGCAGSTCACCAACAGAACGCCAACACCAACGCCTCCGCCAGTCCCCCACTGACCGCCCAGCCGTCCCCTCTAACACCAGAGGATCAGCACCGCGAGCTGGACGAACTGCTTACGGACATGATGTTAACAGTGCAGAGCATTCCCGACCTCAAGCCCCAGCGACAGACGACGAACGACTCCAGTTTTGGTCTCGACAATGTGCGCTTCATAGACGAGGAGGAGGACAAGAACATCCCATACCACGCGCGCCAGGACAGCAGACCGTTCAGTTACGGCGTCAACTCCAACATGATCGGGGACTCCAAGGGCCTCTCCAGCCCCAGCCTGGTGAGGAAGGCCAGCTTCAACAAGAGCTCCGGCGACACCGTGAAGAAGGTGCAGGTGGACGTCGGCTCCAGGGCTCCGGACTTCTCCAACCGCTACGATCCCACCTACAATGCCTCCTCGAAGTTCAACACGTACTCATCCTCCGTGCCGTCCAACTACAATTCGCTGGCGAAGAGGGATCCCATCGACGATCTGTTCACCCCCGGCGCTTTGAACGCCCCGGAGCCCATCCGCAGGAATTACGCCGAGGCCTACTACAAGGATGAAACGAAGAGGTACGATCCGCTGAAGAGGAGCAATACGGAAGGGACCCTTCGGAGGAGCCCGGAAAAGTTCGTCACCTACAGCAGTTCGGCCTATTCGGACTCGGAAAGCTTGTCTCCGCCGGGGGCGTTTAGGAATTCCACCAAGTCACCGGAGTTCCATGAGACGTGAGTCTTTGATGTCTATTTATATCTCTATGTAGGTGCTTTATTTCATTGAAAACAAGTTAATGTGCGTTTCTGTTGAATGACGCTACCCTTCCGTAATACTTTGTCATGCAGACGTGTTAATTGGCTCGGAGAAACAGACACGTTCTTTGATTTACCTTCGCCGGTAACCCAATTCATTTACGTCGAATTAATAAAAGAAGAACAGGATATTGCTGGAGGTAATGATGGCTTAAAAAACTAGCTACCGTAAATGCTACAATTTAATTGAGCCGTGTTAGGTATTAATGTTATTTGCTCTAGCTGTCGTTTTCCCGCAGTTCCTCGAGTTTCTTTTTCCGCGAACGTCGCATACCAAAGTACGTAACTGTCACATCGACGCATTTCAATTGCAAATAGCTGTACGTACATGTACAACTCTAATTCAATTTCTCATCAAGCTGCTACTTTTGACATGACCATGGCTTCAAAAGAACCGACCGCTATTATTCGATACCAGACTTCGCCCGATCCTTCATTCAAAACAACACATCGAAGACGCCCTTGACCTTGCCAGGCATTTTGGGCACCATCTGTTCGCGAATTCGTAAAAATCCGTAATTAATCCAAAAACGCCCAATTTACACGCCATAATGATTCTACCGACGACATTCTGCTCGCGTCCATCTTCGATGACCAGCGTCGTAGGTTGAAGATTGGCGCCGGTACAGCGCCTATTAAAAATTTCGCTAACATGTGCGTGCTAACCTACATTCTGGCTCACGTCTTTTGGCTCGCCGCGGTGTCAGATCCTGCAGTCGCAGCGTGCCTTTGCAGGTTTATGGGCTTGTTCGGCCAACCCAACCCAGCTCTTATATTTAGCAGGCATTTAATTTTACGACAATTAACAACGCAGATTCGAATGCCTGTAAGTTCGCCGCATTTTCAAACCTTGTTAATAAAAGGAGCGCAAAAGAGACACGACTTACAAAACCTTGCTTGGTTGAAAAATGATCGATCTACCGTACTTACCTAAAAAAAAGCAATGCCCAAATKTATAGAAAAAGAAGTATTTCTGCAATGACGCAATTAAAATAATGTTGTTAATGGATTTTCAATCAAATTATGCTTTTTGAAATGTAAAAATTGTTGTAAATCTTCAAGCAAAACCATTCAGACTAAAACATTATAAATATGTAAAGTACATTAATTAGCTAACTTGGAAACAAGCTGATTGAACGTATGTGCTTTGTTTCACTTGATTTATCAGATAACTCTGACGATCTAACAGGCAGTTGGATGTACTCTTAAAATTCTTAAATACAATAAACAAAAAGATTCTATTTGCCCTAGAAAAAGAAACGGATGGAGTTCTTCATTTTCTGGACTTTTCAATGTCGGTTAAAAAAATAGTAAAATAGACTGAAATTTATAGAAAACCAACACAGTCAGATGTTACAATCCCGGCTTCTTCAAATCAATCGTTACAGATTAAGCATTCCGTGTTTTATAGTTTAATAAACAGACTAATAAATATACCGCTTAGAAAAGAAAGTTTCGAAAAAGAATTGACGACAATTAAACAAATAGCCTTTAACAATGGATACGACACAAAAATTGTGGACCAAATACTGAAAAAGCAATAGAAAATTAGAATACAGAGAATGCTGTACAATGCTAACATCAACGAAAAAGAACATATTTTTGCCACAGTAAATTATGTCAAAGGAGTTAGTGTTTGTGTTGAAAATAGGCTGAATAGACTCGGAATAAAAGCAATAGGGGTTAATAAGTGCAATTTGGGAGGTCTTCTAGTTAACAATAAGCCAAAATCCAATAAATTGAACAAAAACGGCATTTACCAAATAAAATGCATGCAATGTGACATGATATACATAGAACAATCAGGTAGAGCTATTAAAAACAGAATTACAGAACATGTTGCCAATATAAATTCAAACAAAAGCACAACAGGTTTTGCTGACCATTCCATAAGAAATAACCTTCACTTAGATGAAAACGACGTCAAAATTTTGCGTTGCGAAAGGAAAGGTAAAAAACTGAACCTTTTAGAACTTTTGAAAATGAAAAAAGCTCAGCATCAGAAAACACATTTAGCAAATACACAAATAGAAATTCCCACGTCCAGTACGCCTTTAATATTGCCGAAATTATAATGTCGGCCTTCAAACCCAGGCGAGAGATTATACTTCTGTATTTTACAACTCCTGTAAAGATATACATATAGTGCTTGACCAGTAGACCTACATATGGTGGGAAAAGTAGGCCAGTTTTATATATACAGTCATTGTTTTAGAAGATTCAGGGACTAATCTAATTACCATTAAATGTCTGTTGCCGAAGGATTCGATAAAAAAACGAAATATATTTTTTTCGAAAAAATGTTTGCAGAAGTCATCGTCGGTCATAACTGATACATGGGATATTAAAATTTCAAAATCTGAATAATAATGATATTGTAGATGTTAATATTAACAATGCTACTACATCAGGATATTTAATATGCATCTGTTGAGTTTTTTTTAACTATATTATTTATTTAAAACTTTACCGAAATAAAAACCGCTCACATTGTGGGCAACTAAACTTTTTGTATAATGCATGTTGACTGTGAAATACAAGTAATATACGGCTTTATAACTGGAAACTAAATTAATAACGTGCCAAGCAACTACTTGTGTAATATATTGCGGCAATGACCACACGCCCTTTACAGAAGGCATTTTTTCTTTACGACTGTCCCACTTATGATAAATTCCGTCATCACTGTCATTTAACAATATGTGAAATAAAATATTATTCATTTGGCCATCGTTATTCTATTAGTACATTATTATATTTTATATATGTGTCCCGCTAGGAGGCATACGAGACTTTAAACTCAAATTCAAATTTGAAGGTAAAAGAAACAATATAGCATTGAAAATACAATTCCGTATAACCTGCTAATAGCGTTGAAATTGAAAAACCACGATTAACTGACGGCTTCTATTGAATGTTAATCTAATCGCATTATATTCTATACAACGTTCAATTAGTTCCGGTGCAATTTGCTATAGCTAAAGATAGTGGCGGCCTCCTTTAGTGAAATCGGAATTTATTACTACGTTGATAAATTAGTGGCAATAAATAACCCTGTTATTCAAATATTTCAACTATTAAAAGTATCTAATTAATGGCCTGGCTTGGCTTTTACTGTTTATTACAATCTATTGTACATTCTATGAAAGCATTATTTGCAGAAGTGAATGCTTATAGACTAAATGTCTACACCTGTCCCGCGAACAACTGAAAGACACGCTTACGACTACTGTAAACAAAACCAAATTTTGTAACATGTCCTTGCGAATTATAAGGCAAGTGAAGCAGTAAAAACGCGCAAAACACCGTGTAATTTGCATAATTTGATTTATGTAAATATTCACCCATTAAGAAACACAGGTGTAGCAGGTACCCACGTTCATTTGATGTGTATCAAAACAAACTGCATTTGTGGGTCATACTGTACAACTCCTTGATAAGCTAAATTCAATTGAGAAAACGATATGGTTAATGTTACAGTTGCTTAAGCGGCAAGGTAAAGATACTAATGAGTATAATCTATAAATAGTTTTTAAAAATAGACAGAATTCACTAAAAGCGATATGACTACGAGTATTTTTAGCGAGGCAAATTTGATTTGGAATATTGCCTACCTGTGTGAATCATTTTCTATATCAGTTATGTAATTCCCTATAAGATTACAGGTGCAATTCTTAAATTTTTGTAACATAAACAGGAAACAAGCGTTTAATTAATATGTGCTCGCAGATTGTAATATTCCCATTTTGCAATTACACAGTATTTAAATTTGTTTATCCAAATAGCCCCACACAAATTAATTGCATAAAATAGTTCGACCTTCCAAAGTTTCCTTCATTGTATGACAAATGGTATCAAGTTGTGACAATTGTAAGTAAATATTCCGTTGATAGTTCCTTGCAAAATTAATGAACAGGTTTTACATATGTATACTAAAATTATTTCAAAGAAAAACAAGCATTATTGGGTGTCTAAATGACACACTTTCTGTTATTGTAGATTTAAGTATCTTCTGATTTGTTAAAAAGAAATACTAGCTAAAAGCCAGCTATAAATCATCAATTTATGCTTAAAGGGAAGTTGAAATGCCTTCATTTTCTGAAAAATTGTAAAGATGTAATAAAACAATGAAGACGTCGTTTGAAAAATGTACTTTCTGTGTAGCTGACGTTCCAAAAATTCGAAGGAATCAATTTCAAATAATTTTATAACCACAGCCTACAAAAGCTAACTAGAATATAAAACAGTGTAAAGGTGTTAAATACTTAAACACATAATTGCCTTTGCTAACGTAATTCCTTTCATTATAATCGTAGTACGCTGACGGTTCGCAAACAATAGATTGGTGATGACGTGATGGTTTCAAAGCTTGATTGCTTTCTGTTATGGTCGTGCTCTACTGATAAATAAAAACATAATTCAGCTTGATTACGTGGGTACGGTTAGTAATTTTCTTATTGATCCCGTGGGCCGATGTTGTAATAAAATTTCGGTCTAATGTCTGAAAGGCAACCGATCATTATAGTAGTATTCATTTAAGAAAAACAACTTTACGGTTTTGGGAGAATGTAATTAAAATACGCGCATTAGTATCATATCAATATCAATACGTGCTTAATTAATACGTTGACGATCGCTTAAGCTACTTCAGAAGACGCATAATATAGTTATTACGAAACTAGTTCATATGTAGTTAAAATCTTAGGATCTTAAAGCTTCAAGGTATGTCCTGAAAATATCCTTTTAATCCAAAGTTAAATGAATTAATATAAAGCAAATATCGTAAACTTTTCGATTTGATCAAAAAATGCTGTAATGGAACAAAACACCAAATTCATTACACATGATTATTGATAATTCCACTAAGGATAGTGGAAAAAGGATAATGTTTTAAAAGAAAATCTTTGATTTCTTTTTTATTTGAAGACGTATTTGGATTTTTTCAATTAAACATAATGATAAGATGCATGTCCAATACATAATAATAATAATAATTTACAGCTATATTTCTCATAGTTGATTGTGAAATTTTGGTCATTCTACTGGCTTTTGTGATGGCCCCACTTTCTCCCTCTGCATTTTTGATGTATTCATAAACCTTTAAAACTATTTGTTTAGCTTGAGGTGGTAAATGATTATGATGAAGGTTATTGTTGGACTTATTGTTCTAAGCTGTGACTGCATCCTACATATCAAATGGTCAGGCCTCGTAGCAACGAGGAATTGCAATTGACCTGGTTTGTTAAGAGCTCCACGAAACGGCAACTGTAAATTTCTTCATCGGAACAAGTCGTCTTCCCAAATTAAGACTGTCAAGTCAAGTTCAGTGACACACAACTTCATTCTTGTACATTTCATAGAAACATAAACCATATTGGAACGATTAACGTGACAGCTCGCCCGAGGACATCGTCGTGGAGTTTCTGGTTTCGGTAGCTGCTCGGTGCACTTTTGAGGAAACCTGAGCAAAACAAGCCGCTAATACAGCAGCACCTACGGCTGACAGATCAGATACTTGCATGTCAACCGCCCCTGGCATACTTCTTGGCTCGTTACGTTGTTTACTAAATTGCGGCGGTATATAATGTTAACACGCTTACGGTGATGATCGCATGTTTTACGCGTGTACAAGCGGTAACAAATGCCGTGGTAATTTGCTAAAAGGCATGATAAGCTTTGGGCTACGATAGTACTTGATGGAAATAAAGCTTTTACAGGGATAGACGGCGTAGGTGTTTCAGCTTTTGGAAAATTTCGCTCTACGCTATAATGTTGAAAAACGATAACGAACTTCATCTTTGTGTTATTCGTAATGGAGAAATTTATTGCCAGTTAAGCAAAGAAGGTCAAGCTTCACCACATGACTACTAAAGAAATTTTGTTAGTTTAAACTAGCACTGTACGCCTTCTGCTAGGGCACCGTATTCGCAGTAAGCCAGCCAGTTTGAAAAAACTGTATAATACTGATCCTCGTAGATAATCATGATCGAAAATTAAACAATATCCGTAGGATGCTAGTTTTGCCACCTTATGTACAAATGCAATGGTTTTTCGTTATTAAATTAATTCTAAGGCTAATTACACAGGCAGGCGAAAGAAGAAGTTCAAACTAGCTGAATAAGCTGTGTTAATTTTCATCACCCACAGTATACATACAATTCTATCTAGTTAGATATGAACAAAACCTTCCAAGTGACATCGAGATTATGAATTGCTATTTTCAAACCTGGCGCTTGTGCCCTAATCCATTGAAGACAGAAATAACTTGGTTTCATCTCAACAATCACCAAAAGAGGAAACAGCTTCAAGTTCAAGTCAAATAACATAATTCTTAAACATAAGTTGTCGCCAAAATACCTTGTAGTGACCCTAGATACGTCTCTAACGTACAAGAAACATCTAGAAAACGTCAGTAAAAAATTACAGACTAGAAATAACATTCTGCATAAGCTTGCTGGTATAAGTTGGGGTGCAAATGCAAATGTACTCCGTACTTCTGCAACTGCCTTGCTTTATAGCACTGCTGAGTACTGCTGTCCTGTTTGGAAAAACAGTCATCACACAGGAAAAATTGACACTGAGTTAAATACTGCAATGCGACCAATCACTGGAACAATTAAGTCAACTCCATTACCTTGGCTTCCGATTCTTTTAAACATTGCTCCTCCGGAGATTCGCAGACAGTTTGCTACATATAAAGCTTGGCAAAAATATCAATCAGCTCCTAATGAGCTTCTGATTTCCCGAGATCTGCAAGAGCTACCTACAACTCGGCTAACTACATTTTTGGGCACTTTTTTAAGGTCTTCTACACATAGCATGTACAGAATGATTTACTAAGCGCGAAGCGGTTTGTTTTAACTAACTAACCAAGTTAAAATTGATAAAATTGGTTCAAATGGAAGGTTTCCAGAATTACAAATATTTACAAAGATAGCGGACTTCCGTTTTGACCGGAGGTGGGCACCGATTTCGTTATTTTAAATGGAACATTTATTAATTTGTCGTAAAAAATAAATGTTAGTTTATTAATATTATTTTAGGTCCCGTCGCACTGTTCGCGATTAATTTGGAGTTTTATAATGTGTTGCTCTATTTTTAATATCTCCGAAATTAATATAGCTAGAATTCATTTCCGGATGTTAAGTATAAACCTCGGAAGCTTCATTTTATGTACGCAGTCCAAAGTATGAGAATGTAAAGTAAAAAATAATGCTTTGCATGTGCGAAAAGTATGAGCAATATAGGACGCAAAATCAAGATCGATGTAAAACGTACCCATACGCAGATTATTGAAAAGCATCTCTCATTCAGATTATGTAATAGCATACGGGAGCCCCAAACCCATAAAACGGTTTTATTCTTCATGTGAGCCAGGGTCAGAAGTCAATTTCTATTATTACCGCGGTTATCGTTGCGTCCAAACAATACACCTACTACTACGCCCATTAGATTTTACAGCTATTCGTGTTTTAAGGTGAGCGCGGAATTTCCATTAATCAAATTAGAAAAGCTGCACTGCAGCAGGATTTGCGTATTAACAAAATTGGACTACTTTGGGTTGCATAACAAACTACGGTTGTATTGATTAGGTGTCAAACTTGCGAATGCATGTTACGTGAAAATACAAGTTCGGAAATCTCATTCATGTGAACTACGAGGACTTTGCACATTTGTCTCATGTTCCCTTGGTAAATTGTATTAAATTTTAATTACTATTTAATAGGAATTTTGATTTTACCCTTTGACACAGAGTGGAAGACTTCAATAACAAAATTATATTCTAGCAGCAGTATTTCCGCTATTTTTTGCCATTTTGAACTATAGTATCTAGAAATACAAGATTATCACTACCAATATTAGAAGGAAGGAAACACTCACTCCTGTAATGTAAAACAGTTATTAAACTTTAAAAAATTTAGTTTCTAATAATATCCAAGACTGAACAAAAAAAGCTATTCATTCTTAATATGTTTCATTCCATAATTTTGTGAAAAAGGCATTTTCTTTACGCAGCCACTTTAAATAAATAAGCGAGAAGCAGCAGCATGAAATTAAAATATGTTTAATATGTGTATACATACACATATTCAACCTATTGACGCTCTACACAGTAAACCACCTTTGACCGATATTTTACAGGAGTTTTGCCCTTAAGTTTACTAAAAGTGTTTGAAACGGGGAAGAATCTGTTCTCTTGCTGCCCCACATTTTCTTTGTTATTTGCACCAACGTTTGCTGCAGAAAAAAGGATTTTATTTAATATGAATTTTCTAGTAACATAATTTTGAGTTTTTTTAATTTTTATTTACTAAACTTGGATGTGAAATTGTATAATTCTGTTTCATATGTTTAACAAAATTTGTTTTTATGCTAACTGAATGATTTGATAGAAACTTTAGATACCTACCGGAAGAGGTAGGCTTTTGATACCAGTCTACAATTAAAATGTTATTTTGTCTTATGACCCTAGTGTCTAGAAAGGTCATACTGTTATTAACCTCCGTTTGAATTGTGAATTTCACATTTTCATCAAAAGAGCCAAAAATTGTTAAAACTTCATCCATGTCGTCCTTTGGAATTATCAATAGCAAATCGTCCACAAATTTTTTAGATGAAAATTAAATTATAAGATAGTTTCAGTATGCAAGTGTAAAGTAGATTGTCCATTATGTAGAAGCCTGATCATGTATTAAATAAAGACGAAAACTTGGCGAAAGAGTTTACTTAATTTATTAAACCAAAAGGTCGACTACCCCCTATTTCAGAAGCTGCGACCGTTATTTTTAATCGAAATTACATATACATATTTACAATTTAAGGTAATGCTTTAAGTGGATATGATTTACCATTTTCTTCTCAGAAGCTTTCAAACTGTATAAGAGTTAAACAGAATAAATAATTATTTCAAATTGGTCCGAAGATCTTTTAAGGAATATGCCATTTTTATGCAAAAAATAATATTACTGAAGTTTAGCCGTGACTTCTTGGAAATCCACGAATATCTGTATGTTTGTAGCCGCTCTTGAAAATCTGTCTAAATCCTTTCAAAGATTTCTTCAATTCTTCATCAGTGCCTTGTCACTAAAGTTCTTTAACGTCCAAACTCAGGTGAGATTATCTGATTGCCGTGAGAAGCCGTTAATAAATAAGTTGGTAAGAACCAGAATTACCTAACGCGTGATTATCAAAGCTTTAATGCCAAAAAAATTACATAACATAATCCTTCTAATAGGAAATAATAAACTGTTAAACAATCAAAATCATATTCTCAGTATATTTCTGATCGGTCTTTATCTGGATTAGTATTTTAGATATGAGTTATTTTGTCAGCGGTCATTCTGTCGGTTGACCTTTTTGTCAGTAAGTACTTGCTTTTGAACTTCCATTAGCAGGTGCGTTTTAAAAGTTTCCTATTAAATAAAACATACTCTCTTTTTTACAAAACAAATATTACTTGATTACGTGTATCTATCGATAAATGTAATGTATTTAAGCTAAGCGTGGGAACCTGTAGATATCCTACTAGTATCTAATGCATTCTCTTATCTATTTCGCAACAATTAAATGATGCGCACTCATGCAATAAGACTTATTAACAATTAGTATGTAAAACCTAGTAAATAATACTGAAATTTAAGAACCGCAGAAAGGCACGTTCCTTGCAGCAATAATCCTTACTCTCCAGCTAATTCGGCAATGTTTACCTCGAAAACTGCAATAAATTCTTATCACTTCATTAGCCGCAATAGCGGAAGTTTACCCAAAGATAATCGTCAAGCTTCCACCAAGGAATTTCATTGCCCAATGGATATCTTCAGGTACGCCAACAGCAACCTGACATGGCTGCAGAGGCAACAGCTGAAGCTGAAGGAGCGCAGGGAGATGAAGCTCAGGGAAGAACGTCAACCACACGAAACTCGCCTCATTTCGGAACTCAGGAGCGTGCATCAGTCCCGTCATATGCGTCCAACGGCCAGCCACAGATTGGACGGATACACCAGTGATACCACGGCTTTCGCCGACGATGACGACGACTTCGCGGTTCCTCTCCACATCAACACTTTGGCGAGGAACGGGAACGGGGCAGTCAGGAACTTCTCGCAAAAGTTTGAATACCAGTCGACGAAGAACGAGCGACCATTCATGGCGGTGAAGAAGGCCCACGAACGCTACGCACAGGTGAGCGCTAATTGATTTACTTTAACAGAATTATCTGCTGCAAATATGCGCCAGTAAGTGCTACTCGTATTATATCGTGGTTGTGACATTTTAACATACTCCACAAAGGTATGTGCATACATAAAAATTTCTTTAGCTATCCTTGTGTCCATTAAAAATATTTTGGCTGTTACAGATTCAATAATCTTGTAACAACACGACGTTTAAGCGAAATTGATTTATTCGAAATCTATGTAAAACTGAATGGAAATGATTCACTTCAATTTGTACCAAAAAAAGCGATTTCGCCCAATATATATAAATAAATACTTTTGTATACTGTACTTTTGAAGTAATTACAGTGCAACCTCTTTAATCCGGTCAATTAAATGCATGTGGTGTGTCCAATTAGCGATTTATCCGGATTCTCAGGATGTCCTTGGGGAATTTTCTAATATTAAGATTGCTTTTTGGCAAATTTATTTCCCTGAGTTTTTGCCTCACTGATAGTACAAACTTAGTATGAAACCATTCTCGAAAAATTGCTTTTGTAACCCATTCTTTTCTATGTCCTTTATAACATACCGGAATGAATTAATTTCCAAATGCTCTAGATTTTTTTGCTTTTCCCAGAACGAGTAGTCTCAGTTTTGTACTTCCAGCTAATGCTGCTGGAAGTACAAAACTGAGACTACTCGTTCTGGCATGGCATAAAGGTTACCCTTTCTTTGCTGATTTTTCTGCCAGGAGCGGATTTCTCACCAGAGTGAGCCATTGTTTTGTTAGGTAAAATTCTCCAAAACAGGCCACTTTCGTCAGCATTGTAAATTTGCTCTAATTGTAAGCCCATTTCGTTTATTTTTCCTTTGAAAGGCTGAACAGCATTTACATTACTAGATAGTATTTCCCCAGAAATACTGAGTTGCCTTATACCACATCTTTCTTTAAATTTTTGAAGCCAGCCAGAGCTTGCTTTAAAATTGTCGGCATCAGTTAATTGTTGATAAAAAATTTAKCTTTTTCGCATATTATATCGCCTGGCAATGGAGTGCCTAATAAGAATAAAAAATGTGAAGGTAAATGTTGTTTACACAAAATTAGTAATAACATCTACCTCTAGCCCTTTCCTGGAGAAACCAGGTATAGACAGCTTTTTCCATTTTGGGTTTACACTGACTCAAAGTTTTTCGTGCTCCTGGTCCTGATGAACCAACATACTCCAAAATTTTTACTTTATTTTTATGTATATCACTAACTGTACATTTTTCGAAGACGTATTCTAATGCAAGGGATCTCGTACTTTCACCCACGTCAACTCTTTTTCTAATGTCAATCTTCTGTTGCAGTTTTAAAGTATTATGCTTTCTTTTCGACATTTTTTAAAGACACACAAATCACTGTAACTGACACGTGAATTACTACCGAAATATGAACACCATTACGACTTGTTCGCTGTTGTCGTTCGATCGCGATGTTAGCGACAAGCTCGTGCACGTAGTGTCCGGATCATCGCGCGTCCGTCCGGATTATGATTAAAGAAACCGGGAGTCCGGATTACTGGATGGCCGGATTAAAGTGTGTCCGGATTAAAGAGGTTACACTGTAGTTTGATAGTTTGATGCAATGCCCTTTAGGCTGTAATGTGCTCAGAAAAGCACAAATGGAAATAATATTTTTATTACTTTTTTGCATTAACTTTAAACACAAAATAACTTTAAGCAAGTTTACAAAATGTGTCCCATTTACTTCACTTCAATAAACGTAGCTGGCTTAAAAGCGTTATAATGAATAATACATTTAACGCAAAAGCCCTTTTGACGAAAAAGACTGCAGCACATTTTCCTTTCAATTGCAAAAAATAGATATTATAATAACTTTCACTAGCCACATATGTATAACTCTACAGATATATCAAAACAGAAAACTACATGGATGTTGTAAGGTTACTTAGATGTCAAACTAAAAATGCATGGTTGGTAGGGGAACATAGGTAGTACTTTAGTGATTTCTAATTGTATAATATATATTGGCAAGTTAAGATAGATACGTCATATAAAATTATTTAGCTACAGAATTTAGAGAAATGATTTCTTTTTGTATTTACAGGCATACTACAAAAGAGAGTCTTTCAGGGAGATTAGAAATTAGCTCTCTCTTAACGACCCACCGACCACACTAAATATATATGGAATTTTATATTGGTCTTATTAATGTTTCTAAACTATCTATTTAAAGTATACACTAACACCACTTGGAGTACCATCAAAATTACATAAATAGCTACTTAATCTTTATTAATATTTGACGGTGATAAAGTGCAATATTTTGCAACAGGTATACTAAGTTCTGTGTAAATACCTATATATAAGTGTGTAATATTTGGGGGTTATCAAACAGTAACCGTGGGCAATAGTAATTAACTTTCGTAATGAGATGTTAACATTCCAAAGGAATAACTAGTTAATCAAGTTAATTAAAGTACTTTGTTAGCATAAAAAGACAAATTATTCATGTGATTAGGTGGCATCTGAGATTAGTTGTTGCAGTGTTAGGATTAAATAGGGGAACTACTGTATATAAGGGGGCTGTCATATCAGTTCTAACTGCGTTTGCCTCGCAACTATAATGGATTCAAAATGTGTCAACAAACTGTATCATCAAACTAACCCAATCTTACAGAGTAACGACTCATCTCCTGCATCAATACTAGCAGCTAACCCACTAGGTCAAGTGGTGAGACCTCCCTCCAGGGGTGCAGACTCTGTAGACAGTGGCCTACTTTCTGTCGTCGAACAGGAACAGCAGCAGTATAATATGAGAACAAGAGACAGTCCACGATATAACCCTAATGCGGTGGGTATTGCGAATACGAATGGACGTGGTGATAGATCACCTCCCACAGATACTCACACAGACGCACTCAGTGAACTAATTGCTAGCTTATCTAATGGATCTGATAAGTCGAGCCCTAATTCTTCTTCTGCATCCACATCAGCATGGCAGGTACTAACACTCATTTAATTTTTGTTTTTCATCTCATGTTAACTTACTTGAGGAATGAGCTTTGATCAGATGCATTTGGTTTTTATGTGTGGTTGCATGTTAGTGAAAATCTTTCAATAATCAGTGTCGATTGCTTTTGCTTGTTGGCATATTATCATTCATCGTTCTTCAGCGAAATACTAAAGCACCGAAAGTATTTTCAGGATTATGTTTCATCAAATCTAAAAATAGTGCAATGAAAGCTGCAGTTATAATTTAATACAGTCAAAACCACGAAAGTAAAGCCTTGCGTTGTAAGTCAATCAAGAAGACTTGACACATTAGTGTCAGAGATGCAGTCGTTCACAATAGGACACAACAGGTGTAAATTCAAACAAAACACTGCCCATTAGAGAGATACGAAGGCCCTAATAGGCTATGCTCAATCGTTCACCATGTTATTTACATCAAATATGTTGCTAATATTGTCTTTTAGGGACATTCCCGAAAAATTTTTACGGTAACTAAGCTAACGATTGTGTTCTTCTGTACCCTCTTTTTAGAAAGTAGCAATAGCATATTATTATGTGGGTTTAATGGAACACTATATCAGTATCAGAAATATAACATCTGAAGTCACAAGTGCGGCAATATTTCTTATTGAATAATTGTAATGTACTGTTTTATCTACTTTGCCATATTAATCTTTGAAATTTCGATAGCCCAAATTCTGAAGTATTTTTGGGTGGATTGGTAGCACTGACAGATTTTTTAGGTGAGAAAACAATGCATTATAGTCAGGAAAACAAAATCTAAATCTGCTTGCTTATAAAATAAGACTTTATCCATTTCTTCATCAGGCTTGATAAACTCCAGTTTTCAAACCAGGTAATTAGAAGCAAAACTGTTTATGATACTTCTTAAATAAGGAATTTAATTTGATAGAAATGAACACATAATTTTACTTTTTTCATCTATTGTGGAATTATAATCTTACTTAAATATTTTATTAAAACTAATTCCCAAATACTGACACCAGTGATCATGATTTTGACTACATCTGCATAATTAAAAATGTTTAGTTTAGAAAACAGTAATCACTAACAAATTGTGATTCAATCTTAGGTGAAATTATTAAATATGAAATTTTATTATACAGTATGTCTTTGGACTTGGTTTACAGGAGGAAAATTTATTCTTGACTTTGTGCCCAAAGTGCAAAAGAAAAATGCTTTTTGCTTGTTCTGAAACTAGCAAATCTGTAATTGAAACTTCTGACTTGGTGGAAAGAAATGTTCATTCTTCTAATTGATTGACTTTGGTGTTCAAATCTGTGCAGGATCAAATAAAAACCTCATTAACGAGGTGGTCACTCAGCTGGACATTAGTATGTTCCATATTCAAAGAATTTTGAAATCAGGGGAAGATACAAAACAATAATATATATGTTTGTGGATGAAATAATGTGCTCAAGCAAGCTTAGTGTTGATTTTAACAAGAAAAGGAGTTTTAATTACAGATTTGTGGTTTCAGGACAAGCAAAAAACGTTTTTCCTTTGCAGTTTCTGCACAAAATCAAAATATATTTTTCTTTTTGTTAACTCAATCTAGGGACATACTACTGTCTAATATAGCATCAGGGTCGAATGAAACTACTGATTATATAAGGTATCTAAGAAATCAGTAGGTAATATCAGTTCAGTCTAAAGTTTAATTTATATGACTGCACAGATTTAGAATACGATTTTCGCCACTAAATTAGATAACTTGAATCACTTAACTACAGTTTTGACCATACAGGGCTGTTTTCAAGTCAACAAAATTGCATCCTTTTGCTTGTGAATAATTTATCAATACCATTTAATAATTTTTGCGGGTATTCATAATGAAATCAGCAAGCTTACTTCGTATACATCTTTTTCCAACTTTAAAGGTTTCATAACAATATAACCAAGCTTAAGCTATGATCAAACAGCTTTATTGCATAGTAGCAAGAAAAATCATACTGCACAAATTTGTCTTTCATGAGCATGTTCCATTGGTTTGCAAACAAATTCAGTTAATTTTAAATTAAATACCATACTACACGTCAACCTTTCGAAAAGATTATTTACAATAACCCATATTTTTCAGTACCGGGAAGAAGCTATGTCCTGGCGTTCTCAATCAGTCAACGAAGTAGATACCAGTCCTCCACACAGCACATCTCCTAGACCACAAACCCCGGCCTTTCCCGTACATGCCCGTACGCCTTACACAAATGCATCAACGCCGACGGTACAATTCGATCTACCCTCCGAACGATTGCCGCCAAAAAGTCCTACAACCCAACGGTAAGTTTCTTGATTGCTGATAGTTAATTATTAGAAGTCTGCGGTATTTATTGGAGTATGTTGTTATAGACGAATGAGTTATCCTTCTTCTAAAAACATGCCAAGGGTACCAACTGAGAGGTAATTTCTATGTGTAGAAGCATGATGACATGTAGACTAAATTAGTACAATTGAAACTATAACATTTCCTGAAGTTAAAATACCAAAATCACGCATGAGTTACAACAAGTTAATTATTTTGTTATATAAAAGATTTAAATATTCGATAACGTCTGACGAAAAAAAATCGACAATCTAGCAAACAAATACGACTCGATCTTGAAAATTGGCGACTATTTACATTGTCTAAATTTTTCTCAAGTGCAGTGCTCCAAAATTTGACTCTACCAAATTGATAAAAGTTTGCGTGTTAAAGCAGTCAGGCACTTATCAAATTATTAAGTAATGCCAGTTTGGTCTTGTGAAATAGTTAACTATTTATCAAGATTGTGATATTACCGTTGAATAACTATTGGCACGTTATCGTGGAAACGCATATAAGAGTGATAATGATAATTCATTTGATATTTTGGCAGACGGTTTTAAATGTGATAAACTAATATCTTCCCAGAACTATGATATTAAAATGAGTCAATTTTATTTTCTTGCCATTAAGTAAACTAATTAGCTACAAAAAAGTCTTATTATATAAATATGAAAACGTTTTTAATGCTCTAGGTCATTTTTAATCTTTTAACCAATAGTAAAGTTTTGAAAATAAACAAACCTTTCTTCTGCACCAGCCTGGGCTAAATTTGTGCATATTGTTAACTGTATATGTTGCGCATGTTTTGATTTATGTCCTATGATTTATACCTCTGGTACAAAGGCATGATATCTAGCATGTTATTTTCGGTAGTGTGTGTGTAGTTTCTTTTACCAAACAAACTTTGCTTACAGAAAGGACCGACCCAATTCACCTACAGACTTTCTAAATGGCTCCGATTACAATGGCCACTCTGACAGCTACCAGTACAGCCCTAAGAGTCCAGTGCAAAACGGCTCTGCCTCACCGACAGTCTACTATGGTTCCAGAAGGAGTTCTGTCCATTCGAACAGTGAACCTCCACAAGAAGTTTCACCTGCGCATGTGAAATTCGTCAGGGATACATCTAAATATTGGTACAAGCCAAACATATCCAGGGATGAGAGTAAGCTCATTACCTCATGGTTGTGTCCAAATAAATAATTTTAATTGTTTTACAGCCATTGCTATGTTGAGGAATCAACCTCCCGGCACTTTTGTTGTTCGAAATTCAAATTCCTTCCCGGGAGCCTTTGGAATGGCATTAAAAGTTTCAACGATCCCTTCTAATGTACAAAATAAGTCACCAGGAAGCGACGAACTCGTACGACATTTCCTAATTGAGCCAACTTCTAGAGGAGTCAGGCTCAAAGGGTGTCCGAACGAGCCAGTATTTAGCTCCCTGTCTGCCCTAGTGTATCAGCATTCAATTACACCCATGGCCCTACCGTGCCGATTAGTTTTACCAGAGGGAGACTTGAGATCTGACATCAGCAGCCCGGCGCAACGGGTATGGATTGAAGGGGCCAGCTGCAACGTGCTGTATTTGATTACTGTCGACATGGAGTCCCTTACTGGACCAGAAGCTATTAAAAAGACTGTCTCACATCTGTTCAAGACTGGACCATTACCAAAAGCGATCGTTGTACACTTCAAAGTAAACGGACAAGGAATCACCCTTACTGACAACAAAAGAAAACTGTTCTTTCGAAGACATTACCCTCTGCAAACTGTATCACACTGTGGTCCCGATCCCGATGAGCATAAATGGAAAGTGGAAGAAGAATCAGGAGTAATTCAGAGTCAAAAGTAAGGCATATGCGCGGTGTTTTGGTAACTGGCTCTTAAATATTGACTTCTGTTCCAGCAATATTTTTGGTTTCGTGGCGAGGAAGCCAGCAAGCAACACCGATAACCAGTGTCATCTGTTTGCGGAATTGGAACCGGAACAGCCTGCATCTGCCATAGTTAGCTTTGTGAATAAGATGCTGGCATCAAATAATATGAAGACAAACATAGTGTAACGTGAATATGAGATATCATGATGAAAGCCCCTAAGCAGTATTTTAAATCCTTGGCTTTTGTTCAGACTAATTTGATGTGTGTGTCACAGTAAATTCTAATAACTAGTCTTTTATTTTATAATTCATAATTTTTAGTTTGTCCTTAGGTATTTAGTGTAAAAATAATACAACAAAGAATTATATTTTGGGGAGTACTACTTCAATGCGATTTGTACATATATCTTTAGAACACTCAGTGTGCCTCACAAAAGGGTTTTATTTATATTTTTCTGGTGAAGTGCTTTAAATATTGTAAATATATTAGCATATTCACTGTAAATGTAGTTCTACAGGCTCTGGTGAATTTTTCGTAGGAAAAATGAACTCAGTTTGGGTTTAGATTGTTCGATGGAGTCAGTAGTATTTAATATTTTTGTGGAAATCGCCAAGAATGCAGGGTAAAGAAGTTATGCTACCTATATCACATGAAAGTATGTAATTAAAGCTTGTTGTTAACATAGTTTTACAGACTGTAACTCATAAATCAAAATCTATGACTTATTTGTTTTGTTATATTAATAGTACAAATATAGTTTAACTCTGTAACGAAACAATCAAATCTAAATGACATATACGGTCTTATGTGTTATACATAATACTACAAATGCAAATATTATTATAACAATGTATAATTTAGAGAAAGCAGTAAAATATATAAAAGTATACTAATTCCGTATGCGTTTTGTTGTTTGAACTAACAATAATCGAGTAACCCAGCTCATTTTATCAAGATACCTGCAGCACCAAACAAAATTACCAGAATTAAAAAAAGGTAGGTATATGTTATTAAGTATTTGACTTATATACTAAACATGTTACCGAAAACGAACAGCCAACATTTCATTAGCGACTAACGGGACTTGTCAACCACGGTAGGTGGCTAATTTACCATATTACAAAACGTTTTTTGAAAGATGGGTTCCAACATGTATGAATGGTTTTCTTTTTACACCATGGCTATCAACAATCAGTTTCCGACAGTTAAAAAAAATAACAGGGTGCCTTCATCAACAGACATATTTACTTGTTCTGTTAGTTGTGACTTCTAGTTTGTTATTAAATGAAAATGAATGCCAGAACAGAAAGCTATGACATAGTATAAGATATTTAAGACAACATAATGCAGCTAAAAATACTGATTAATGATGGCTTTCAAAAGCAGTTTAATACCTAGTTATGATTCGGTATTCTTATATATATTTGCAAATAAATAATTATTAAATAATCCTACGTTTTCAAATCAGCAGCTGTGATAATTTTAATATGCATAGTGTCTTTACTATTGCAGCCATAGAACTGCATATCCACCGCTCATTTGTTAAATAGAAATATATATACTTATCTACACTACATAGTGCATTCAAGTATTAACTGACTAAATATCATCAACACAAAGACATTTCAAAAGCATTTTTCAATTTGTTATGAAAGTAATTATATAAATGAAGTACTTTTCATTTTTAAATTCCTGGTAGGCATCATTTACCTACTTTCTTGTAACGCAGTACAATATATTACTGAAGATTCAAAATGAGAATAGGAAATAACTTCTGATGCTCAAAATAGAAAATGTGAACATACAACTTTGGTAAGAAAGCGTATAAAAGCTAATGAATGGAAAGTTACTTACAATTATAAATGGAAAATGACTATATATGTTTGTGAGAAGACATGGTTTAGTTGTAACCTTGATTATAATATTATATATGCGTACTTTGATTATAATATTCTATTGGATAGTTGTAGCAAGTACATATTTCGAACAGAAACAAATACGCAAAGGGATGTGGACCTCACCAAATAGAAGGAACATATAACGTACTGAAAGAGTACAGTTGGCAACATATTCGAGAACATTATATTTACCACTAATGAGAGTATGACAGATGAAATTCTCTTGAGAATGACAAAAAGATATAACAGTAAGACACAGTAAAAATAGTTTAACGGACATTTTTAAAGAGTACTTATATCTAGAAATGCAAAACGGAGGATTTACTAACGATATTGTGGTCAACAGTAAGATAAGGAAGTAACAGAAGTAATGTCAAAATTAGAAGAATTAGAATTAGGAATATGAGATGGGTGGGATGAAAGAAGGGAGAGTCCACTTAAAAGGTGGTAGAGATAAAAGGAGCAAGGCCTCAACAAAATAGACATCAGATGGAGATGAAAGCTACGGAAAGTAAAGCATAAGCATAGGTAAAAGTCAAGTGTAAATGGGACCTGTGAAACTAAATATGTATAGGTATCAGGTAAAAGTCAAGTGTAAATGCATTTGCGGAACCGAATACAGGTATATATTATTAATATAAGTATAACTTTTAAATTACCTATATGAAATGGGATTTTGGTCATGTATAACAACTTGTATTTCAGAAAGGATTTTGTACTAATGTCATCAACAGTTAGTGAACCAAAATTCCACTTTGCAATGGATAAATTCCAATAATTAAGTAGGTAAATGCATCACATAGTGGAAATTAATTTGATATAATAATCGTGAGAGTTCATCTACAGGTATAAATGTATAGTAGCTTAGCTAGTCAAGCTTTTGAGCTATCTATGTACATGCTTTACACCCAATGACCCAATGTTTAAATAAATTAAAGTACTGACTCACCTGTTGCTTGGCTGGTTTTAATGAGCAATAATTCTGCTTCTGCTACTCCTCTTCCTATCACAAATTTAACTCACTTTCAGTTTAAAAAGGACACCATCACTGTAAGTACTGCAGCAAGTACAAAATCTCAGTAGGCCAGCAGACCTTGCATTTGCAAATTAATATTGAGGGGTGTTGCCAACTTTGATTATTATACCGGTAAACGCAACTACGCAACGCAATCGTAAGGTTGTTAGTTATAGTTGGTATAAAACAAAACTCGATCGTTTGCTAACATTCAATTTAATTACCAGCCACACATTAATTTACATAAGTAAGTACAAAAAATAATTCACAGCTATTATTTTGGGCGTTATTACTTTTCAGCGCCGCTCCTTCCGAAACGTAAGTGACCATAGTCATCAAATTGTTCTTCTCCACGTTTTCCAAACCTTAAGTGACCGTAGTCGTCGGACGTCTGTCGCTTTGGAAGTTCGAAAATATCGTCATCATCTACTGGAAGTAAACGAACATTAGTTTTTGAKTCGAACGATCAATTTAGTTACCTATTACCTAGGAAGTCGKTGAAAATTTCTTGCTTAAATCTGGGATATCCAGTGGGTAAGTGCGAAAACTTCACCGGCAACCTGTTTCTCGGCCTGTGCGATCCGTCCAAATTTGCTCCGGCCGTACTTGCGGATGACACGTGGTGAATTAGAAAATAAAAGCTTAGAGTTAGAAGTACGGTTGTGAACAGTTGCCGAAGGAGCATATTGGACGATCTGTACGTTTTGAGCGAAAGAAAAGTATGTAAGTACCTAAACCTATTTGATCAGACCAAAACTTCGCACGTATTGAACTTGCCCTGGCGACGATGGCTTTTATATAACGGAATAGCGTCTAGGGATGGATAAGCTTCTTTAAATTCGGCCTGCATTTTCTTTAACCAATAACGAAACAAATTTTATCGTGGCTCAATAATATGATTAACTTCGTTTTACGCCCTTTTGCTGCAAATCCGTTATAGCGCAGCTTGTTATGCAGAACACCAGTTTGATCGACTTTATCTCGTTACTGGAGCGCTGGCATTTTATTAAATCTTTATTTAGTTCCCAGTTGACATACATCAATTTCGTCTTTACAAAAATTAACGTCCCACCAAATCGGATATACGCTTGTGTATTTTTAAACATAGATTTTATTGCACCAAAGGCGTAGGAGAAGGTTTAGCGAGAGTATGTAGTATGGATAACAAGAATTATTAGTTATTACAATAATAACTATGTAACTATTGATTAGGGTGAATGTAACGTTTGTGCCCACTTTAGGGCATTTCTTAACTTTAAAAATATCGCAGAACTAATATTCGTGGTTGACTCAATGCGTCACAACTATAGACGGCTTCGCAAATAATTCCAGAATTGGCCACATTGACAAATGCAATACTTTTAATGATTTATAGGTATTATACAGATAGGAATACATTGCAGACAAAAGATCTTTAGCACAATGAGTGTGTTTTCCATGCCTGAAATAGGTAAAACACTTCACATTTTTCGGATGTAAACTATTTCATTTCAGGCACGGAGAACACACCTGTTGTGCTAAACAATTTGGTTCTTGGATTATTTGGAATATATCTGCGGCATCGTACCATAAAATATCACTTTTTTCAGGTCATTTCTAGCTTTAGCCGCTTTATTTGGTCATGGCACAACAGTAGTATTCATTTTCTTTTTAATTCCCAACTTTTGCAGGAATATCCAATTTCTATTTCAAGAGATTTGCAGCACCATTGTTTTATTTCTATTATTTCATGTAATCTGGTTTTGTCAATTAACCATAAAGGTGCTCTTCTGATTATTATTATTACAGACACTGCGTCAATAGGGAAACCTTAAAATGAGTGTAATCATAGATATGTAATCTATAATCGAATTATACCGTTACGATGTAACTTGCGCATTCGCGCACAAAACAAGTGAAGGATATTAACTTCAGTGTAGTGTAATGCTTCTCTGGAAGCAGAATAAAATGGACAACTGGCTTACGACTCATTGCAACTTGACTAATTACAGTAACCAGTTAGCGAATTTTTATAAATCGTTTTCAGTAAAGCAACGTAGCGATACCGAATCGTTGCTAACAGAAAAAAACACGTCGGTCGTCGTTTCCGAAAACAACAAATCCCGTAGGTCGACCAGATCCGCATTATTAGTTTTTCGAGCTCATAGTATCGAAAAGGACATCTTTGAAAAGCAGCCAGAAGAAATAAGACGACTGAAGAAGACATTTAGCTTAAAAATGGATCGCCGAAAGGAAACTGTCGATAAGGCCTTTCCTGTTTTCTCACCCGCACTACAAACCTACAATCAGAGCCTCTTCCAGAAAGACAATTCTGGTCTATAGTAGTAAGAGACTCCTGGACAGTGAACTTGGATATTTAAGAGACGTACAATTATGAAATTTTATTATGCTTTTTTGTAATATATATGAACAAAATGGTGTGTAAGATTGTCAAAATGTTTCCTTCAAATGTCAGTAGTTGCAAACAATGTGTAATCAAATATATTAAAACTGAATACTGACATTTTATTCTTTTATTAGATAGTTACAGCAAAATGCTGCAACCAGTGGTTACGATATCGTAATAATTGGAAGCTTTTGCAGTATTAACAAAGATTAAGTAACTATTGATTAGCACTTGAATATGGTAAGCAAAGTAAACTAGTGTTACTAGTTTGGAAATTTTTGGTTTCCATGTCCGAACTTGATGTTAGTTACATCATTCTAGAATAGTATAGGATCGTTATTAATCCCAATTTCTTAAAATCCAAATTTCGCCATTCATTATCCATTTCTTGAATTTATTGCAATCAGCCTATTCAGAATGCTGTCAAGGGCATTTAAAAATGGCGGCACGTGTTCTGGACAAAAAGTTGGTGGCTTTTGATTCAAATAGATATCTATGTATTAAAAGCTGATGAGAGTTATTTAATTTTAAATCGGAAATATAAAGCTGGCAAGTGGATAACTAAATATAATATCATTTATCTTTTTCCAGCAGCTGAATTTTCTAGAAAATGGATGATTTAGACAAGGCCATTCAAGAATTGCAGGAGAAACTTGACAGCCCTGAGTTTAAGGATACAATACGTACTTTTGAGGAACAACAAGAAGCCTTTCTTAATGAACTTGTCATGAGAAGGGTTTAGTATTAGGTATTCTCTAACTCGATATTATTTGTGACATTTATGTTTTCAGGAGCAAGTACGTAATTTGCGAAAAGAAGTTTGTGATGCAAACATAAAAATAAATGAACAAGCCCGTGAACTAGAGAAGATGAAGGGTGTTACAGATCAGATGACGCAAAGGAATGATGCAGTTTCCAGCAAAAATACCTTGCTTGAAAAGAAATTAACGGAAACAAAAAAACAAGTCTGTGCTTTGGAAAGCAAAAATTTTCTTTTGGTATGTAGGTATCTATCTATCTTACTACATGTCAGTCATGACTGCTGCCTTCAGGAAACTGAGCTCTCTATAATTAAAGACCAGCTACTGAAAGTCGAACTGCGAAAGTATGAATTAGAACATACTTGTCAAGACTTGCAAGAACAAAATAAGAATTTTGTCAAAAATCAAAATATTCTATGCGAGCAGAACAATAAAGTGGAAAAAATTATATCAGAATTAAAAGAGTAAGTAAACAAGCATATTATTGTAATAAATACCACTGCTACTCGTAATATGAATTGTTTAAAGGGAACTAATGAAATTAAAAGAGGAACAGCCTGCTTTGGAAGAAATTGCAAAAAAAATTAAAATTGGTCAAGACATGGTAAAGCAATCGCAAGCCTACGAGGAGCAGTTTGCAAAGCTTACAATGGAAAAACATGAACTCGAGGAGAAGTTATTTATGGCTAATGGTGTGTATGGAAAATGAAAAAAAAACAGAAAAATAATATCCTTTGTTGTAGCAAAGATCAGTAAAATGCAAGATATGATGAATAATCACAGCTGTATGGGAAAATGTACTGCAGATACAACTCTCATATTTAACCAGGTAAATATATACATATACAAATTGTTTTACAAAAGCAAAAAAAAAACAAACAAACATAGGCTGCTACTTCTGATGTTGCTTACTTAGGGAGCAACAGTTTACCTTGTCTCATAAAAATATATTTAAAATGGAATAGCTTTTTTTAGAAAATCAAAGGTAATATAATTATAGCAAGCAAGCTTTACCTGAAAAGATGACAAGCAACTACTTTGCCTGATTCTTTCTACAAAAGAAAACATAGTGGTTGAAATATTAGCAAAAAAATTATGTAGTTCTATGCGACACTGAACTGTGAACCTCAGTGTAACTTTAATCTTAAAATAGTTAAAATAGGTAGTATAGTACGATGGTAAAAACTGCCCTTTTTCCTCAAAACATACGTGATCAAACGTAGCTTGATACGGTTATAGTTCTTTATGACTGTATGACTCCTTTTTTTGGTACTGTATTTTGGAAGGATCACTTTCTTTTCTTTAATAGTCGCTTCCACACAGTGTATGTTTTGGTACTGTAAAAGTGGTATTAAGGTGGTAAAATAGTTATTTTGTCAGCTGTATTTGAATAGCGAGATTATATGTGTGACTCAGCAATAGTTACAGTGAAATGAAGTTGTGCCATCTGAGAGACGGATCAATTAATATTAAAAAATTTGATCATACAGGGTGTCTAATTTTTTCTGGATATACTGGGTTAATCGTAAGTATCACACCGAACTCCAGGACTGCATTCTGCACATCAAAATCATGAAAAAAAAAACTGAAATGTTCTTATTCTCATTTATTTTCAAGTTATAGCGTAATTTAAAAAAATACAATATAATGGTAACGTTTGTTAAATAGTTATGACTTTTGTGGTGTTCAAAAATACCCTCATTGAGTTCTAAACATGCTCTGCTACGTCTCCGAACAGCGCCTGTTGTTTGTCCTGTTTGCTGTTGTTTTTCTTGAAGAACTGCGACTGTATTAATCATTCGTTGAATTGGGTTGTTCACATCTGTAGAAACAACGCGTATCGACGCAAAATTCCAAATCTTTGCCACTGTTTATGCATCACACAACATTTGGTTTCATATAACTTATTCTTGTTACGTCAAAATAAATTATTAAAATTTAAAATGCTGAAGACGACACGTCATAGTCCGCAAGCCAATCAAAAGCACCTGAAGCACCTGTTCCTATATTCACACAGAAACAATTATTCTTCTGTGCAGTGTAGCCAGATTGTGCATTGTACCAAACGAGCATATCGCAATTTGGCTAATTTTTTTAATATGAAATATGATCTATATTAATTTAACAGAGCTAGTTATCTGAGATAAATCAGAAATTTGCAGTGGATTAGTGCAAAGTGCGCAATGTGTGACTGGTGGGGACTGCGGCATCTGACGTCACGCATATTTAATAATTTTTGTCTGCCTTAATATACATCACATGGAAAAACGAAAAAATACGGGTTCCTTTATTTTGGATGTAGATTGATATYCCCAATTAAAAAAAATTGAGTGAATGACCCCATTAGTATTCATTTAACCTTGTAAACTTGTTTTAAACCAACCCCACAAACAAAAATCTAGTGGTGTTTTTTCAGTTTTTACAATTGACTGTTACTTTGATGCACACTTCACACAAATTCAGCTAAAACAAAATATTAATGATCTTACCCTGTCTAATTACATTTACTAGGGCAATTCCAGGTTTGAAATTTTGATAAATTCAGGTGCTGCCAAACACAATACTGTTTTTAATGCAACCATAATCACTGTTTGTGTTGAGTAAAAGAAAACTATTTTTAGATACTTGTTGTCGAATTTCCATTCTATTATAGTATTAGTAGTGTATCGCATAAATCTTATTATTGAACATTCAAGCAAAAGCAACTAAAAATAATACTCCGAGTTTTAAAAACCTTTTGGGCTTACTGGATGAACCAGTCAACTCATAGAGGAAACCATTTGGTGAAAATTTACGCAATTACGTTTCAGTGGAAGGCAGCTCAAGCATTCAATGAGGAGTGCATGGCAAACCAAAGAAAGGAAATACTAGAGCTGGCAGAACTACTGCAGAAAGAGAGAAACGCCAATCGTGAATTGATACTAGCAATTTCCAAACTGGAAGCTCAGGAGGCCACTATTAAAACAGAGGTAATCGATGTTGATTAATTTTTGTTACGATTATAAGTGTTTACTTACAATAAGGTACTTTTGTTTAATGTTTTCAAAAATCACTATCATCGATGTTCATTAATTTTTATTACAATTATAAGTGTTAACTTACAATAACGTACTTTGTTTAATGTTTTCAAAAATCACTAAATAAAAAATTTATGTTCAACAACAGAAAATCATATTTTTCTACGATTATATTAATAGAAATAAATAGCACAGCCCTTAAATTTAATGAAGTCAGCATTCTTATATTTATCTATTTTGTAAAAATTTTAAACAGAACATTCTTACAAAACCTGCTTGATACCCACATGCAAAAAACATGCATGACCCCATATTGGGATTAAACTGGATACTGTTGATTGCCGCTATTGGATACATATGAGGGTAATGAGTAACAATTTTGCTTGATAGATATCCTATATCTTTATAAGCAGATCGGTCCAGATGATCCTGAAACAGTAAGACTGCCTTACATATTCAATTTGGTGATAAATAAAGTGGATACATTTGAAGATGAATCTTCAAGAAGTAACATTACTATACATCCACTTATATGTAGGAATGCAGCAAAGTTATGAGCAAAGCAAAAATAAAAGACTAAGTTCTAAAAGAGAATATGAGAAAGGAATAATAGTATGTGGTTCTTACCAAATTCATATCACAAAAAACTAATCCATATTTGTCTGAAGTTTCGCCATAACTAAGTGGTTCGAAGAAACTATACTTTACTTCAGTATTACTACCTCCTTCTTCACTTGTGTTTTCATCTTTAACTGCTTCAGACTTCTGAGGTTTTGACAGCCTGTCATTTATAGAGTCCTCTTTAATCTTATGCACCTTTTCTCGTTCTTCTGGTGCCAATTTCTTATCAATTATTTTTGTGTAGGCTATTGGMTGAAATATTAGGAWTTTTAGTAATTGTGTGTAACTTAATATTTACGAMAGCACTTACAAATCTTCTGCTGCCAAAGTGTTTATCTATAGATAAATATGAAAACATCTGTTGTGGAACTAGTCCAACAATTTCTCCAGTGACGTCACCTTGAATAAAAGTGTTCAGCCAATCACTTACGCTTCCTGCCATACTGGAAGATGTCGAATAAGCTGCACCAACATTTTCAGTGGTGTAGTCACGAAATTGGTGAATACTTGTTGAACTCTTGCCTACAAAAAAAAAACCACTTCATGTAAGTAGAATGTATACGCTCTAGTGTAATTTTACAGCTTCACAAAAAAGAGTTGAATTTTTTTAGGTGCTTAAATTCTTTCTGGACTATGTTTATCAATTTTATTACTTCACCTACCTAGCGCTTGTTCTTGACAACAAGCAAAAACAGAAAGCCAATTCACTGGCCAAACTACATCAGTTACACCAAACTTGTTAGTGGTCCAAATTGGAATAAGTGTGTTGCTACTAAGGTCCCAAAACTTGCAGGTGCCAGTCAGAGAAGAAGTAAGTAACCATCTGCCCCCTCCACTTAGATGATGTAACTGTAATGCTAAAACAGATATTGTACATATAATATGTGGTCAGAACAGGATACAAAGACTTATAGGGAAGAGAAGGCTAAAAGCAAGAACATTTATAGGAAGAAAAAAGAGCTAGAAGGTTTTGAAGATTTGTAAAGGAGGAGAGAGATGTGTATATAGACAAGGATTTCTGTTTTGTACAGTTAAGGAAAGGAAGTGAGCAAAGGCCTTCACCCTGAACCCCCTGTATAATATGTTATTCAAAAAAACTTACCAGTTATGGTGTGGTTATGAGCTTGAAATGCTAGGGTTGGTAACAAGTGTTGTACACCACTGTTTTGTTTTTCTAGCTTTGCCATGGGAGATTCCATATTTAGGTTGAAAAGAGCTACTATACCAGTTGAATAACCAACTGCTATATGTGAATGAGATGCAGCCTGAAAATAAATTTGCATTCTACATAAGTTTCATTTAATTATAACACAACTAGTTACCTTAGTCCAAGAAAGCTTAGTTGCATGGTAATTACAACTTTCAGAGTTACTATTGAGCTTAAGGCAAAGCTTAATCACAGGCAAAGTTCGAACTAAGGTGGGACTAAAATTGATAGAATTAGTAAAGGGAAGGAGTAATCTGCAAGAAAATTACCTGTTTTCAAAAGGCAAAGGTACAGAATAAATATTTACGAAAGAATCACTGCCTGCCACTGCCAATAAACCTAAACGACGCAGCGTTGAAGCCTCAGCATTTTCTACTGAGTCGTAACAGCCAGATGGACACCAGTCCATGGAGTGTATGTAACCGTGCTCATGGCATAAAGCGTATTCCAGTTTTGGTTTATGCAAGGTTTTCTTCTGATTATCAAGAGGACCGTAATTCCAAAACTGAATCAAGCCTGAATCCGTACACTTTTTGGATATGGGGTTTTGCTTGTCAGGTGATAATGACACACTGAGAGCCAAGAACTGGTCCACATTTTTCAATGTGTGGGGAACAGGTGCCCAAGCAAGGCATGTGATGGGACCACCACAGAACGTGATTGTACTGTCTAAAATAATTATTGCATGAAATCATATTATACAGGGTGTCCTCAAAATACACCGACAATGTTTGAAAAGTGATAGAAAAAGCAATTTTAAAGGTTGTCAGTGTATTTTTGGGACACCCTATATAAACTTTTATTTAAATGTTACCTTCTAAAATATCAGATTCAAAGATTTCAAATCTTTTCCACGAAAAGTCTCCTGTAATGTCAGTTCTAAACTTCTTAACTGTCCTGAAACTGAAATCAACAGACTGGCACAATTCTGGAGCATATTTTTCAAGCAATTCTTCTGGAACTTCAAGCCAATTTTTGGAATTAACTTTGTAGTCTGGAAACAAGTTTTCTCGGACATAATTGTCTGTAACGCTAAAATAAAAATATTCAATAGAATCGGTTTAGACTATACAAATTGTGCAGCTTACAAATCTAAAGTCCACTTATGCGCTGGGGGGTAAGTAATTTGTCTCTTAGAGAACTTTAGGGTTTTCTTTAAAAACAGTGGCCATTTTTTAACGCTCTGTTTGGAAATCTCTAGTGTCTTTTCCTTTTCATCGGTAGCTTCAGTGTCGGACACACTGTCGCAATCACTAAATGAAACAGCATCATCAGATTTCAGGTGAGTTGTTTCAATATGATCCGATACTTCTTCATGTGTTTTATAAAATAACACACATTTTCTGCATATGAACACCTACAAAAAATAAAGGAGCATAAGCAAAATACAATACAATGTATTTTTTATGCAAAATGGCCAGCATCAGACTTTGTACAAACAAAAGTTTATAGAACGTTCTTCTAGAAATCTAAATATTGTGGTAAATGTGACAGAATGCATTACAGAAGGACTAGATTCCTAATAAAACTAATTTCCTGCAATAATTACTCACCGGTAATATCTTTTGCTCACACACAGTGATGTGACTAATTAATTCATCAACAGAAGTTGATTGATATTCACATCCTTCAAATGGGCAAGCAAGAATTTTTCTTGTCTCAAGCTGATTCATAAGCACCCTCTTAAGCTTAGGATTATTCAACGATTCGTAGTTTTTTACAATATATGGTCTCTGAAAAATAAATGTTAAAAATTGATGGAATTACTTTCTTTTATTTGTGCACCACAGCCGTTCTCTTAATCTGCCTGCCCCCATCTGATGTGCTTGCTGTCTCAGACTGCGCAATTTTATTGATTAATTCACTTGCTCTGAAAGGAAATTCTGAAATATAATTGACCCTAGCTAAACATGATCCATACCTCTTTGCTGATCTCCTCCCTTTCCCTAATTCATCTCTTTCTTTTGCTTGATCTGATGTAGTTTGTTCACTCTCTGGCTTCTTGGTGTGTAAAAGTTTCATGTGCATAGTCATACTCACAGGTAACATTTTGCTACCACACAATTTGCATTCAATTTTCATATCCTCAATTTCTTCATCAGTTTTCTGGCACTTTGTCTTATGTGACAAGTAGCCAATAACTGACTTCTTCTGTTCTCCACAATTTTCACAGCATAATTTCTTCTTGCTTTTACACACTGTTCCTAAGATAGACATTACTAATGATTTGTTGTTTAGATCCTAAAAATGCAGAAATGCAGTAATTAACAAATATTCAAACCACAGATGTTGGGCACCACTTTTACAAAAAGAAATGTCCTCAAAGCATTTGCACCGTAGTATAAGCATATACAGTAGTATTAACACCAAAATAAGTTCGTGTGTATAATTAAAACAATGAAAAGATGCACTCATTATGAAAACAAGCTGAATGTTCTAAGTGTTTTGTTTCATGAGATTTCAGACAGCGCTCTGAGATAGGTTCTACCATAGATGGTCATTTTCAAGAGCATCAAAACTAACTCAGATGTGCAGAATTTTACCTACACATCAAGTTTTTAGCAAGCAAAACGTATTCCATGACTATGGGATAGACAAATTCAATTACAAATTATGTATGCAATTAGATGTCTTAGGCAAAACAGGTCAACTAAAAATTCTTTTGAATTATACAAATTAAGAAATTATAGTCCAATTGCCAAACAGATGGAGTGATCTGATCATTGTAAGCCTCTTGATGTGATCAGATTCAATGCCATTTGTTCAAGTCCGACTTAATCTGTACAAAAAATTTATTTGAGATGTGCTGATCTACAGTCTACAATTTGTCTGAAACTTCCCAAATGTACTATGCAGACATTAAAATAAATAGGTACTAGATCAGTACTCAAACTAAACTTACCAATGGTGGGTCAACTGTTCGCCATGCCAAATTGTTGTGACTTTTAAGCTTGTGGTAAATCCATTTTGAACTTAACAATTCTAAATTACATACAGCGCATGTTACCATTTTAGTTTTGTTACTTTTTTCCATTTGTTCTAGATTTTGTTCCTTCCTAGAAAAGTAGAATAAATTAAGTAGAATGTAATGCAGATTTCATTAACAGTAAATACTTTGTGATATCTTCTTTAGTATCCTCTTGATCCTTAATAACAGGAGTTTTCAATGCTACAGGACTGAAAACTGTATTTAATAAAGCATCCACTACTGACACACTCATTTCATGGCCTGACTCTACCTCAGGTTTCAAGCTACTTGTATCCGAGTCTTGCGTTCCTCTACCACTATCTTCTGTGTTAGAATCTCCTTTTATATCTTTATCTGAATTTGTCGATATTTCTCGAGAATCTGATGTGGGAACTGAAGACGATTCATCTGCAGTTACTACTTTTCTTTTCCTGCCTCTCTTTTTAGGAACTTTAGTTTCCGCCTATTAAATATTTTAATTAATAATTGTTTTTCTAACAATATCCTATATAAGAATACTAGGCACTTTGGAAAATGAACATTTATAATTAGATTAATCCATGATACATACAGGGCGTTTTTTAATTGAATGCTAATACTGAAGCGGGTTAATCTTAGGAGAATTTGAGATACTGGAAGTTAAATATTTAAAAAAAAAAGTAATTTTTTTTTTAGTTTTCTCTAAAACGAGTTAAGATTTTGTTTTCAATTTTGGCTGGTAAGCATAAGTTTGATTCTATTTACTTCCACCAGTGGCTTCACCACTAGCATGTTGCACCATATAAGTGAAATATTAATAATAATAATACTGAAGATTGAAGAAATGAAAGGCCATAGCTTTAAGACAGAAAACTCCAACACTCTAAAATTAATAGTTACCAAGATACCCTTCAATTAAAATGAAAATGGGACAACTTGTACATTTGTTAACTTTATGGATTATACTTAATATGAGCGAGTTAAAAATGCATTTGACTTACAGGTATTATTGATAATTCTGTAACAATAGGTACTTCTTCCAATTCGCAATTAACTTCTGAATCATCCCCTGAATTTAATAATGAATAATCAATCTTCTGACGACTTCTTTTGCTTCGGCGACAACTACTGTCATCGGAAATTGGAAGCAACTCCGGCGTTTTAAGTTCTAGTGGCGGTTCGCTTTTGTCCACTTTCCGTTTCCTGCCCCTTTTCTTAGGTACTTGTATACTTTGAACAGGAGCATCAGATTGAACAGAATCATCTGATAAGACGATTGGTTCAGCACTAGAATTGGGTAACTTCAAAGAAACAATTTTTAATGATTTTTTCTGCCTCGTCGCTTTTGATTTACGTTTTTCTTTGGTACCAGTTACTTTATCGGTATCATCGATTTGCAAAATAACTGCATTATGGTCTCTTTGCTTACCGTATACTTTTCTTGGTACTTTCAAAACAGGATTAAACGTAGGTTCATTAATATCAGTATTAGATGAGTTCGATTCATTACTAGCATTCTTTACAGGCTGTTTAGCAGCAGAAATCATGTTCTCATTTTGTAGTTTTTGAGCTGGTCTGATGATCTGATTACTCTTGATTATTATTTTAGCTGGTGACCGTGGTGTTTTGACACTTCCCGCAGTTTCAGTGCCTTTATCAATATTATGCTTGTTAAGAGTTGTTTTTGAAGTAATACTTTTCAGCTTCAATTTGATCATAGACACCAGTTCCTCTGCTGTACTTTCAGGAGTCACTTTTCTTTTTGTAGCAATGTTACTAGATGTTGCATCTTTATGGCTAAAGCTGACATCAGTTTTTTCAAAACTGTTTTTTTGGTTACTATTAAGACTCGGTGAACTGTTTATTTGAGGCGTTAAGCCGAGCTTCATTAGTTTTTTGGGACAGATTACTATGCTCCGTGATGGTTGACCTGCACTTGTATTTTGACTAGTCTGATCCGTTTCCTTCGTATCAGACATGTTTCCGCTAACAGCACAGTAGACTTCTAAAAAAAATTGAAAAAATATTATTAGTATTAATATACTTCACCAGCTAGATTTGAACCGAGGTTCATTTAAACCCACAAAACAGTTTACCTGATTCATCCAATAAGCTATCAACCTTCACAGTTAAATCTTACATTCACGTTCACTTTGTGCTTTAAAAGATGTACTTTAATGACTACAATCGCAAAAAATTAACAAATTCGACTGAACCAAACATTGTCTTACAAAGTTATAAAAGGTAAAGGTACTTTATCATTTCATTCTTTACATAGGTTAGCCACACACTATAATGCTATCACCACGTTGTCGATTAAAAATTTTTATATGCGCTCTTTCCACCGAAATTATGAACATATTCGACATTAGCTTTGCACTTGTAAAATATGCTTATCAAAAAAAGATCACCTACTCAATTATGGTTTGCACCTGGATTCGAACACGAAACCCCCTTTGCACCTTCGTTCCTTATTCCTTTATTATATTATAGGAGTTAGCGTGCATTTGTAGTCTGGCAACATCGTAATTTGCAAGCACAATTGGATGATCAAAGCAACTCTGTTGCCAAAGTAACATTTTTTTCTCCAAATGAAAGAATTTTCAAAGCTACGGACTCTTTAATTCTTAGGAAAAGTTTAATTTACCCTAAGCAATTCTTAATTTTTATTTATGATTGCATCATCAAACATGCTCTGCCATTAGTAATCAAATAAAGCGACCTTGCATAAAAATTAATGTTTTTTTTTTGTAGGGTGTACTCAATAATGGGGCTTTATTTTTGAGATGATATATGAACAAGAATGATAACCAATTGCATAAACACAGCAGATTAAATATGTCAAGATATATGTCCTTCACTGTGTAACAGTATGGTATTTATTGTATAAACTTGCATAAAAAACAGGATAAAATGTTACCTATTTAATATTAATATATTGTGTAAAATATAAAGTTTTAAATATATTACAATATCTTTAAAAAGTGTCATTAATTCATAATACCAAGCATAAATAGGTCTCTTTTAAGAATAGTCGTCTTGATCATCACTAGGTGGTAACGCAGATGTTTGTGCCTGTTGTGCAGCAGCCTGCAACTGTTCCCACTGCTGTTGTTCAGCATATGCTTGCTCTTGTCTGGCTTTCGCAAATAATTCCTGCTGTTGCCTCAATAATTCTTCCTCAGGAATACCTAAATTTTCCAAGCGAGTGCTTTGCCTTCTGCGTTTAGCTGCCACTGCCTTGCAGTCTTTCAAGACGGCTTCTGCTTCCGCTTGATAATCTCCAAAACCCAACTTTTCCAGAGCTACAGAGAAAGGTGTGAACAAATGAAAACTATACAGTACCTTCGGTTTCATTACCCATAAGTACGTGCTCAGCATTTATAGTCTTTTTGTGTAGTTGGTTACATATATCATTAGCTTCAGAGCTGAGCAGATGAATGAATTCTGTGCAGCAATTCAAAATAAGTTCTCTAGCTTCATTTGCTATTCTTACGGATGGTACTAGTTCCTTTATCATTTTGTTTATGCTTGCTCTAGGTAGAGTTAGTTCGTCATCCTCAGTATTTCCTAAACTGCTGGACTGATTAGGTGTGCCCATTTTCAGAGAAATTGCATACAAACTGAACAAGGCAAGTTTCAAGTTTCAGTTGCAAAAGTGCAAACTGCAACAAACTTAACCTCAAAACAGGTTGGTGACTACTGACATGCCACTGACGTACTGATGAATGATGATGACATTGACGTATGACATGAAGCAAAGACAAATAATAGGAAAACAGATCATAAAGCAGCGGCGGAGGTATATTTTGAATTATGGAGGAGCAGTTTATCATACCTACTGAAATAGTGGAGTTTCTGGTGGAGTTATTCACGAGAAACTTATCCGTAATTGTGACAATCTGTAACCAATAACCAAAATCGCCTACGGTTAGTTCATTTAAGAACCAACAGGTGTCACTAGGACTACAATCGAGGTAAAGTCCCTAGATAGGTAAAGTACCGCAATAGCCCGCCATTTTGGGACAAAATACAGGCGACAGAATGGGGAAAGGGAACTGAACTAATCAAACCTAACGTTAAAGGTTATCAGGCTCTGATTGACAAAGCACATTGCCAGTTAACTAAGAAAAAATCAAACAACACTGTATTTTTCATTGGTCCACACAATTGGTGTTCAATGATGCTTGAAGCATAGCTAAAATTTATAGGTGTGGGGTTCTAAATATAAAACATATATAGGAAAAAAACACATCGAATTACACGTTTTGAATTTCATTTATTGATATATTTTTATGTAACAAATGTGATATGAAATATACATATATATTTACAAAGCATGAACGCATCTTTGGTATTGAGAACTTACCGGTCAAATAATACTTAAGTATGTACTTTACATAGACAATAATTACATTCTACATTGCACAAATAAGACATTACATGCTACACACAAACATTTACACTGCATTGTGTTGAGGGGGACCCTCCATAGTTTGATTCAAGGGCTGCTAGTTCACACTGAGGTGGCTTGATGTCTTTGGATAAATAGTGTTGTACATAATAAACTTTTTGTGTACATTGTTTACAAGCAATACACAGTGCATCATGACTTATCTCTTAAAATAGGTATACTGTTTTCCGTGACATTTTTCTGTTTATTACAACTAGAGAGGTATGGAAACTACTGTAGGTATTTAGGTAGTAATACTTGGTCGATAAATTCCACTTCTTTGGTCAAATGGAGATGATACAAACGAAAATCACACGAATAATGAACTAGATTTGAGATTTGTGTTTTTGAATTTTAAATGTAAAAGTAATTTTCATAATCAGCATATGAGGGAGATTCACTCAGCTTTCTTGTTGTTAAACGAGCGTTGCCACTGAAAGGCCTGATCTCCGTGTTTGTACTTTTTGCAGGAGTCGAATGAGCTGAGTTGCTTTGTACTTTGTCTTCTGATTTGTTGATCGTCACTAGAGATGAATGAGATTTGGAAAGCTGCATTGCCTGTGTTGGTGTGTGAAGCATCCGCGAATGTGGAAGTGGCGTCATATCTGGTATCCAAAATATCTGTGAATAAGTTAATAATTAAATAAAACTTGACATTTAGATTGGATTTTTGAATGTTACCTTTCGTCTTGAAAGTGGTAGATAATCCGGATTTCGTCTTACGAGGAAGTGACATCGACTAGAGGGTAGCCAAGTTTGTTGTACTTGCAGTGGTCTGTCGTCTGGATGAAGTTTCCTTTGTTGTTCCTTATCTGTATTTACTTCATACAAGGAGAATTGTTCTACTCTCTCTTTGCTATTATAACAGTTCAAGAGCAGCGAGATTAATTCATCGACTGTCGTCCTTGCACTTATTAGGAGACTTTTGTATTGGGAATTGCTGTTCAACACAGAGTCGTATACCTTAACTAGACCTCCCCTTCGCATCTGTAGAGAAAACCTGGGAAAAATTGACATTATCATCAATTAAACCTCCTTGTGCTATGATACTTACTTAGAGTCCCCTTTTGGGTGACAGCTCTGTAAAACTGCTGGCCTGGCTTCATCATCTAATGTTAAGTGTGTCCTCACTCCGGCTTTCCTCACAGTAACTTCCATGCTGAGGTAAAATAGTTTTGGATCTCTGTGTTTCATTTTGTACTTCCCGAGGAGTGTTGACACAACTTCCTTGCAGGTCGTTTGGAATGTGATGCTTAACGTTTTGTATTCTATGTCCGGCCGCAAACATCGTGCATACACTTTGATCGTGGTCTGCAAAAAAGATAAAAAGTGTTAGATTTTATTAAATATTTAAACATTTTTATGTGTAACTAAGGTATCTGCATAGTTCGGTATTATCTAGGACGATAGGGTTATAGTCCTAGGGTATTATTATTTTTATATTTTTTAATTTCTGCGCTCAAAAAAAGATACCCTTCCGGTACCGGGAATCGAACCCGAGCCTCCTGGGTGAAAGCCAGGTATCCTAGCCACTAGACCATACCGGATTGGCTATTAAGCTTCTCTAACATACTATGTACCTACAACATCAGATACCTCACAATGTTTATACAAAAATGACTACTCTTTTATTTCTAATATTATGCGATCAACAAACGGTTCTCGTGATATTAGTTAAAATACATAAATTTTTTAAATCGTTGTTTTCTAAATAGCTCGACAATTATTAACTTAATAAAAAAAATACAAGAGTGCTTTTCGATTAGAAATTTGTACGAAGTACCAAAATTTAAAAAATCGAGTGGACAGAGTCCAAAATCCAGTTGTTTTGAAATATTTTGAAAATAATAATGAGTTCTCTCCTCAAATCTCGACAATAACACTTGAAACCATCGGGACCATCAAAATATTTTTTTCATGGTTTAATTCGAGGTTTAATTGTAAAATTTTTGTTTACATTTTCCCAATTTCGATTAATATTCTCACGAACAAATTCCGAACGGACTGTTTTATGGTGAGGAAGAAGTCTCGAACATTTTCCTAGTTTCGGCGTACAATGTGTTCACTTTTTTTAGAAGCCTCCCTATACCTAGCCCATTTTGAAACATCAAGCCCGACAAACAATACTCGCAATTATACTATTAATCACATACTAAAAAGAAAAAAAGAAAAACTTGCAAAAGGGTAGTTGCCCCCAATTTGTATGTATGCCAAATTTCAAGTTCATATATTAAGACTTTCGAAAGTTATTGCGTCCATACACAGACCGACAGACAGACTGACAGACAAGAATAATTTTTTGCTCAAACTTTGGACGTTTTTGGGGCATTTTAAAGCGATAAAATAACAATGCACTACATATCTTTTGCTAGGACCTGGGTCTGCCTCTGCTAAGATCAAAAGCTAATTTTCAAAATCGTTCTTTCGCCTCTTAAATACCTATTTGTGGATGCAGCTTCATAATAAAATTTCTGTTTGTCCTTTGTCTTATGTGTATGTGTAGTTTATGGAAGCGTCCACATTAAAATTATAATATAGATCTACTCAGTGCAGGTTTATGTTGTATTATGATGTTTTAGTTGAAGTAATTAATCATGTATTTAGTATAAAAAAACTGCAATGCAACTATTCATTAAAAACTTGTTCAACAATTTTGTGTATGTGTATATTAAAGTACCCAATATTAGAGCTATTATACGGGGTTAGCATCATATCAGTAAAAATTTGCTTCAAGTGAATTATTGCTAAATTTAAAAAACCATTGCAGTTATCTAGGTGTATTTGCTTCACTGAGTAACTTCTCTGCTAACAACTGTCCTACTGGATGTTGGGTTGCTAGATTTCTAACTTTAACATTGTATTTTATTTAGCAGTAGGAGCATTATTTAATTGAAATACTGAATTTATTGCTTACATTAGAATTACACTTACTGTTAGGTAGTGGTAGCACACAGACAGTGTATTATTGGCTGAAGTTGAAATAATGTAGTATCTGACACTTTTGGGATTGACTTAATGGATTAGTAAATGCTAAACGTTATAGTTACTTAGTCATTCTTGTGCTATGCCTATACCGATAATTAAATACAAGTTAGTTCGTATTTCAATCGGTTAGGACACACCATAACATCAAAGCCTTACGTGAATATTTTCAGCACATATCATAAATAGAGCGGAGCACTGTTGAATATTATTTCTTCGCACAGAATACATATCTAGGTACAGACTAAACGAACGTGGAATTCGATGGAGATGCCTTAAAAAACTGCCGTGTAATCTCAAAATAAGCTAGAATTAGATTGCATCTCGACTGTCACCGACAAGCCGAGTGTCTTCCGGTTGGTGTTAAAAAATAGATCTTTTTTAGAATTACACTGATATACCTCCCACGTTTCCATGCTATAAATTGATCGAAAACCTGTCATTCAAATGATTTATTTGGTGCATGTTTCGAAATCGACATTTGCTGAAGAATAGAAAAATTAGTTGTACGCGCATGCTATGTGCCTTGACGTGCACGTGCTCCTCTGGCAAATACTTATTTCCGGCGAAGCTATCGAGTTACGCATTTACCCTCTTTGAAAAACTACATCGGACCCCCCAACAACAATATGTCGGTCTTTATGTTAAAGGCACTGGCGTTACCGGTAAGATTGGGTTTCGTGCTAAATCGTGGTTAACTGAGCTMGCAAATTTTGCTGTTTGGGGCTTCTACGATTTTTCAGTGTACCTACTTTGTTTCCTCGGGTAACTGTCATTTTAGATGTTTCCCCGCTTCATTTATTGAAGTTTTATCGTACTAAAGTAAATACTGTAAAATGACAACAGAAGTATTACACGATATTATACTATAGAAGACATAAATAAACGTAAAAAACTATTTTTACAATTTTTTACAGATGGTAGATAATTGTGTGCCCAGTCTTACTTTTAATGTAATATTTATTAAAAAAAATTATCGATGATCTTATTTGAATATTACCAAGTCACGGCCTTCGTATAATTCGTATAATTCGTATAATCCACAAATCCAATTCACCATAAAGAGAGAGAGGTTGATGGTGGAGGGCCTTTCTTAGACACTAGGGTCATTCGACAAAATGAACACATTATATTAGACTGGTATCAAAAACCCATAGCCTCTGGAAGATATATTAATTTTTTGTCTGATCACTCAACTAACATCAAAATTAATTTTATAAAACAAATGAAAAACATAATTCAGAATATTTCACATCTCGTTTTTTTAAACAAAAATTTAAACATATTAAAAGAGTTACTAATACAAAATTTATACCTAAAAGGCTTTATAAATAAAACATTATACTCCACCAGTAGCTTTTCACTCGAAGATGGAATGCATATTGAAGAAGGAACAGTAAGTCCTAGGATTAACGGAAATGTGGACGATGGAATGAGAAATTCAGTTTTAAGCCAAACAAGTAGTAACATGTGTGGTCACTACCAAATATCACGGGATCAACTTCAGAATTAATTAGAACATTTAATTTCGAATTTAACGCAATATCAAAAAATGTTCAAATTTGTTTACTGAATTAACATAAAAGTCCAATATAATTTACTGTCTAAAATGTAACACTTGTGATAGCATATATGTGAGTCAAACATCTCAGTGGGTAAAAAACGATATTTTTAAGAAAAGAGACGGATGGCGTTAGCCATACAAGCAGTTAACAACAACCACACTATAGATTAGGATGGGGTAAAAATATCGGATACAGAAATTAATACCAATAAAAGGCTAATCTTGGAAATAAACCATATCAACAAAATTAATAATATCATGAATAAAAATTGAACACACAACTGTTATCAAATGAAATGACATGAAAAACAAATGACACAAGTCATTTATGGTTTAAAATTTGTTTCGTGAAGATACACTGTTGTACATATTTATCGCTTACACCTAGCCTCAATTTCTCTAAGTATAAGGTTCCATAGTAGTTTGTTGTATCAATTAAATGTGAATTGTAGATGCTCTGAAGAAGAATTTAAATAAAATCGAAAGCTTAGCATAAAGAAAAAATAGTACTCTTTGTGTATAGCTTTTCAGGTCGACATACCCTGAATTACTTGGACTTTACATATAATGTATGAATATAGTGACAGATAATTATTGCCTGTATTCATTTTTAATTATCGTAGATGATATTTTAATGGCTTAACTTTTTTCATTTTGTACTTAAGCCTGTTAATCCATTAAAATATCATCTACGTTCATTATAATGTATGAGTATATATTATTATGCATAAATATAAAATAATATAATAAGTGAGGCATTAAATTCTTAATAAGGGTTATTTGCTAAAGTAACATGTAGTTTAAGATTGAGAGATTTATTTTGAGGCGATTGAAACAGAGCCAATGCTAACTTTTTATGTATTGATAAAATCGCGTTTTCTTTACTATTTTATGATCTTCCACAAGTGCTTATTCCAATGTTATAATGAGCTAAAGCTGACTTCGTAAATCTACAACATTGACAGTAACAATTCTCAAGTAAGTAGTTTAAAATCATGATCTACGTGTTTAATTATAGTGGTTCGTCTAGTAACAGAAAGTGAATGTATACAAATTTTAATGACAGTAGGTTATGGTGATGGACTGCGGAGTCATCAGGAGGTTTATCAATGACAGGAATGAAATTCCTTTTATTTTAGCCATGCTTGCAATTTGGAAGGATATTTGGTGCATGCAAACAGCATGGGACACTTGCTATACACATATTAAAAAATATGGTACCAGAAATCAGTTTTTTTTAACATAACTTACTCATATTTTATAAATATGTAGCAAAAGTGAATCCTTTTATGCTGGCTACCAGGGAGTACTAAATCAATAATAGCCAAGGGCATTAACTAAAGAATGTTTACATGCATATAGTTTTATGGGCACATCAATCTCCAAGTACCTGCCACCAACGTAAACTGCACAGCTTGCGTGGCACCTAAAATATTCTATTAATACACCGTAAGCTTGTTTTTATTGTTCAAGCAGGAGCACCTTTATCAGCCAGCACTAATTTCGGCAGTTAAGAAAACATTTAAAAATAGTCGCGAGCCATATGTTAAGCCAGCGAACCCCATAACGCAAGGGGTTAATATCTTGCAGCGGGGTTGCCAAATTCAAGGATTGAGGAATTGCAAACCCAACATTTACTCATTACAGAAAGTTATAGATACATGGACTTGAGTCCGTCTCCAAATACTGGATAAAAAGAACTCTGTAGTAATTAATTATTAGAACTACATGTTTATATATGAAGGGCTTCCTAATAATACGTATTTTGGACAATCAAATTAGTTAAATTATTTATTTCATTAACGAATCACTTGTCTTTTCAGCTTTATTGCAATTATTATTCTGAGGTTACAATGGAGTGGCAACTCTGTTAGGGTTTACCTTTTTTCAGTCACTAAAAAAATTCTAAACGGCAGACGTGCGTCTTACGTTCAACTAAGAATTATATGCCGCATATTGAGCAGATGAAAGGGTTACGGAACTCCTCCGTCCTCGAGGAGAGGCACTAGCCACCTACATCCTGTCTACTTCAAAACACAGCTGTGCCCTATTATACTTTACACGTGTCGTGTGTACCTCCAAAGTGGTGTTTAAATTCTTAAAACGCCACAGAATAATCCACTCGCGTATATCTTAACTGCATTTGGGTGTCCTTAGTAACATTCATGAAACGCTACGGGACAAAAAATTCTTTAGTCTCTCACGTAATCATGGCTTATCTCTTTGTGTTTAATCGTGTTTCCACCATCTTAATTGTGAATACAACATATCTGAACGAGTTAAATTGTTTTCTCTAGAATTAGGAGTTCCTACATTTACATCATTTCAATCTTCTCCGTGTATAGCTCGAACTACTAGTAATTTTCATAGCCTTGTTCACTTGTGTATCTGAGGTAGCCACATACCTCTTTTGCTAGACATTAACACAGACATCATTAACAAAAAAAAATAGTATACCCTTTCCAACACTCTAAATTCTGTGTTTTTGCCTTTTAACTAGCCTTTTAAAGGTTTTAGTTCGAACTAAATCCCGCGATTGAGAAAGGTAACTCCCCACCCATATTTCCCTGACACTGTGAGTGACGCCAACGTTTTCATTTTTCCTTACAACTGACTGTCCACAAAGATCACTTCAAAAAACATTTATATTCGTTTGTCTTATAATATGGTGCTGAACAACTTTTGCCGCACCTAAAAATTGTTTACCTAAAGCTGTAGAGACTTTAAAACATTTGCGATCTACTTGACCGACGTAATTTTAACAAAGCGCGCTAGTTCTTTCTGTTTGCTGTATTAGGGTTTCCCGGTTTCGGCTGATTGCAACCGATTATAATTGATATTAAAGTTTGTTCTGTCTTAAAACTAAATGTGGCTTGTAAAATTGGTGGTACTATTGCGCAGAAATTTATAGATGAGGAAATGTTCAAGAGAGTTAGTGTTCTCAGCGCCACCGAAGTAGAACACTTCACACTAGACATACACGACTGTGGTAACCACTTACAGGCAGATTTCTGTCGATGACACCGGAAAACTTATTCGTGAGAGATTAATAATAATCTACTCCGGTCGATTCGTTCAGGTCCTACGACTAGTTTCGCCTTTATTGAAGCTCTTCAGGCAAGAACACTGAACAGAGCAGATTTTTATTTAGAACGCTTCTTTTTGTTTTGTTTTGTCGTTTTGACAATACCCCTAAAAGCTTCTTAACTTACGAACGTCATCTAATCCCCATCCTTGGCTCAAGTTGGGCAATATTTTTTGTACGCGACAGTTGTTGAATGCCTAAAAGGGAATTTTAGCGACTGCGCCAAATGGCACACGCCATCGACATCMTGTCGCCGGCTCCGTGATTTCACATGTAAATACCTGCCTAACACGTAACATGTATGGACCATATGGGACATCAGTCTGCAGGGGTCCGGAGGTAAACACCGAACCCTTCACAACAGAGCTGTAAGTGGCCCTGTAAAGATGCCGCTTGGCAGCTGTGCTTTTAAATTTAGGATATACACTATGTTGAATCTGACATTTTATTATATATCCTTAAAATAAATTAATGAAGGGACACAACCAATTTGACTTGCTTTGTTCTCGGCATTCTGTCTCTGCCTCAATACCTACCTATTATTTTGCGAATTCGTTCTAGTTATGCAGGTAGTAGTAAAATTACCTAATAAGTCGTCAATGAACTCCTATTTGGCGTAGTAATTAATTTTTAGAGTTTGTGAGTGGTTAAAAATTGAGCAAGAACAACTGTCTCCCCAGAGAGGGATTAGGTACTTAAATTTCCTAGTTTATCCAAAAGATGAGTAGTGATAAAATAAAAACAACTCGTAAGAAAGACGGAACGAAATACTGCACGGAGCATACATTGGGCTGTGGGATTTAGGAATAGTAGGTACTTGAAGAAAAGTTGCCAGTGAATGAAACACGTACTGGAGACTAATAATTACAAACTGTATGCACAAAAAAATACAGTTACAATATGCTTTTCTCAAGGTTTACATCATTGAAGTTATTCTGGTGGCAAACATATTACTTATTTTTAACGTATATTTGTCGTTCTGTCAAAAACAGTAGGTTCTCTTGCTATAAGCGTTATGGATATGACCACCCTAATCATTGAGTATCTGTTTACAACTACAGAGTGACTTCTGATTTGTTAGTATCTGTCAGAGATATTTTTTATTAATTCCAACGCTAGAACCACCTCTGTTATTACAAGTGGCACAGAGTTCCCGAAGTATCTACAGATTGGGGATTTAGAAATGTTAACATGGTTCTTGGAATCAACTTCTTCGTTGGCAAACATTTTTTGTATAGCGTTTCATATCCCATTCATTTAGCACCTGTCGGCGTCCACTAAAGGTTTTGCAGAATCTGCAGTCAATCATTAACTAAATTTAGCTGACTTATTCCTCCAGGTTCATTCACTAGCTATTTCCTTCAAATTCACCATCATCAGATTGAATAATTTAATAGCTACTAAACAGTTAAACGAATTAGTTAACTGAATGTTGAGAAAGTTCAAACTGACCTCCATGAACTTTTTCGCATCTGCGTGGCAAATTTTAAATTAAATTCCTTATTCGCTGCCTATATTTCATAGTAGTTAACATTGTCCCATAGTCTATATACTCGATTTTTAGTTATATCCCAAATAATATTATCATAGTGATCGTAATGGATAAAGAAAAGTCAATTTTGATGTATCCATTGGTCACAAAACATATCTTGTAAAAGTCGTTGATTAATTGGGCATTATATGGAGGTGTGCTATCATCTTGACAGTATAAGTTTCTGTACTCAGCCAGAACTAAAATCTCCAAGAATTTTGAAACTTGCTCAGGATGTTTAGATAGTTATTCACCCAGTACAACTTGCCACTTTATTGCACAGTAAATATTAAATTGTGAATATCCTTGTACTTTCTAAATACATTTAAATTAGGATCACTAACTGCCTCATAAATAAATTTCCATTTAAAAGATTCTGTCAGTTTTCTTTGGGAAGATTAAAATTATTTAATCGTTATTTTTACTTTCTAACGACTATGTATTAATTTTCATCAAAATACTATAGGAAATCTGCCAAAGTGTTCATTTTTAAATGAGAAATTAATCAGTATTTTCCGATGTGTAGTTATTTTTGTCAAAAACGATTGGACGATTAAAATATTGTAGAATCTAGAAATGGCATAATATAGAGGTGTTTCCTTAAGAAAAGTATGTTGACAGATTCTTAAAAATATACATCGATATAAGTATGAAGCAAATTTTCTAATTTTGCACCACTATAGTCTTTGATCGATGGAGTTCCTGGTTTATTGCGTTTTAAACAACTTTAATAAGCGTCATTGAAACCCAATTTGCCACAGTTTACTCATGGATCACAACAGGAAGCGTTTAGCCTCAACGAGATCATCACAGAGACAGTAATTTTACTGCGCCTATCATTTGCTTCACGTAACATTCGTTCTAAATTAGTTAAGTGGACAAGATCCGTCCCAAATGGTTTCCCACAAGTGCACCCGGATATCGGCAGGAGAAAACCATTCTGAAAAAATAATAACTTATTTTTTTCCTGTGCCCATTCCACGATTCTCACTTTGATGAAAAGAATTTGTTGTGGGACTTTCGTCTCATTGTTAGCGAAATTCCCAAACCGTTCTCBCCAATGCCGTCAACGACGTCCAATTAATCGGGGCGATGTACACAACAATTCTAGAAAGTTGGAGTGCGTATTAAATTAAATAACAATGCAATGCTTAGAAATGGGTAAACCTCGTTCTCATGTATGTCCGCGCCAAGGGGAATTCTCTCTGAAATGTTTCCCATGACCAAGATATCAAAGAGGTAATTATGAAGCGGCGATATTTATGCAAATACACGCATACTCAGGACAGATTACTGTTTATTATTTGTTGGGCTGCTACTGGTTGTTTTTATTGCAAATTGTACATTACGATTGATAGAATCCGTTGAAGTCGGCGTTTATCGATCGTCCCATCAACATAAGATGTGACTGATCCTTCCGATTTACGCGGAAAGCTGTAAAAGCAGCGCCGTTAACGGGTTTGTCAACATGCGATTTACCTTTCTAATGAATGCTAATTGCTTAAATAGTTAACATAACTGCTATGAGCAATTGCAAATACAGAAAGGCGTGGGTGTTTTTATTTCTAGCAAGTAGATTTACAGATGTCGAACTGATTTTATCAGAAAAACAGTACGTTGTTTTCTATGTTGCCGTCAGTATTTCGTCCGAATATGGATATATAGAGTTTTTACAAGTATAAGTACCATAAGTATTATTCAGTTATGAAATCACGTCTTAGCAGTATCCACTCCAATATATTAAGCCAGTTTCTGGACTTTCAAAATAAAATGCTTTCTGAGAATTTTGACAGCAACCTTCTGGAGATGTCTTTTAGGGCCTCTGAGCTCAGTTTCAAGAACATTATACCCAGTTTTGTGCAGATACTTATGAAGAAAAGTCATACAACTTAAACATTATTTCTATTTCAATAGCACTTCACCTAAAAAAGCTCTTATTCTGCTATCGGTTTCGTAAAAGGTAACATTTACAAAGTCTACTAAATGGTTTTTCAGCAGTTCAAAGCCTGCTACCTAAAAACTGCTTTTATATTTTTAATAATAAGGAATAATATGTGCCTTAAGGTGACTATAACCGTTGAAAATACAGAAAGGTGTCACTTTTTGAAAGTGACATGCTTTCTTTCGATTGTATTGGGAACGATCACTAACTTCGTTTTTCAATTGGACTACCTACATCTTTGGAAAATGGAAACATTTTTACATACTTACAAGTGAATGTTTTGATTTAAGAGTGTCGACTTTGATTTGAGCTGACACGAAAATTGAACAGAAATCAAACAATCATTTTAATAGGAGAATGAAGATTTTGCAAGTAACATTATTTAGAGTTTTTTGGCGTAATAGAAAAATTAAGAATGGTATTGCAATATGATATTTCTGGTCACTTTTTCAACAAGATGGCGAGCTACTCTTCACAAACAATTAATTGTTAAATACTAAGTCAGAGTACTCGGGAATAATGATGATCAGAACGTCTGGCTAAAGTCATGTTACCTTAGTCCGGATGTAAGTTCTTTGAAGGTTCCTGATATCATGGGTTGATAAAAATAAACCCAAAAAGCGCAAGAATTTACAGAAAACTGAATGGTTCATTAGCTTTCTCGATAGGCGTAATATGTGAAAAAGCTATTATTAATTTCGTTAAGGTAGTGCGATGCTCCAGCACCAGTCGTGTAGGATATAAGAGGAATAGGAGCATTTACCTGATGAGAGTTTGCAAAAATGTTTTTAATTTCATAAAAGTCTCTTTGCAGCATTCTATGTTATTAAAACTTAAGTATCAGTTTAGTGACACTACAATGATTTTGCCAAGAAAACTTTTAAACTATAAGAGAGGGAACCGTGGAGTTACAAATATTCTAAATTCTAAGTAAAAAGTGTTATCGCTCTAAATTGCACATGTTAATTGTTATCTAAGACGGCGCTTATTGAGGGTATTTTAATTTTCATACGTTGAAAGCGAATAATTTGTTTTTTTTTAATAGATTGGAATAAATATTTAAATTTAGTGTGTCTTGTAGAGTTTCTTTTGTTTATATATTTTGTTACAAACACACATGTACATACGTATTGGGACACGAACTGTACACCATAAGTAAAAAATTAGTACCTGAAAAGAAATCAATATTTAAATAAATTCCTCAAAATGATCTGCTGTTTTTTAACATTCTTGAATAATTTCTTAAACTAGCATAGATTCGACTTCTCACGTGTAGTTGGTAGGGTACAGTAAAGTTCGAATTTTAAGTAGCTCCAGAGAAAGAAAACTTTCATATTACATAGTTAGGAAGCCCACGTCCACTACGACCAATCTATTTATTAGGGAAACTGATTAAAAAAATCTTTGACAGCCCAGCTACTATGTGTTCCGTCAGCATTTGCTGAAAGACGACTTCGCGTAGTTGTGTTTTATCCGGAAACTTCTTCACATAAACTTCCGAGCCCAGAATAAAAATTATGCTGCATATAACTCTGTTTATTACTACTATAAAATCCTTAAGGATATCCTCATTATCAGTTCAGACAACAGAGATTCCCCCGTGCGATTTAAAAGTCCACTACGCTGTTATCGTTTTTATTTATAACGTTCTAGATAAGATGCTAGGAATACAGGAGAACATACAAAGATCGCGACATTCTTACCCACGGAGTCCGGAAGGGCAAGGACCCACGAGATAAGTCCTCTGTGAAGAGTGTACGTAAGAAGTGGGGCAAAGGGACGCGTTGCGGATGTACGCGTTGGTTAACAGTACGCATGACATTTTTTGTTGACATTCTCGAAGAGTCGCAATCTCCAATAAAACTTATACTTGATTAACGGACAGTCTCGAACTAGATTTTAATTGAAAGGCGATCCACACGTAGCCCAGAAAGAACTACATGGAATATGAATATTCAATGCTTTACAGTACACTAAAATAACTGCATTATATATCTATAAGGATTATACGTCCAGGTATAAATAAAATATAACAAAAGATTATCCGTTCTGTATAAAACTATAAACGCTTAAAATATGTCATTAAATTCTATTTTCTCAAGAAACCTTAATTTATCTTTGTATTCATGAGGTTCTATTTTACGCTACGCAAAATTTTAATGTTGGTTTTGTATCGATGTGGTACGTGAATGGCAGATACATCGCGACTGTTTATTTTTACTGTTGTGTGGTGAATGTAATATGTATTTCATATGCTTCTGTGGTGCTTCATGGAATATTGATAAGCTTAGGTGGTTTACAACGTCCTTGAGTGACCCTTAGGTTGCAATGAACTTTGTTAATAAATAAAAGTGAGTGCGCATTGGTTATACTATTTCTTGCTACGTCTCTATCGCTTTCGAATGAAGTAAATTTGTTCAAAAGTAAAAGCTTCGGTTTAATAAAGTTTTAGTTTTATTGTCGTTGGTCACTGAAAACCTGAAACCACCACAACTATGTTTTGCTGAAAAGAATGTTATTTAACGTAGCTAAAAGTCTCCGATTATTTACACTCTTTGTACAAATAAAAAAATAGATACCCATTTTGTTGGCACCGATATCAGTCAGTAAAATACATATGTTCGTAAGGCCTCCAAATTCTACGTTTATACCCATGTTCCTGATAAATAACTAATTTTTGACACACTTTCCTTTGGTCGAATAGCAGATACCTACATTACAATTACTTTTAACACTCGTTTCGAAGTTTCATGTCGACAAAAATATAAAAATTACAACCAGATTTGAAAATGGATCCTTCAGAATACATAAACAAATAAAATAATAATATAAATAATATAATATAATATAAATAAAATAATATAATAATAAATAATAAATAATAATATAATATAAATAAATAGTTTTTCTATACATAAAATGCTCTTAAACCTTTCAGTACTAACATGGAAGAAACACTAACTGGAGCCTGCAAATTGAGAATGACAAAAAATGTATGTAATGTAATTATAGAGCACAATATACAAAATTTTCTATTCCAAGTTTTGAATGTTGAAAGATTGCTGTTAATATTATTTATTTCATAATTTGCGATACAGTTGCTTTATTTAGTACATATATTCATGTATTGTCATTGTCCCATTGTCCACCCATATATTTTTTTTCATAAAAATAAAATGGCAGTGATAGTTGATCTGCATGTCCTTGTAAATACCATATTGTTATCAATAAAAAATCAGTTGTGCGTATAAATGAGTAGTAAATGTTATTAAAATTTTACTGGTCTTATTATTAAGAAAAACAATGGCCAATACAGTTACTGGCAACCTGATTAGAACGCATTGAGATTTAATTATTAATTCGGAATAATAAATTTAAAAGATAATATTCTTGTGTTACCATCTTTAACGAAAAATCCGCAATACAATAAAATTTGAACCACATATATGTCAACGCATTACGCTTTTTAGGAATGAAAAACAATTGTTTTATACCTACTATTGTATGTATATTCGTATTCTGTCGCAAATTATCCTTTATATCGATATTTATTTGGGACCTACAATTTTTTGTAGAATCATAAATTAATTGGCCAGGAAATAACATTTCTAAAGGTTTTTAAAGGTAATTCTCAAAAATGTTAATATGCCTTATTTAAATTTTAAATAATCGTTTCAACCAAAAAACGACTTACGTTTTTCGATGTGGCATCCCAAAATTCAGTGCACATCCGGTTCTTATTGTGGCACGTAGGGAGACTTGGGAATAATAAAGAGCTGTCAATAGGAGAATAGGACACCCCAGGATGTCCGCTCTAAAACCCCAGATTCAGTTTTAGGTCGATACGATGAGTGTGACTTTTACCTCCAAGACAAGAAAATCTGCCTGACAGGCTCCGGCGTAGGCCGATTAAATCATGGAGATATTTGAGGGAAGGTACAATAACCTATACAACGAAACGACAATACGTTCTTAGAATATCAAACGAGCTACTGTTCGTTTCTTATTAATACACTCAAGCCTTTTATCGTTTCCGAACATATGTTTTCGGTATGTTTCAGACGTAGCGTTTATATAAAATTCGTCTGTTTATCAGTTAAAGATTGTTCGTGATCGTTCGAGGGTATTTACTGATTTTACGATCTGGTGGGTTCACACCGATGTTTACAACTGTATGGCTTTATGGTCAACAAGTTAAATGACAACCTTCTGAGGTGGTTGCACCATAGTGATCAACTTTATAGTTATTTGAAGCAAAAGGTGTCGATTTTCCTGTTTGTACTAACATATTAGAATCTCTTTGGACTTTAAATGTATTGGATATTATTATATTTCAATGATTAGCGGATTGCTTGCTTCATTTGCTCGCCAGTACAAAATACTACAACTTGATCGAAAGTGATGCGACATAATCAAAAACGTTAACATTTGACCTTACGAGGTAGTTTATTTAACGAATAATTGCTTCAATAATCCTGAAAAATTAATCAAAAATCAGACCAGAATTTGATTTCTGAAGCATAAAACGAAGCAGTTAATTCACGAAATGGGTAAATTAATTACAAGCTTTATACGAGAACTAGAATATTCATCAACTGAATTGCTGGATGCAACACATACAGACATTGTGTCACATTTTGAGTTGTCACTAAACGTATTTCAATAATTTTCGATGCAAAGTTAGGGAGCATGAGAAACATTCAGATTAGTCGCCTAACTTACTAACCTGATATGAATTTATTATCTATCTGTAAAAGCTTTATTGGAGTTACTGAACACTTGTGGCATATATTTTAATAAAAACTTTTTGATTGATATACAGGACGTCATACTCGACGTTACAAGCTGCAAACAACGGTATCACGTTACACAGCTGTTTGTCGACGTCATCATTAATATCTTTTTTGTGCAATGATATGACACTTATATTAATGATCTGATATCTAGTAATATTTGCGAATGTAAGTTTGAGTTGAATTTGTATTTCTGTGTAGTCCCAGCTTCAAGACTGATGTAAAGAAAAATCAATGAGTAAGGTTTACATTCCTTTGTTATCGTACTTCGTTCAAATCGGCGAAACAATTCACTTGCGTCACAAAAAATCTGCACGTGCACAGATTCTTTCAACTGTGGCAGTGGAAATGCATTTCACTAAAAATAGTGCAGTGCAAAAACAGCAGAATCGAGATTACTATTTTTAATTTATCGTGGACAAAGGACTTTCGCTCGAACGGTTGAATCTACTCTGGATTTCATATATTTAAATTTGGTAGCCGCCGATTGAATGAATTGTCGGTTTCAATTCATTGTAAACGGATATACCAGGCCGCAGCAGGTGGGAATCGGATATTAATCCACACTTTCTCAATAAAGCATTTCCGTTCTGATTCTATTAGTCACAAAGAATTCTTAAGCTAATTTAATATGGGTAAGCAGAAAAAAAGAGTAAGTAGGGTGTGAGTTTAAATTTCGTATGCAGAAATGCATTCATAAGCTGTAGGTGAGTAGGTATTTTCTCTGCGCATCTAGGAAGCTGCAAACTTAATTAACATTTTAATTAGCAGGCTTAAGCTTGGATAATATGCTATTTGACCGTACCCATTTCTAAACTACACTCTTGTTTTTGTTTTTTCTCAAGTCTTCCCACAATCTGGACTGCTCGCTCGCGTTAATACTCTTTAATTCCATTAAATTTACGGTATATCAAATGAAAGGACTGTTACAGTTTCCTGTGTGTGTAATCACTGGTAATGATTGAACTGTACGTTTCACAGAGATGTTTTTGACGGAATACGAACTAATCCATGCACAAGAGGCGGCGAGTGAACCAATACCACGAAATGATTGTTTATATTATGCAAAGTACACAAACTGGCATTTTATTCAATCTCGCAAGTCTAGCACATAAAGCATTTATGTTTTAATCAGTATAATAAAGTTAGATATATTACAAGAGCCGTAGCTTCAGATTATGGTCATGAAACATGTGAGAAAATTGTGAAAGAATGAAACATACTTATAGGAGTATCAAGTCTAAAAGACATCACCGTATTTATTAAAATTTCAAATTACCGACACACAAACATTAGTTTTCTTTTTTACTGACAAAGAAAATAATATTATCTCTATAAAAACACCTTTGCAGCATTTGTATTATATGGGTTTTTAATTAAATATGTAATTTCCAGAAATGTTTCCAATATAATGCTAAATGTACTTGTCTTAATATTAATTTTTTATGTCTAAAGCATTCACGATTTCTTCATCTAGAACAGACGTCGCTGGTATTTTTAAAGTTATTGATAATTTATTATACCCCAAACTTAGAGGAAAACGATATACCTTTGKAGCTTTTAACAATATCGCAGAGAAACAAAACTCTAGATCTAACTTAGATCATTTACGTTGTATATTTAACTAGTTCGATGCTAGATTATTATCACTACTTTTTATAGGTACCGTTTATTATATGTTGTTCCTTCCACAATAGACGGGTTATAATCCTGACCTTCCCAAATAACATGAAAATGAGTATAAAATTTTCTAACCTTGCCTAATCTTTCTTTTTGTTTACTCTTTATTAAACTTAAATATCAAGATTAATTTAGAAATAGATCTTTTATTCAACTTTTTAACTTCTAGCAGGTACGAGTTGAGTTATGAGTTGAAATCGATTTACTTTATGAAGCAGACGTGGTAACTGCTATTATAACAAGAAACAAGAATCCCTAAAGTTGTGGGAATATATTTATTTAATTATACAGCTCAAATAACTTTCGACGTCACTGGTGGATAACATTAACGTAAACAATTCATTTTACTTTTATTTTCGTGATGTCTAACCACAAATACTTCATGTTAGTTATATTAATATACACTGTAGTAGAAAAATCTGAAGGACTTATTGTTGTCTTTTAGCCAAATGCTTGTAGGTAGCAAGTCAAAGTGTATTCAACCAGTTGTATTAAAAATTATTAGTGTTGTTAAATTCCTCAGCAAACAGCACGCTCATTTAGCAGGGCAACCTAAACAAAAGCCAGCACAAAGTAACACCAGCTAAGGAGAAATTGTATGGGATGCGGCCAACAGATGCTATACGACACCATGAGAATATCTGATGGGAACCAGGGTTTTTGCCGTCCGTGCTCGCGCCTTCTTCGTTGCAGTTGGCGTTCTCACTTGCACGGAGCATCTTCGCCCACAAAAAAGGTGTCAGGCTCATTGTAGAAACAGAAAACGGTATTCAAGTGACATCGTCGGGGAGGTTCCGGTGAATGCTTTGATTTGCCGACAAAAAAACGTTATAAATGTTGCGGTGATTTTAGAAAAGTATAGGATTTACGCTAAAATTAGAGGTTATTATAGTTTTTATTTTAAATGGTTTCTGGGCCTAAGCTTTGGTTGGTCCTTCGAGCGGTCTAGGGTATTTAGGTCGCTTTACACGCATTTAGAGGAAGTGTCTATTGTTTTTTGTTAAATGAATGGCAAATTTGAGAAGGTAAATCGGAGTATTCAACAAGCATATACAGTGTATCTACGAAAGTTGGCATAATTTAATTTTATTGTCGTAATCTACACTTATTTCTTACTATTCAAAACTTGCTTAGATTTCAAGAAGTATACAACAGTTATTTTGAAAATAAAAATACACATAATTATAACAAAAAAATTATTAACTTACTAATTATTCAACGTATCCACTTTCCTTTTCATAATAAGTAATAATCTTTTACACAAGTCAGAAGTTATTCCTTGAATTGTTTCTGTAATCATTCTCTCTAAATGATTTACATTTTCAAATGGTCTTTGTAGGTAAACCTTCTGCTATAAATAGCCCCACAAGAAGATATCAAGATAAGATATAAGATAAAAATTTCTAATATCGATGTATAACCCTTTTCATTAAAAGTATGGTCAAGGTGTTAAACTTTATGATATGATAAATTTTAAACAGATAAAGAGATGGTAATATAATTAAGGAAAAACAATTATTATTTCATATACAAGGTTTTCAATTACGTTACATCATTTTTAACTACTTAGCATTGCTTGGAAACTTTATTACTTTAACGATAGTTTATTTTCATTAACCATACCACCTTAGTGGAACCAAGATCATAATTTAATGCTAACTATAAATATCTCTATAACATCATTATTGATCCAGAACCTTTTTATTAAAAAATCTGTAGTAATTGACTCATTTTGTATTTCAGCATTCTTTTACTTTTAAATATGTATTTAATCCAGTGTTGACATTTTCTCCCATAATTTAATTATGTAAAAATATTCCGTCCAACGAAAAGCTATGGTTTCTTTATAAACATCCACAATAACAACTGGGACCCAGCAGTGTATCATTAGGTTACGGTGATTTTTATTGTAATAGGACGCCACACACTACATTAACGTAAATATAGCTAGCAATGATATGGCAGTCCTTTATTTGACCCTATTTACCTTGAAAACGTATTAGTATGAGTACTTTATTTCTTGCAAAAAATAACTGGAACATCTAAAAAGATATTTGGATTCAAAATACAAATAGTTATGGGCATTGAAGCCCTAGAAATAGCTTGTCTTTTGAAAAAAAACGAACAACTATATTTATTATCATGTGTTCCATATGACCACCTGTGTAAACAAAGTGTCTATAATTTTGTATAATTCAGGTAATAATTTAGTAAGAAGGTTGATATAACTACTTAAAATTAATCCATCGGCACTAGGAATTTCTTCATGCCGTTAGTAAACCCGTTAATTGTCAAAAAGCCCGCCACCAACGACCAATTTAAAACAACGCAGTGGCTCCGGAAAAAACAATGCTGTGACCGAAAATCCGCTATGTATTTAAAGAGGCTATGACGTATTTAATAACTAACCTCCACCACGAAAAACTAACGAATTACGTATACGTGGGAATGTGTGCTCAGTTCCCGTGGAAATAGGTTGCCTTGTAAGGTCGAATGAAGGCCCCGGAATATCTGAAGACGACAATGTATAGGCAGCTTTACACGGGGCTTAAAAACGCAACAAAGCGGAACAGGGGCACTGTTTTAGACGAGATACTGAATGATCTGGATGGCTTCTTCAACTCGCTTTCACACAGCATTCCTATACGTACAAGTTCGGTTTCGATTCTTTTTTCCATCCGTGTTCCGTTTTCGATAGCGTCTGTCTTCATCGTAGATGGCGAGTTTCCCGTTGTCACTTTTTACGATACACTTAGATTTTCAGATAATGACGGGCATGATTTGAAAACTCGTACGTTCAATTCTAAGAGAGGATTGCAGACACGCAACACATGTTTTCTAATTTTAAGAACCAACAAATACCGCAGTTAAATTTAAACTTCGTTAAATAGCAAATGTTGAAGGATGTACGTACTACTAAAAGGTGTACTGCATCATTTTAAATGGAAGGAAGTGATCTGCGACAATTTAAACAAATTGTATCTTTCTGCATACATACATTTTTCCTAGTCGTTTCACACGTTTAATTTTCAACCTATAGCATTACAAGGTGCATGTTCTGTTTGTGACACTAAATACAGTAATTCTTACGCTTAACAAAGCGTAGTAGGGGCCTTGGAGAATGAAATTCAAGAAAAGTGCATGGATTGTGCGTAATTACCAAGCTACCTTGCGTTTGGTACTATTTTCTTAACGGTATCCTCGTTAATGAGAATGCTGTCTTTTATATGGGTAAAGACTGATAATTGAAAGCTGCTTTCAGAAAAATCGAAACAAAGTAATGGTAAGTTCAGCAAAAATTGCTTGCTTTAGGGTACTGTTTAAACCTTTTAAAGTATGAACATGAAATACTTCTATTATTTATTTATAATCTGTTACACATAAGGCTTCCTAATGTGTAGAAAGGCGACGTGATAAAAATGATCTATATATATTTTTTGAATAACGGGGAGCTAACACATTTGTCATACTTGCTATAGATTGACCCTTAATGAAACTGAAACAAGCAAGCATAATGCGATTAACGAAAACAACAGTGAAAGTACAACAAAACGTTTCGCAGAAATTGTTACACGTGACTCTCAATTTCACGATTATACATTACTTTAACGGCAAGCCCTTGTGCATTAGCGACAATTTAGAGAAAAAACACCTCTTCAGGTTTTCATTACAGTCATTTTTCTAGCAAGTGAATCGCTTATAAGAGTTGAGTTTTACGAAAACTGTACAAACATTTTAGTTTATTGAATAGCGCTCCTTAGCTTCTAATGAAACAATTTTTTCTATTCAAATTTATTTCTGCCAAAACTATTTTTTTCATTGATAATTACGTAGATATAACTATACGGACCGACTAAATAAACAGGTTAAAATATATATGTTATGTGGCTATTTTATTTCTACTAAATAGCTCGTAAACAAGTTGATTTTTGATTGTGTTTTGCTTCAGGTTTTTTATCTGATATCTCTGGCGATTGTTATGACCTAATCGTAATTTTCAATGTAATGTATACTGAGCTTACATATGGGTGTCAAGAATTTTGATCATATGCCTCAGTTTGACAGGGTAGGTTGTAAATACTTCTGACTTGGGTTTTAAGGTCGAATTTATTTCTTTCGTCATGCAATATTTTAATCTAAATAATTATTGTTATTAGTGCAGCAGTTAGCAAAAGCAGTTGCGCCTTTATTTGAGTTTATATCTGCAACGTATTTTATATTGTCTTTTGTATGTCCTTGGTATACAAAATCATACTAGATGTATTTTAGTTCGTAAATAGTGCATGTGTTTGGTTCTAGGCCTGTTCTTAATGAGAAGCCCTTCCAAATATCCCGCTTTTGAGCTCATTTTTGAGGCAAACACCACCTTTGATATTTATTTATCATTCTAGAACATTACATTTGGGCTTTATACTGTTTTTAGGTGTTCCTTCATTATCATGTTGTATTCATTGTTAAAGGCTAATTATTAAATGACTATTAATTCTGTGTTATCATTTTCTTATTAATTAAACTACAAAGCTTGGAATCCCTAATTGATTTTGAGCCTGATTACTGCATCTGATTGTAGGATTTCTAGAAATTCAATTTTATTGTTCTTTCCCAACATGCATAAGTACAGAAAATTAAGAACTTCATACTTTTCTTTATCTAATGTAAAATTGGTTTTTTATTTAGTGTATTTAAGAATACATCAACTGCTTATTAGTTTTTCTTCCAAGCGTTCATCGTCTTAATCGTCGTAAGGCCACGGGAATTTACTCTTTATAAATATGCATCTAGCAGCTTTCAGCTGTGGAGTCAATAAATAGGTAATACTACTTAACCTAACAAGAAAGCTTATCGATTGCTGTGTGGATTGGCACGTATGGTTAACAAACAAATTGAGGCGTGACGTCTAATAAAAAAAATCTGTTTACTATACACTAGTAATCCTCGAGAAAAGATTAGAGATATTACCTGAAGGTTGTTTGATTCGCTTAGGGATGAATAGCTTGATGATCTGCTTCCAAGGGGCTCAGGACTTAAGCTTCCATATGAAGTCGTCGAACTCAAGGACACAGTGTCAGCTCTGCTCCTATAGGGAGAAAGCTGCACGTGTTTCATCATCTGCAACAAAATATTGAACATTAGTTATTCTATTGATGTATAATTAGGAATCTAAATGCTATAAAGAAAACTGAAGATTGCGAGGGCAATTCAGACATTACTGTCACCTGATAGAGAAATGAACTACTTTAAAGTTTCACCATAATCTAGTCCCTAATGGTTTTAACATCCGCAAAAAGAATGGCATGTCTTAAGTCGCAAACTAATTATTATCTATCTCATTGTCCCTAATGTCAGTCTAAAGAAGGTGCCCTTGGGCAACAATGGTTAGCCATTAGAGCCTGCATGCGGTCTTCGAAACAACTCTTGTAGATGGGAGAACAGGACTAAGATGTCCTCTTTTCCTCATTTAATAGAAATACTTAAATAAAAGACAAAAGTTAAAACAGGTTTATCGTTTATTTAGTCCACTGTACAATCTTATTCTGCTCTTATTAGTTCCGGTATACTTGTAGGAAAAATCATCTTGCACCCTTATGCTGTAAGGTACGTTGTGGATTGTATTTGTGTTGGGAGCCTTCCTATTAGCAAGTATGTCACTTGTTAGCTTTTTCTTATATCGATCCCACCGTTTTTGCACTAGGAATTCCTTCAACAGCTTTTGAGATGAAGGTATATGCGTCGTCAAAAACTGGGCTATTTTATTCCATATATTTCCTTTATTCTTTTGCATTAGCCAGTACTTCGGGATCAACAAGCACTGGACATCATTCACTGCTACAACCCGGCGATGTTTCAAGTTTTCCCCAATCCCAAACGCAGCGGTCTCGTGTAGGAAACAGCACTGCATGAAGTGCACCTCCACATTCGATGGTAAAATTGAAAATAACGGGGCCACGTTATCTTCGTTCACCGTATCAGGAGATTTAGATCTATCTTTTTCACTAGGTGGTTTATTGGCAGGTACTTTTTCGTAAGAAGCAGATGTGGACATGGACATGGATGCCATTGACAGCTGTGTGTCTTGCGCATCTCCTGCGACGTCCTGCAGAGCCGTACTGACCACTACGTTCTGCTCAAAATTCTCATACAGGCTGTAGCGCTTTTTACCATTCTTATAAGACACTTTTACCATTAGGTGCTCTATCACTTTGCATTTTCCCTTAATGACGAAATATGCGCTGTTCGGAAATCCGAATCCATCTCCCAGTATAGTTTCACCCGGAGCGAACTCCCTCATTTTAGCAAGGATACAACACTCCCTTCGGGCGACCTCATCCCAGTCGTTGAAGTACGTGAAATTAGACATCGCATTTATAATTGCATCCCACTGCTCCATAACCGAAGCCTTCAACACGATGTCGAAGTCCTCCTTCTTCAGGCAAAGTAACTCGCACGGTGTAGCTGTAGTTATAGTTGCAGTCCTTTGGATGCCGTGCAGAAGCGACACTTCCCCGAACATGCTTCCGGCTTCCATTATACCAACATTAGTGGTTACGTACTCGTTCAGGATTGGATCCCAGTTGGTCTGAGATACATGGACTTCGCCGGTAAGCAAGAAGTATAGAGAAAAGGGTGGGTGGTTCTGCTTTATCAGCACTCTACCMGCCGGGAAGTACACGAAATAGGTGACCCCAGCTAGCTGACTCTTTACATCTGGGGGGTACCTTCTGAAGCATTTGAGACCTCCGATTATACGGTTCAGATGAAACTTCTCGGCTTCCGTACGGTCCTCTGCTGCCTTCATCAAAATTGATTTCTCCTTCAGATTTATCAAGCTTTTTTTACCTTTTTTCTTGGTCAGAATCTGCACGTTTTTTCGAACGTCGTCTCCAAGCTTCTCTTCTTCTTCTTCCTCCAGCCAATAACGATTAGCGAGAGCAAGACGCACGATTGCTTTGAATCTGCGCTTCGCCCTTATAGAGCGCAGTTGTTTCTCCTCTGGCGATAGAGACTGCTTACGCTTCTTCGTTACCTTGAACTTACCACCCATTTTGAGAAGTTACAAAAAAGGTAAAAAAATTCTGTAGCTGTAACTGACAATCATCTGACAGATGAAATTTAGTGTTTGGCCACACCTTTTGTGCAAAATTGTTTTTGGTCATGTTGGCTATACTTTGCTGTTACAATAATGCAGGGTGACTGACCCCGAATCTGACGAATCTACTTCCACATCTCATCTCAACAAAAGTGAGGCTAATCAGTGTACTTTGTGCATATACAGAATGTATCAATTTGCCATGTGAGATTACATAATATATAATTTATTTAAATAACCATATGAAACATAATAACATAATTTTTTACCGTAGGACATAATATTAACCCTTTGCCTAATCCTCAAAATATKATTTATACTAAATAAAATGACCAAAAATAAAGCTACACCACAAAGAATGTATACAGTTCTTGTTTTCTGTAATTTAATACGATTTCATTTTTCCAAACCTTATATTGACTAAATGTCACTTTTCTACCGTTTATTGAAAACATATATACAGTGTTGATGTAACCCAATCTTTGGTCTATTTGCTTTCATCTCAATCGTATTTTTAGACCACCATAGTGTTGCTTGTCAGTATTGAGAGTGTTTATTGCTTTATAATCTGCTCTAAGCAGCAGATTTAGTTCTTTTGTATACAGTATGCTAGTACATTGGCTGTATACAATTTTCTAACATCCAGTGCTTCTGCCTTTTCAAATAATAGAGATGCTAAACAATGAGACGTCTCTTTATAAATAATTGCTACAATGATGTTCTGTATTGTTTTCAACGGTGCATGAGTATTATTTGATAATAAGCTGAAACAACACAAAATATAGTATTCACATCTGCACCACATGAGAATGTTTTTTTAAATGTATAAACAAAAACGTCTTGCAACGTAATTTTTCACAAACACCGTGACTTGTGCGCGTACCGCTTTGGGTTGCTTTCAATATACATACCAAGGTGTTTAAGAACATTTTCGGGTGCTATCTTAGCCCAGCGACATTTTCATTAGTTCAGCTTCTTAGATGCAGTATTCCGGTAGAATCCAAAATAACATAAATCGTATTTTTGTTGTGTTGATCGGTAGGAAGTTATTTTGCGACCACCCTGTAAAGATGCACATATTTCTCTGGCTGTCTGTGTATAGTTATTGTTATATGCATATTTACATATAGGTATGATAAACAGAAGGGGTTTAAGTACAGTTCCCTGTGGTATTCCGTATAAAATGTATTCTTACTTCTTGCAAATATCTCATATTCTCAACTGGTCGCTCATCTTTTCTCGAAAACGCAGGTGGTATGATATATACAGCCGCTTTTCATGGCGTAATGAGTCAGAGGGTTTTTTAAGTCACACAATGTCAAACATTCACTTCCAGAGTCAAGAATGTTATTTACTTTCAAGGGTGTAGCAATCACATCCTGTGTCGATTTTTTCTTTTTCTGAAGACCATTTTGGTATCGGATTTACAGCAAATAGGTGTATTTGAGACTCCTTCGTATATTGGATTATTGCACTCTGTATATCATGTTAATGTTTTGGTTAGGGAAATATTATCATGTTTTTAATTTTTTAGGGTTTAAAGCCATTACAGGTTTCTCTATTTTTGAATTCTGGATACCTTTGGGCATATTTGCAAAGAATGAATTGTATTATGATGTACGCAGTTAAAGGCTTTATGTCACCATTATGTGACAAAAACTGTAAAGATCTTTGATACCACATAATATAAAGATAGTAGAAAATGTGACTACATCCAATATATTTAGTTTTGAGGATTTGAGTTATGGGTACGTTGATAGTCTAAATCTAAAGGTAAATTTATTTGTAATTATATAGCGCATAATGTCAAGCTTTTTGAATTTTACTGAAGAAATCTTAACATTGGGTTATGCAAGGTAGAATGTTTCAGTTAAAAAGAAATTTTAGAGGTATGAATGAGCTTTGTAACAACTTATACTTCCTATATATGTAGGGTTCGCACTTGCAGTGTAATTATTGTTAGGCCCTGCTGAACAAAACAAAAAAAAACAAACAAAGATTCTTAAGGGTAAACTATTGAAAATTAAGGAACTAAAACCATATTTAAGAGACTAGGATATTTTTGAAATTGTCCAAGAATTAAAGAAGTTTCGCAAATAATCTACTTATTTTAGTTTAATTTTAAAAAAATCCGCTGCTTTAACTTATTATCCTACAAATATCACAAACAGTTTCTAAACGAATCTAACTACATATCGCCTGTTTCGCCAACTTTCTGCGCTCATCAGATTATTACATAAACCCAATATCAAATGAAAGCATTCATCAGTGGTCCCTGATGATTTGTCTGTAAAATCGCGAAATGTAGCCATTATTATTGCGGAGGATGTAGCGTTAAAAGCCTACTATACTGAAGCATCAGCTTGTTGTACCCCCTAAGAAGCATGTTACTTCATGAATCGTGTAATCTTAACAAATTATGGCATAATACGATCAATAGGTGCTTCTGCAATCTATAATATCCCCATTGCACTTCCGACATATAGCATCATTTGATATACAAATTCTAGATAAGCGTTTCTTTAAACAGCAATTCCCCGTAAAGTAATACAATTACTGTTCCTAGATGAGGCCTGGTTGATCGTAACTTAATTGCTAGTTGATGGGCCCACATGCTATCTTGTAAGCCAAAATCAGAGGTTTCATTTGGTATTGGATTTATGTAATACAGATAAGATGGATCTGTAAGCAACATTACACAATATTATGTTCAAGGTTTCCTTTTACAAGAAAAAGCAAATGTAGGTACATACTCGGCTATGCACAAAGTTCTTCTGTTTTACAATCGTGAGATCTTGTGCCTCGTGCCGCAGACCTAATTTATATTTCTGGGGTTATCTCTGAGACAAATCGTCTTGTTAGGAAACAACAATTTAAGAACAACGAACCGGTTGTGGATGGAGTTGTACTGTCTCCGTTTCCTTATCAAGTTCAGTGAAAACAAAAATAACATCAGCGATACCATAGACTTTTCAGAAAGTAAATGATGCGCTGAAAATAATTTTCCCACACAATCTAAATACCCAGAGCAATTTTGTAATGTCCTGTCTTGGTTAGCTAAAATAGGATGTTGCGTTAGAATAATAGAGTTTTTTTTAACGCACTTCCACGGGAATTCCCGTGGTAGCAACGTTTCTAATTACTAATACTGTCATTATAAAGCAGTTTTAGACAAGTTGGTATTTCGTTCTAAATATAATGCCACTATCTCGATTCTCGAGTGAAGTATAGTAAGCTGCGAGTAAATCCACTCGAGTTGCACTTCGCTAGGTTTTATTAAAAGAAGCCAATGCAACACATTCCATCAGCAAGAAACGCGATACTGCGGTTTCACAGATATGCTGCGGTTATACAAAAATCAAGTCCATACTCCGTATTAATAACGACGTTCCGACGAAATCACCGGATACTCGAGGTGTACGGAGGTTTGAATATAAAAAGGGAACCTTACCGAACCAATTCTCTCACATTGTCTATAGCGGTAAGGAAATCGAGCGTATTTTCCGTTGGGTAACGCATGGAAGAATTGGCTTCAGTGAGAAAGATTTATGAAATCCAGACGTCACTTTCTAGATATGTGAGGTGGGAAAGCGTTTGTCATTTAAATTATTCGATCTCATTTTCATTCGTGTGAATCGTTTGCATGGCGTAATGGGTCTTGGAAGCGTTGCGACCTGCGATGGTATGTCGATGTAATGAGTATGCAAAAGCTATAATTTAGCGTAACGAGGAACGCTATTTTTTCCAATGATTATATAATAATTTATGGAAACGTGCACTGACCGGCAAAAACATTCTGAATATTTTCACACCACTTTGGTTTTATTTTCTTAATCAAAAAACATTCTTTTTAGTCATCTGCTCCAAAAAGGTTCCTATAATATTTGAGCGAACTCCCATTGTCTTGTGTCACTGCAGTTTCTCTATATAAAAGAGCTGGAAGGTGTCGCAAAGCTTCGCTTCTATAAAGAAACGACTATATTTAATATTTTCTAAATCCTTACTATCACTACAAACACATCTGAGTGTATAGTATACTTTTGGCACTTCCGGTCATGTAAGAACAATAGGACTTCTTCACGGAACACCCATTATATAACAATAAATTGTAACTACAATATACAATCTTACTTCTTACATAATAATAATTATAATATTCATTATCATTATTATAAAGTTTATTTAGGGCTTAAATCTACAGAAAAAATACAGCTTTACCTTGTTTTGGTACATAAATCATAAATAACCAGCAAATGCCAAGTGAAACAAACATAAATTTTAATTAAACTTTTTCTATTCTATAGCTGTGTATTTGAAAGTATGGATTCCATAAGTTGCAGCAATATTTTAAGTTTGGTCAACTAACGCGATATAAAGAGCCCTAATAACAGTTACATCTCTCAACCCATTGGTGTTTCTCTTAATAAATCCTAAAACTCTAAAGGCTTTTCTGATACAGTATTCATAGTGAAGAGAAAAAAGTCAGTTTTTCTTTAATATTTATACCCAAGTTTCTCATACAATTAACTCACTCCATACTAGTACTATCCAAACTATAAGGATAAACATATCGATCAACGTTTACTAACATTAATCTTAATACCATTATCATCCTACCATCAATGAGATGTGATCCAAGATAATAGAGATCTATATATGCTATATAAAAATAATTTTTGCGATAAAATCGAATGATCCACTGTTTGTTTCTTTCAAAGTTGCCCTTAAACCCATTTTGATACATCTATCTCTAAAATGCATGTCTACGCTGTGCTGTCTACACCTCAACCAACTGCAAATAGTACTATTTCGCTGTCATTACAGCTCATCAGTGCAGTTTAGGTCTAGGTTCTTGCCCATCAGCAAAAAGCGCCGTGGGGGCCTGCTGTCAAATTGAAGTATGCAGTTGCATGCCAATTTGTCAGGCTACAGGTCACTTCCTTGAGGAAGTAGTACCCGTTATGGCAGCTAGGTGGCTTTGTCATCATGTCAGTGTAACGCTGACAGATGGCATTGCCATCCTAAATTCTTACTTACATCTATCTCTGTTTCTACTAAATTCTTGCTACATGCTTCAGCTCCTTTTCTAGACCCTGTAGAATGTGCACAGCTTTAATTGACAAACATGTAAACACAACTCCATTTTTGACCTCTTTCTGTCGTCCTATTGTAAAAATGTAACCTGCAAAATAATCCATAGCAACGTATTGGGCTAGCGGCTTTATTAGCCTGAAAGTAGTGACTACTTTAAAGTTTTCTCGAAAAATAAAACGGATTTGGTTCAGTTGTGTCATATTTTATATTACTTTTCTGAAGATGCTCCTTGTAAGAGAGGACGAAACGACCCCATTTATTAAATTGCATAATCTATAAAGTTTTACGCCTCTTATTTCAGTTTCAAATTCGTCCTTGATCTGGATTATAACAAAAAAAAACACTACTTTAACCAGTGCTACACGATGGCAACAAATCCATTCATTTTGAAACGATATTCCGGCCTTTTACTACATAAACACAAGTTTAGAAAAAAATCTACAAATATTTGCTTTTTTTTGTATCGATTTTAGAACTTTGGGATAAAATGACATTGGCAGCAGTTTACAGCAGTTGTCATTCAATAATGAATATAATGAATTGAATACTATATTCACAGAATTTTGCACTGGAGTCTTGGACTATACACGTCATTCCGAAATCGCGAACTTCTATACTGGAAAATGAGAATTAGCAGCATCCTGTAAAAACAATTCCAGTAAATTAAGATCTAAGTGCATATCTTTAAGAACAGGCAAGTCATTGCGAAGGTATTTCAAAAGATTAAGGAACGTTTATTGGTTTTAAACGTTCACTTCACAGATAATTCGTGACTAAAGTTTAAAGAAAAACAATGTTCAATAAGAATTTGAAGGAATTTGTCAAACCTGTTCATAAGTTTGTGTTAATTTTTGTCGGTCAGTGAATACTCAGGCTTCAGCCAACGATCAAAACAGGCCACGGTTACATATATAATTACTACTTTTTAATTGGAAATCATTGTGTCTCCCTTTCACGGTAACCGTGTGTCTGAATTAATTCATAGCTGATGCTTATCCGACCAATAAAAACAAATCACTTATCCGCCGGCACGGCATTGTTACGTAAATTCGCAGGCTACTTGTTTTCCTGTTTGTCGTTCGCGTACACCGCTTTTGTTGTCACTGTGCAAAGTCTCATTTATCGCAATTACCAATTAATGCACATGCACTCAACCTGTTTGCGACCTTTTCGAACTTAACTCCACATATGGAGAATTAGATCAGTATGTGGTCGGTGCAACCGTTAATCTCGTAATCATAATAGTATCCCATTAAAATCGTTTATTTCTAAGCCGAGTTCTTCACGTCATGAGTGAGTTTACCGAGGTGAACCACTGCCTGTTTTCTCGCAGAAGAATGCGTCATTATCCGGGTTCAAATTATGACAACTTAATGATCGCGTCATTTGAACATCTCTATTAGGAGTCTTTAAAATGATGTTTGGACTTTTAAGGTGTTAAATAATAAGGCAACAAATAAGCAAGTATTATACAATTTTGTTCAGTTTTAATAAATTGTTCACTTATGCATAATAGTCTAAAAGCGATTTAATAAAGTGTCGTATCTTGTAGTTTTAGGAGAGTTTAGATGTGCTATCAAGGTCAACTAAGAATTCCATTGTTATCAAGAACACAGGAAGCTATGACGAATTTACAACAATCCGAATCAGTCTCGTTAAATTTTGAGGCAGTATCTTGTATGTGCAGGCATTATCGAATGTACTGACGTTCGTCAGATTTGCAATGTAGGTGAAATGCAAAAATATAATTGCAAACTAAAGTTCCCAATAAAATAATTTTATTCCTAACATAGTCCTAGCCTAACTAAGCCATCATTATTGCAGGTAACACCTAAATACAGACAGTTTTTTCTTACATAACCGGTGGACTTATTTTGCCGTCATCAACATCCATAATTATTCCAATTTTTTTAGTTTGGCTGTTGCGTGTAATTTGCGCGGCTGTAATACGAAATCTAGAGTGCTTATGATACTCTTTTTGTTTCGCAGACTGAGGCAACCGACGAAATAATTACGTAAAGCCAAAAAAGAAGACCGTTACCGCTATCAGCCTCCCGGTAAGCTTTTCAATGAGAATTCCAGATAGTCGCTTTCCTATGTGGAAGCGGTATACCCTATCGGAACACGTTTTATTGCTTGCCATGTCCGGTATGTACTTTAATTAATGCACAAGCAGTCCCCTGCTGAAATAAAAACGCCGCGTACAACCTAACAATGGAACGAGATAAAATGTATAAATATTACTAATCAGTAATTCAAGATATAATGGTAGCATCATTACTACTCTTTATTTTTACCTGGTGATAAAATTTTATCTATAGTAATCTTCAGTTATATTTGCCTGCAGGGTGATTGGAATTGCAATATCAGGTGTAACACTTATAATTTGATACTTCTAATTTGCCATTCATTTCTGCAACAAAATACTTTTGATATCTTCATCGTATTATTGAATATTTTTAATAACTATCTGGAAAATTATGTGTGCCACTCTGTCAGGTTTTTATTTTTAATCATAGTTTCGCAACTATTTATATTAAATCATTAACCTAGAGTAACAATCACCATGTGCAAGCACTTTTCGTAGCTGCTAAAGCTAAATGGTAACTGAATGAGTCAGTAAGAACGGTTTACAGCCATAGGAGAAGAGTGTAGGTTTACAGATCTTCGAGAAAAAATTACAGGACTTTTGTTATGCTCTTGCAAAATCATCATTGAATAATACATCTTTATGTCCATTCATATAGGTGTTTCAGACACAAATGACCTATGTAGCATAGAAAAAGCAATCATAACACGACAATCTAGTTTATATCTCGATTAAAATGCATAGAAAATGCAGGTGCTACCTTACAATGACACTTACTATGATACTGCTAATGATATCGAAGTATGTCTGTCGTATAATATTACCAGACTGAGATAAAGTCAGCTACCGCTGGTACCGAGCAGTATCGCTTTCATTGATAGATAACGGTTTCTAAAGTGCGAGAGCTTTTACTGTAATACCCAATACATCTAAAATTCATCAAGTGTTTTCCCAAAGCAACTAGACAAACACCTGTTGTTACGTCAGAACCTGCACGTGATTAATTTGCACAAGACGTAAAACGCATAATCAGAAATTTAAAGAACTGTTTTAAAGGTTTCTAAGTTCGTGAATGTAAGTTAAACCGCTTCTTGGACTCCTTGGAACATAAGAATTCTATAGTCACTTTATGATACATACAGGTAAGAACTGTATCTTAAAACTAAGTTTTGATAGGTACGTAACACTAGCATGAAGTCTTTACGGTATATAAACAACGCCTATAGAAAAAAACACTGTCCGTGCTTCCAACAAGATCTAATCAGTTTAAGTACGACATGATAGGAAGATGACGGTGTGTTTTGTTTAGAAACAATTGCAACGACTGCGAGCAAATGGTGCAACATAATTTGTGATGTGAAACAACATTTCAAATTATGGCAACACTAATTATAATTTAATGATATTTAACGAAAAGTACAAGCAATACCTGCAGGTATATGTATCTTCACCATGATTTATTTGAATTTAACTTGTCATGATGTGGACTGACGTTAGCTTTAATCTACAGAATCACCACGATTTAAAAATATTAACTGAATTACAAGTGCTAAGTCATCGAACACGCTACGAGCTACAGTTGATAATTACTATCTACTCGATAGGTCGAAGAACACTATATAATAAACACATTTACTCAAGGAATTTCATTTTGTGATAAGCAAACTCCGTGATAATGTTGAAAGAGATTCTACCGCTCCTGCTTTTTGTGAGTGTGGCGCAAAGTGCAAGAATACTCGGAGTGTTTCCAACTGCGTCCATCAGTCATCAGGTGGTATACCAGCCAATATGGAGGGAACTGTCATTACGTGGTCACCAAGTTGTAGCAATTACTCCAGATCCACTAAACGATCCAGGCTTAACGAATCTAACAGAAATTGACTTGGGCTTCATGTACGATTTTATCAGAAGCATGACGAAGGAATTTAAGCATGAACAAACACATTGGGACTTCTTGAAAATGATGCCGGGCTGGGCTGTGACTATGACTGAACTTATGCTTGAACACCCAAAAATGGTGACATTCCTAAACGACACTGAAGCTCATTTCGACTTAGTGATAGGAGAATTTTTAACACCAGTAGTGACTGCTTTTGCATATAAATATAAATGCCCATTCATTGGCGTTTCATCTCTTTCTGTCCTAAACGKGTATCACAGTGTAATGGGAAATCCAGCCCACCCTATTTTGAATCCAGATTTTTTAACGACGTTTGGGGAAGAAATGACATTCTTTGAAAAGGTGGATGCGGTTATGTATGATGCTTACTCCAGAATTAAATATATCAACGATCTAGCAGTAGTTGACGAAGTAACTAGAAAGTATTTTGGAGATGACATGCCCTACCTTGGCGAATTGGAAAGAAATGTTAGTTTGCTGTTTGTTAATACGAATCCTATCTTGCATGGCGCGAGGGCTTTTTCACCTGGAGTTTTTGAATTAGGAAGAATGCACCTGAAACCAAAAAAGCCACTTCCACAGGTAACCTCTTGTTCATTGAATTTTGCCAGTTACCTGATTTTTCATGTTTTAGGATATAAAGAGCTTCCTAGATAACGCCAAGGAGGGGGTTATCTATTTCAGCCTTGGTTCCAATATAAAAAGCAATAATATTGATGAAAGGAAGAGGAACATCATAATGGAAACATTTGCGGAGCTTCCTTATAAAGTTCTGTGGAAATTTGAAAACGAGGAGATGCCAAATAAACCTCCCAACGTCAAAATTAGCAAATGGCTTCCTCAGCAAGATCTTCTGGGACATCCTAACATAAAACTGTTTATATCGCAATGTGGCTTACAGTCAACGGAAGAGGCAATTGCCAACGAGACGCCTATGCTTGGCATACCATTCATAGCAGACCAGCACGCCAATGCTAGAAGGATAAGCAAATTGGGAATTGGACTGCATCTAGACTTTAAGACCTTGACAAAGGACAAATTCAAGACAGCAATTTTGGAAATCGTGGAAAATCCAGCGTATAAAGATAAAATAAAAGAAATAAATGAGTTGATGATTGATCAACCCATGACTGGATTGGAAAAATTCGTATGGTGGACGGAGTACGTATTGAGGCACAAGGGAGCTCCTTATTTCAGAAATAGAGTTGTGGATATGCCGTGGTACGAGTACTTTTTGCTCGACGTAATAGGCTTTTTATTATTTGTAGCGTCGTTAGTAGTATTTGTAGTTTATACTTTATTTAAATTGCTTATTAGGAGCTTTGTCGGTAGTAGAAAATTGAAAACCTCTTAAAGTTCTATGAAAACTTATAGGTACAATTGCTAGCGTTATAAATATGTTTTTTGTAACGGAAGTAAAAAAAACTATTTTTCCATTCGATGTTTGTTAAAAATAAATGTAAGGCTTTATTTATTTTCACATTTTACGTGATACTACTCATAAATATATGAATAAACAACAAACTGGATTTGTTTTATTTATGGCGTATGTAAAGAACACATTAAACTGAAGAAAACACGGTTCAAATTTCTTTATTACCTAAATGATTATTTTACGAAATTCAAACTTTTTTAACATTGTTCCAGTATTTTAGCAAAAAAATATTTTGCTGTTTCAATTGGTATGCGGTGGTGCATTTCCTTATAACTTTTTTTATTTTTTCAGGTTTGGGCAATCAAGCCCCCTTTATAAAACACTAAACTATGCCGTTTTTATTAAGAGCGACCAGCGGTTTTATGCTACTTGACTTGATTAAATTAAACGCAGACATATTGCTTACCAAGTTCGACATTATGTTTATTCATTTCACTGTGAAAGATGATGCTTCTAATTATATCAGCTTGTTGGGGTTATTTACATGTTTATATTCAACAAGATATTGAGAAGTTGGTTTACTATACCTAATATATAACTGCAGCTTGATGTGCACACGTTACTGCTGCATGTTGCACAATTTTGACTAAAATTATTGTTGAAAATACCAATCCTGATAAACTACAATAAAGTCCACGGTATCTTCAAAATAAACTAAAAATCACTATAAAGGAACTTATGTACAACACTGTAAAAATCCAATGATAACAAAAGTGATCGTATGTTTATTTAGAGATAATTAAGACTGTGAACAAATGGTGCAATATTGTTTCCCCAATAAACCAACAAATTATAAAATAAGTTGATTAACTTTCACAAGTTTTAAAAGTTAATAAATTGCCATTGACGACAGCTGTATCAGTGAATGTTACAATTTAGTACAAACGTAAAGGGCTTTTTTTAATTTTTTTAATTTATAATTGTAGGGTATTTCGGTAAATATAACACTAGAGGTTTGCGGTTTGGCTCTTAGACATTTTGAACTTAGTGGTGTCTAGGGATGACATTTTTTTACCATAGTTGCTTTGCTATGGTCGAAAAGATGTATTTTTCAGACTAAGAAAACATGCATTTTAGGTTTATTTTCAATAATACTGGTTTTATCTATTGTTTTCAGAATAATTTAATTATGTTTCATGTTTAGGTACGTACAGTAGGCTTTTGGACAAGAGAACACACAATATAATAAATATCCCTAAGTGATAATTTTAATCTTCTGGAAAGAATATATGCTTAATCGTATACATACTTAACAGTCATAAAAAGGGCGCATGAAGTTTTTTTGTGGGTAATCAAAGATGGCACCCAAATAATGACAACCAKTGTTAAGTTGGAAACAAGTACCTCTGTAATGCTAGGTGTCACGTTATTTACACCTATTTTAGCGAAACACGTAAAATTTGACTATTTTAAAAATGTAAACAATAGCAGATATAGCAAAGTACATATTACCTTGATTAGAAAAAATATGTCTTTTTGATCATCATATCTCACGAATGTGATCCCCTAAAAAATTTCGTATATGCCACTGGATTCAAATTAATAATATCTATCAAAAATGTCATTACAGTTTTTTTGTTTCTACATATCCAAGCAAGATATTGAGAACTAAAAAACAGGTTATTTCAAAATTGGCTTATAGCTTTAAAACAAGACGATATACTCGTAAACACGAGGATAGTTCAACTAACAACAAAAAGTAGGATAGTAATGTGCAATCTTCATGATAACTTATATTGTACTAAATTTGATACCAAGCGGGCTGACAAGTGCAGTCTAAAAGATTAATAAGACAAGGTTTAAAAATACTAACCGAGAAACTGCTTAATCATTGAACACATTACGAACTACTATTGATAATTTACTTATTATCTATTAGATATGACCGGCAACATGTATATATAATAAACAAATTTAGAAATTTCATTTGGTGATAAGTAAATTCGGTGAAAATGTCAAAGACGGAGATTTTATTGCTCCTTCTTTTTGTGAGTGTGACGCAAAGTGCAAGAATACTCGGGGTATTTCCAACTGCGTCCATCAGTCATCAGGTGGTGTACCAGCCAATATGGAGGGAACTGTCATTACGTGGTCACCAAGTTGTAGCAATTACTCCAGATCCACTAAAGGATCCAAGCTTAACGAATCTAACAGAAATTGACTTGGGCTTTATGTACGATTTTATCAGAAGCATGATGAAGGAATTTAAGCATGAACAAACACATTGGGACTTCTTGAAAATGATGCCAGGTTGGGCTGTGATGATGACTGAACTTATGTTTGAACATCCAAAAATGGTGACATTCTTGAACGACACTGAAGCTCATTTCGACTTAGTGATAGGAGAATTTTTAACACCAGTAGTGACTGCTTTTGCATATAAATATAAATGTCCATTTATTGGCGTATCATCTCTTTCTGTCGTAAATATGTATCACAGTGTAATGGGAAATCCAGCCCATCCTATTTTGAATCCAGATCTTTTAACGACGTTTGGTGAAGAAATGACATTCTTTGAAAAGGTGGAAGCGGTTATCTATGATGCTTACTCCAGAATGAAATATATCAACGATCTAGCAGTAGTTGACGAAGTAACTAGAAAGTATTTTGGAGATGACATGCCCTACCTTGGCGAATTGGAAAGAAATGTTAGTTTGCTGTTTGTTAATACCAATCCTATTTTGCATGGCGCGAGGGCTTTTTCACCTGGAGTTTTTGAATTAGGAAGAATGCACCTGAAACCAAAAAAGCCACTTCCACAGGTAACCTCTTGTTCATTGAATTTTGCCAGTTACCTAATTTTTCATTTTTTAGGATATAAAGAGCTTCCTAGATAACGCCAAGGAGGGGGTTATCTATTTCAGCCTTGGTTCTAACATAAAAAGCAATAATATTGATGAAAGGAAGAGGAACATCATAATGGAAACATTTGCGGAACTTCCTTATAAAGTTCTGTGGAAATTTGAAAACGAGGAGATGCCAAATAAACCTCCCAACGTCAAAATTAGCAAATGGCTTCCTCAGCAAGATCTTCTGGGACATCCTAATGTAAAGCTGTTTATAACGCAGTGTGGATTACAGTCTACCGAAGAGGCAATCGCCAACGAGACGCCTATGCTTGGCATACCGTTCATAGTAGACCAGCATTCCATTGCTAGGAGGTTGAGCAAGTTGGGAATTGGACTGCATCTAGACTTTAAGACCTTGACGAAAGACAAATTTAAAACAGCTATTTTGGAAATTGTGGAAAACTCGAAGTATAAAGACAAGATAAAGAAAATAAATGAGTTGATGACTGATCAACCCATGACTGGATTGGAAAGATTCGTCTGGTGGACGGAGTACGTATTGAGGCATAAGGGAGCTCCTTATTTCAGAAATAGAGTTGTAGATATGCCGTGGTACGAGTACTTTTTGCTCGACGTCATAGGCTTTTTATTATTTGTAGCGTCGTTAGTAATATTTGTAGTTTATACTTTATATAAATTGCTTATTAGGGGCTTTGTCGGTAGTAGAAAATTAAAAACATCTTAAAGTTGTATGAAAAATTTATAGGTACAATTGCTAGTTATAAATGTTTTTGTGAGAAAAGTAAAAGAACTACTTTTCCGTATAGGTTGGCGAATTGTCTTTCCATTAGATGCTTATTATGAAAGAAATGTAAAGGCTGACTATTTATTTTCACATTTTACATGATACTACCCATAATATTTATTAAAATATAGTATATAATAAACAACAGGATTTGTTTTATTTATGGTGAATGTAAAGTAAATAAACGCACTAAAGTGAAGAATTTGGTTTCAGCTCATAACAAAAAAATTAAGAAAGTAGTGCGGTAACTGCAATTCTCTAGTATCAATTGTTATCAAAATATCTTGCAATTATAATGAAAATGGGACACCCTGCTATGTCATCGTGATAATTTATGTTGACTTTAATTTGATACCAAGCAGCTGACAGCTCAAATCTATAACATTAATACAAGATATAATAATTCTAATCGAATTACAATCCTCGAGCACATTACGAACTGCGTTTGATAATTAATTCATTATCTATTAAATAGGACGAGCAACATTTATATAACAAACATATCTGAAGCTGCGATTTCATGGTACCACTACGTATGTTCGGTGAAAATGTCTAGGAGAGAGATTCTGCTGCTCTTGTTATCAGTGACTGTGACACAAAGTGCAAGGATACTGGGGGTATTCCTAACTGCTTCTATAAGTCATCAGGTGGTGTACCAGCCAATATGGAGGGAACTGTCATTGCGTGGTCACGAAGTAGTAGTAATTACTCCAGATCCGCTAAACGATTCCAGTTTAACAAATCTGACAGAAATAGACCTAGGCTTTATGTACGAATTTATGAGAAGCAGGATAAAAGGCTTTAAGCAAGAACACACGCATTGGGATTTCTTGAAAATGATGCCAGCTTGGGCTGTGATGATGATTGACCTTATATTTGAGCATCCAACAATGGTGACGTTTTTGAATGATACTGAAGCATACTTCGACTTAGTGATAGGAGAATTTTTAACACCAGTAGTGACTGCCTTTGCATATAAATATAAATGTCCATTTATTGGCGTTTCATCTCTTTCTGTTGTGAATGTGCATCATAATGCAGTGGGGAATCCAGCTCATCCTATTTTAAACCCAAATTTTATAACGACATTTGGGGAAGAAATGACGTTCTTTGAAAAGGTGGAAGCGGTTATCTTCGATGCTTACTCTAGAATTAAATATTACTACGATCTTTCAATAGTCGATGCCGCGACTAGAAAGTACTTTGGAGACGATATGCCCTACCTTGGCGAACTGGAAAGGAATGTTAACTTGCTGTTTGTTAACACGAATCCTATTTTGCATGGCGCGAGAGCTTTCTCAACTGGAGTTTTTGAGCTAGGAAGGATGCACTTGAAACCAAAGAAGCCGCTTCCACAGGTAACCTCTTGTTCACTGAATTTTTACCGGCTACCTAATTTTTCATATTTTAGGACATAAAAAGCTTCTTAGATGACGCTAAAGAGGGAGTTATATACTTCAGCCTTGGTTCTAATATAAAAAGCACAAACATTGACGAAAAGAAGAGGAACATCATAATGGAAACATTTGCGGAGCTTCCTTATAAAATTCTATGGAAGTTTGAAGACGAGGAGATGCCAAATAAACCTCCTAACGTTAAAATTAGCAAATGGCTTCCTCAACAAGATCTTCTGGGACATCCTAATGTAAAGCTGTTTATAACGCAGTGTGGATTACAGTCTACCGAAGAGGCAATCGCCAACGAGACGCCTATGCTTGGCATACCATTCATAGTAGACCAGCACTCAATTGCTAGGAGATTAAGCAAGCTGGGAATTGGGCTGCATCTAGACGTTAAGGCCTTGACAAGGGACAAATTTAAAACAGCAATTTTGGAAATCGTGGAAAATCCAGCGTATAAGGAGAAAATAAAAAAAATAAATGAGTTGATGATTGATCAACCTATGACTGGATTGGAAAAATTCCTCTGGTGGACGGAGTACGTATTGAGACACAAGGGAGCTCCCTATTTTAGAAATAGAGTTGTGGATATGCCGTGGTACGAGTACTTTTTGCTTGACGTTATAGGATTTTTATTATTTGTAGCATTCTTGATAGTATTTGTAGTTTATACTTTATTTAAATTGCTTATTAGGGGTGTTGTCAATAATAGTAAGCTAAAAGCTTCATAAAGTTTAATTTAAAACCCTTTACAGAGCAATTATTTAGGATAAAATAACGTTTACAAGCTTAAAAGCCATTTATTTTATAAAAAATGCTTGACAAAAGTTCACAGTAGATAAAATTAAAACCTGCTTTGGCATAACTAGTAAATTGATTCGAACTCTATTGATGATGAATTCTCAGAGGAACATGATTTATCTTTATGAGTGATTTCTCAATTATTGAAATATTTTAGAAGGAAAAGAATGTGGCTGTTGCATGCGAAAAGCAGGAGATATCTAATTATACTGATGTTGAATTAAAATAGAAATTAAAAAACTGTAATAATGTAGTTGCTGTAGTAAGAGACTTGCAGAATTCAAGACAAAGTCTCGCCAAACAACCCTTCCTATATATTCTTAAACAACATAATTTGGGTGATGTTTGTTTAGAGATAGAGCAAGGGCAATAATTGTCTGCACTTACACACTAGAACTTATTTTTAATTTTCTTGTTTTAACGTACTTTTTGAATGTATTATTGCGTTTGTATATATTCTTATTTCAAAGGTAATAAATAAAATGGTACAGAAGAAGTTTTATTATTTTTAATATCTCTTTTGTGTTCTTTAGTTCTGTCAATTACGTCTTGACGTTTGGCAATATATACAATATAGAATACTCGACTGATTTGATGCTATTCGTCAGCGCTTAAGGTCATAAAAAATCATCAAAACAGGGTCTATTATTTTTTGTACCAACTGATGGGAGCACGGTTACTACTTATGAATTGTTATCTACAAGATAGCGGCTTTTTATATCTAAAACAAGTACAACAAAGTACAGTCAGTCCACTATAAGACACTTATTGGGACATGTCTGAGTTAAAATTTTTAACATTCTTGCTAACAGTAACAAGCGCAGTGCAGAGTGCGAGAATACTTGGGGTATTTCCCACTGCATCTATAAGCCACCAAATAGTGTACCAACCAATATGGAAAGAACTCTCTTTAAGAGGACACGACGTAGTGGTTATCACTACAGATCCTCTCAACGATACAACCTTAACAAACCTGACAGAAATTGATGTGAGTTCTTTTTATGATTTTATAAAAACTGTAATGAATCGTTGCACAGAAGAGGTAAATCACTGGAAAGCCTCAGAGGCGAGTCCTATATGGCCCGTGATAACCACTAAACTACTGTTCGAACATCCGTCAGTGGCTGCGTTTCTCAACGACACTAGTCAAAATTTTGATGTGGTGATAGCCGAAATTGGGCAAGTAGTGAGCTCGTTCGCGTACAAATATAAATGTCCTTTTATTGGGATTATGTCCCACGGGGTCAACAGTGTAACACATGCAGCGATCGGAAATCCAACACATCCCATTTTGTATCCGGATTTAACAACGACCTTCGGCGAAGGCATGACGTTTTTCGAAAAAGTGGACGCAGTAATACACGCGATATATACAAGGATTAAGTACTATTACTACGACCTTCCGGTAATTGATGCGGTTACAAGAACCTATATCGGGGAGGACATGCCTTATCTCGGAGAACTGGAAAGAAATGCCAGTATAGTTTTCCTCAATACCAATCCTATTTTACACGGCGCAAGAGCTTTGTCAAAAGGAGTTATCGAATTGCGACGGATGCATCTCAAACCTAAAAAGCATCTTCCAGAGGTAGTAACCGTGATGTTGATAGTCTTTTTCTTCAATGACTTGTTATTTGGGCTTGCAGGAAATCAAGAACTTTTTAGACGACGCCGACGAAGCTGTCATATACTTCAGCTTTGGTTCCAACGTAAGAAGTAACAACATCGACATAGAAAAGAGAAATGTGATAATAGAGGCGCTATCAGAGTTGCCGTACCACGTTCTATGGAAATTTGAAGACGACTACCTGCATAATAAGCCAACAAATGTAAAGATCAGCAAATGGTTGCCACAGAACGACATTTTGGGACATCCCAAGGTAAAGCTGTTTATAACACAGTGCGGCCTTCAGTCTGCTGAAGAAGCTATCGCAAACGAGACACCTATGTTAGCTATACCATTCTTCGCTGACCAACATAGTAACGCGAAGAGAATAGCAAAGCTCGGAATCGGACTTCATTTAAATTTTAACGCGCTGAGCAAGGATAATTTCAAAGCAGCCATTTTGGAAATAATCAACAATGAAAAGTATGAGGCAAAAATAAAGGAAATTAATAAACTAATGGTAGATCAGCCAAGGCCAAGTTTGGAAGAAGCTATCTGGTGGATAGAGTATACCATAAGGCACAAAGGAGCGCCCTATTTTAGAAATCGTGTTGTTGACATGCCATGGTATCAGTATTTCCTGTTAGACATTGTAGGATTACTAGCCGTCGCAGATTTATTACTGATAATTTTGCTTTATACCGTAGCTAAAGTTTTGATCAGAATAATTATAAATTTCGGAAAAGTGAAAACTTTGTAGTATTAGTTATGTTTAGGCGGATATTGTGTAAAAACCGTAAAATACATACAGCAGCTTTCAAAATCTCTTTATATTTTAATAAAACATTTAACACGAATAATGTTAGGTCAGTTATTACTATGCAGAGTTTATTGAATGTGCCTTGCAAATTATATGTGAGCGAAATATTTTAAGTGTGGCTTTTATTTCTTCATAATTTTTATTAATTTCACAATCTAAAGGTACAAATAACTAATCAGACTGTTGAACATTGTTTGCTCTGTTACATTGAACTCGATGTAATTGAACATTTGGAGTGGATACTTGGAGATGATGATAAGGTGAATAAAATTTAAAATAGAAAAATAATTATTCCTTTTGCTGTTGTCACGTAGTTGTTTGAGCTTAACATATAATATGGTGGCAAAAAGTTCGCCAGTGTTGTTATAAAAAAGGGGCAAGGGATATTTTAAAAGTTGATGTAATAACACATTGCGATTAAAATTTATTGTGCTTTAGTGGAGCTCAAACATAAAATGTTCACTGAATATATATTTTAAAACATGAAAATTCTTAAACTATAACGTAGACGGAACAAAATTATTGTTATAAATATGCAACAGTATTCTACGGGTACTACAGTCCTTAGTATTTTATACGACGTTGTTTTAGTCAAAAACCATACCAATGGTCGACCTGGTAGCAATCCTTCATATAAGATATGAAGTCTTCTTCTAACTGTCCATTTACTAACATTTACATCTCTGACTTCTTAGAGTTAATTTCATACCAAAACCGCGGACGCAATTTTGCGGATACAAAAAAGATCATCTCCTTGGGTGGTAACTCTTTTTTTACAGAATGTTGGTCTTCTGGTAAGCAGGCCAGTCTACATTGGAAAACTTCGTACATGTGTACGTAAGTAAATATGTAACACTAGCATTTTCATAAGATTCTGATGGTCAACGCAATCAAAAGCTTTTGAGAGGTCCAAACAGTGATGCTCCTCAACAGCCGCATGAACAGAGTTCTTTACCCTTTCCATGACACTGACAGTGAACCTATCTTTCCTAAAATCATGTTTTGATGCACTAAGCACCAACTCATACTCCACGAACTTCAAAATTCTAGTCTTTAAAAGAGCTTCGATAGGATCGATATTGGCCTAAAGTTATTGCAATTATTTATGTCATGCTTTTTTATAAACCGTGATAACTTTTGCGACTTTCAATTCTGTTCGAAATATTCCCTGTTCAAAGCACAATCCTTTTAAACAAAACAAGATTTAAACCATATGTATCTTCCGCAGTTTTACTTTTCATTTTACTTCTAGGTTGATTTCTTGAGGTGTTGCATCGAATGGAAACTGAGCTGTTCATGTCGTTTGCTGTCTCCCAAGCTAGCGTTTATGATTTCTTATGTTGTTTTACATTTATTTCCTGAATTTTGTATACTCACAGAGTTTTGTAGTCGAACCTGTCTCTCTAAGCTGGTTTTGAATTTCTGAAGTGCTGTTTAAGTGTTTTGTAGAAGATCCTTCGTTTTTCAACACAAATAAGATCATACGTGTTGCATCCAACTATGTAGGTACTGATTTTCGGGTTGTGTTCTATTTAGAATATCTGTAGATATTGTATTTTTTAGTTTTACGTTCTTTGTCGGAAATGACTTTAGGAAGCTTAATGGAAGCGTGTGTATGATGCTGTGACACATGTTTTCACCATAATAGAAATCTAATCCAATCTTAAACTCATCAGAAAATTCCAGAAAGTGAATTCATAATTAAGGCTATTAATAGTAGTGGAACTACTTGGCTATATTAGACTCAATATCGATTCATTCTCTGATCAGAAATCCTATACGAGCTATTTAAAATGGACTATAATAGGTTTGCCCTGTAGAAGGGACGCAGTTCATCAATCAAACCATAGGGACCAGCGAGGCGCGGCTGTTTGCACTGCACTCTAAAAAAATTAATAGTCTGCATGAATGCAAGGGGAAACAAGGAGGTGTGTCCGGGTCATTACCCCGATATCACGCTGTATCTGTCCATCAGAGAAAAAACAAAATGCAGTTTTCAGACATGAAAAAAATTGGAAACTTATAGGGGGAGCGGTTCGACAAAAATTATACATTGACTGGGAACACGATTTCCAACGTGACCTGACGATTTCACTTTGTCTTAATTGATAGTTTGCAATCTCGTTCGGTGAAGTACACTAATCAAACCATACACGAGTTATGACAGACTATCAGGCCTGAGATGAAAGCTTAAAGACATGCTTGAGGCAGTGACCGTTGATTAATTCAGTTTGCTTGTTTTGGATGCGCGAAAGTGAAATTTATGCCTGCAATTTCGGTTTCTGTGCAGGAAATTCCCATATACTTTTGGATCTGATTACAGGTCGATTATGTTGTTGTTGTTAGTTGCCATCGTTTCGTTGTGTGCTGGTTTCTGGTCTCACTTGAGGAACGTATGTAATGCTTGCCTGCGCAAGTAGGTGAAACTATTTTATCGGATTTCTTAATACGCTCATCGCATATCTCCAACACGGGACAACTTCTTGCAGACATGTTAAACAGAGCTCGACGACGACCGAACCTGCAGTTCATGAACACTAATGAATTGACCGGTAAATTCGAGATCAAGGATCGCCGGCAGTACCGAAAAAGGTCAATTGGTTTATTTGTAGTGATACAGTTAGGTGCGGGAAAGTGCCATATGACACAACAATACATAGAAATCCTCTAGGAGGTTCGTGCTGATGTTTGCCTCTGGTTCATTGAAAGGTCCTTGGGGAAATTGATGAGAGTATGGGGGTTGGTAATTGCTTTGGTTGTAATGCTTTCTTGTCTAGACCGTGTACAGCACGTAATTCAATTTGTGGTTTAATATAGAACGCGTTATCACGAGCGAAACCGAAAGCTTACTAGAGATGGAAACACACGTCAAACAGGTTCATTGTTAGACAATAAGATGGGTGGTACGCATTTGAAATAATTATAACATCTCTGAATGAAGTGTGGGAGAACAGCTAGTGACACTCTTTGTGATTTTTGGCGTTTAAAATTCAACCTTTGTACACTCTTTACTACTACTACTACTACTATTGATCATGTTGTTGAAAAGCACCTTATTTATAATAAAAACTGACTTAAGCAAGTTACTATTGCTTCATTGCAGCCACCTCCAAACAACCTTTATCGAAATTATTACTTAATAATTACATTAATGAACTAGAAACCTCCTTAGTCATACGCCTATGCAGGTCGAATCCAAAATTTGCCTGGCTTTGTTTACACACCGCCAACAAGTCCTTAAATGTCACCTGTGGGCTGGTAGTTACGATACCGCATGCAAAAATTGTTATATAAGGCGTTAATTATTTTCGTCACCGTCGGATAAGGATTTTTGAAAGTCGGCCGGAGGTAGGTGTATACGACAAACCAGGTGTTCGCAGTCGGACACCAACGCAGACCAAAGAAACAATAATAAACTGTTAAAATGGAACGGCGTACTGGTGTCAAGATAACACTTTAGTGTTTGCGGTAAAACACTAAATAATATTTATTGGAGGCGTGTGCAACAAACAAGCTTTTTCAGATGTTATACAACTTTTATGGTCCACCACAATTTACGCCAAGTCATCGTTCCATGCGACCTGCATGGAACCAGCTGGGGAGGTAGGTAATTTGATTCTTACGGTTCTGAAGACTGACTGGTTACTTCATAAAATCATACGTACATTTGCTTTGTCTCAAAGGTACTGGAAACTAAATTGAAGAATCGAATAATTATGTAAATAGACTAGAGTTCGTCAATCTGATTTGGAACTATCGTGTTTTTGTTTATTTTTTTTTTCAATAAAAATTGGATGTATTTACGTGGCAAGATGGGTATAAAGTTAAGTGTCAMAATTTCACACGACGGCTTTTGAGAACTTTTGCGTTACATTCTCAGTTGACTATTATAAATTAATAACGATCTTGGCAGTAAACAACCTATTTATCAAAAAGTTGKTTTTAAAACTATCAATTTGAATTTACATTTACATTTTCTAGATATTTAGAAATGGCATAATTTATTTCAATGCAGTGTTAATATTTCTTTCCGTCTTGAAGTTTTTCCTTTACTTCTTTATTTGGTATTTTAATTCACAACAGCTGCTATTTGGTATTTTAAACTTTAATAACACTTAATAGGAAATCAGGTTTAAAGATAAATTATTTTACCTTTAGAAATAATGTTGAAAATTATATAAGGACAGAGTTGCTGAGATATACTGCGCTGATTTTCTATTAGGAATGTCAAGAAGTGGTATGAAAAAAGGAAATTATCAAGCTTTTTCAACCATCATTCGATGCTCAAAACGACTAATTTCAAAATATAAAATAAACTTTCAAGTACGAAGACCCTAATTGTATTGTAAAGATCAAAGAATTATACGCTCTAAAGCTCGAAAATACTGAACACCGGATGACGTTCAGTAGCGCTAGGAATTTGAATAGTTTGATGAGTAACCAAAAGGTCCTAGGTTCGAATCCTGATCAAAGCTTGTCCCTAGCCCCTTTTTAAGTGTATCTAAAATGGGTGTATTGGACGTACAACACATCAAATAGAAAACCCATGATTGTTTCTTGGTGGGAACAGGAAATAAGATGCTTTTCCACTGACAATCGTTACGTGAATCACCTAAATATTTCTCACTGATTACAAAGACCATCATGGTTGCGTAAACTCGCAGCCTTGAACAGCGCGGGGTGCATTTCTTTGTGGTCTAAAAAACTAATCGAATTCCAACTGTGGCTTTATGAAGAAAAACTAGCCGTGGCGCTAGCGAGGAAAATGCATTCGTCAGAGGAATGCCAGCGGTTTCGTCTGTCGGCGTGGGCTGAGATCCACGCGGTTTCTGGAAACTTGTCTTCGTGCGGTCCCATATTTGCAGACATGTGTTTCGCCTACTTGGATTTCTGGGGTTAATTTATGACGGTCGTCAATTAATGTAAAATGGGGCCTTATTGTCTTTTTACTGCACCGGTAACAGAATATTCGCCGCTTTTGGGCTATCGCGTTTCTTGGAATTGACACTTGGTTCCAATATGGCAAATTAATGCGACTTCGTTTGCATGGGATGAGGTTTATGCTTTTCAATGCAGTTTGAGTTAACTAACTATCCTGTAAACTACTTACCTTGCCATCATGCCGTTACAATTTTAAGTGAGTGCAAGCAGAATTTAAATAAATATGTCGTTATGAAATTTGACAAAATTAACTCGTTTCTTCAATATTCCTTTAGGAAATGTTATGATGCACTATGTGGTACCTATTAAGAACGCGAAAAAGTAAATGAGTATATTAAATGCAATCTTCTTAACATTCATCTCATCTATCAATCGTTTATGTATTAGTAGAAACAGTTGTTCCGATTCAAACTGTGGTCCATAATACCTAAAAATGGTCATGGTTTTTTTTTGTCGTCGTTTGACGACGTTCGATTGCCCTTTTTGCCCCATTTTGGCTTGCTGTTATAGGCATATCCAGGCTATTTTAACACATCTGCATCCTCTAATACAATGAGGCAAGTTTTCACTGTTGATTTGCTAGTTTATCACCTCGTAGAGTATGAATTTTTTTTGATAACGTTTTTTTTCTTTTCAACGGATCTTGAAGGAATGTTACATTTTTCTGGGTAGTGAGTACGAAAATATAAAATGTTTGACCCTGGAAGAGAAAATCTTTGAAATGTTCGGTTTCAAATTTTAAAATTGACTTCTGCTGGATCAAGCTATTTAATGTTTAATTTAGTACACTGGAAGTTATTTCATTTCTGGGAAATCTTACTAAGAGTACAGCCTGGAATTGTGCGCATTTTGTTACGAGTTCTGTCCAGTTCTTGGCATATTTGATTCATTGAAATATATTTTGTCTTTTAAATAATGCCATAAGTGGTCGAAGGGGTGAGATCAGAACATATAGGAAGCCAGTTAGCAAATACTTGGCTTAAAAGTTTGTGAACGATCCTCGTATAATGGTGTGGTAAAATATCGTTTTATAAGGCGGATAAGAACTTCATCGTTTAGTTAAAACGCTGCAAGTCCAGGCACTAAATCTTAAGAGTTCAAAATAYTTTTCACCTGCCTAACATGTGGTTTCGCAAAACCCTAACCTGCCTTCACTATCATCTTTGTTCTGTTTTTAAATTAAAACAATTTCATACGAGTGCTATTTGTATTTTCCAATTTCAAATATTTTAAGACGTAACTTCGAATTGGCGATTTTTATTAAACTGATGAAGTAGAACGTCTTTACATGTTTATGGACTGGTGGACCACTCATTCTAGAGCAATCTCTCACATGACCTACTTTCAAAAGTTTTTACTTAAGCTTGCTAACAATGGCCCGTAGAACAAGTACTTTGTTATGATATTTTTTATTAGATAAACGCCAAAGTGTTAGTTTTATGATAGCTCCGACTTCGTAACCGTTCATCTTCAAAATTTATACTATTTTCCTTTCACTCAAATAACAAAAAAATGATTTCTGAATATTATTAGAGAACACGTTGGCCAAAAAAAACAAAATTGTGCATTTTTTCAGTGCTAACTTCACGTTTTTTAAACTTTGAAATAGAAATCCGTTGAAAAATGGACGGCGATTAAAAACTTTAGATGACGTCATAGCTCAAAATCAAAATGCGAACAAGATGGTAAGGACAGGATTTAATCCATACTTTGCGAGTTCATTGTATTTTCCTACTTTGTATCTTTTATCGCTCAAGTATTAAACAAATATCTCTCAAACCATCCTCTCTGTTGTGTTGTAAAAACCGCCGTGACCATTACTCATCACATATTCATATCCACTCTCTTATTTTTATGCAATTTTTCTCTCGTGCCATCTCCACGGTGTTATAAATCAGCAACACGTTTGCAGTTAACTACACAACAGGTGTTAAATTGCACGGTCGCCTTTCGGCTGAGCTTGCATGTGGGCTTGTCTGCTTTCCTTCATTTACATGCCCTCTCTTGACATCTGGATTCCTACGCGGCTCTGGTCACCCAGCCATTGTCTCGCTGAAGATGCTTTACATGTTACGTTTCTGGTTAACACAAAAGCCGTCTTGGGTGTCTTGGAATGGATGGGAGGAGTTGACAGAGCAGTTTTGAAGCCTACGTATTCGACTGTTGACGCCGCACCTCGATTTCGAAAACAATTTTGAATAGATCGATAACCAAGCGACCATCAGCTGTTGACCACACTCTCATAACATAAATATTACTTTAATTAGTTTTGCAGTCTGATATAATAATAACAGTGCCTGCAAAAAACGTGATCTTCTTGTTATCGCGATAATATTAAACATTTAGGAAAATAGTGATTTGTCTTAGTTTGAAGGCATTACTTCATCAAGAAAATACAATATGTTGATTGTCTATTTAGACAGGGATGTGACCATAGTTTCAAGCACACGTATTATTCGATATCTAGCTTAATAATTGATAAACTACTGCAATGTATGAAATGCAACCGGCTCTACTATCCGGACTGAATCTGAAGAAAGTAAACTTCGTATATTTTCTAATAGATTTAGGTACGTAGACTAGTTAAACGAAGAAGAATAATTAAATAATGCCACACAACAACACTAATACTACTATATACTACTAATACTAGACCAACTGTGCCAAAACTTAATAACAGAACAATATATGAATGCAAAATAAATCTGGTGGAGTTGATAACATTAATGTAAAAGCAATACGTCTAAATATATTGTCAAACCGTTAACTTGTGTGTTTAATCTATGTATACAATAATCTGTCTGGTCAAATGCACTTAAAAAAGCACATGTGATTTCCATTTGCTGTTTCTGACAAGAGTAAGCCGTCAAACTATAGACCCATTTCAACTATTTCAAGTATTACCAGAATAGTAGAATAGAAGTTGATCTATCGCTCCTTTGGATTTGGCGTTACTAAAACTATAAACAATGAGAACTGCTACGTAGTAGCTACTTATAAGTATATTTAATTCATTGTCCAATAGTCTTAAAGCATTTGAAAATAGTAAAATAACTATTAATACCAAACTAATTAGTTATATGTAGCTTTTAGGTCAGATACTGTATACCGAAACTACGCACATATAGTGTTGTCTACCTCTGTAGGATTTTGTATAATGCTTTTGATCACAAAATTCTAATCTTTAACACCTAAAACGATAAATTAAACACATCAATAAAGAATCGGATACCTAAAAACTGAAATCAGAAAAAGGCCAAATTTAATGGTAATTATATAATTTTGTTTCCCAGAAGTGAATAGTTACAGATCCACAAATCTGGAAATCATCTCCAAGAAGCTCATCATACATCGTTTCTTCGTTATAAACTATTTGACCTATTTTTAATAAATATTTCACATTCGGTAAAAAAGATTTGAGTTCTCGAATTTGATATTTTTACTTGTCGCGTACAGAATAAACCGTTAAAAACTTATGCCTTTCAACAAATGAAGGCCATGTACTGAGTGATATAAAATGGTGCAAGTAGTTTTTGCGTTACACATAACCAATTTCGGGTCAATTTTAGTAGTAAATCACATACGTTCAGCAACGAAAGCAATATTTCTTAACGAATGTGATATTTATTCACATCTACATGTGCATAATGGAACCCTACGTCAACGGTCCTAAATATAGGATGTCTTCGTTAGTTGACTACCCTCAGCAATGTGCAAAATCTAAGGGAAACCGACTAAATTAAAAACCGACGACAGGAAACGGAATATAATATTGGCTTCCGGGTAAGCACACGACATCTGTCCGAGAACATGGCCCGAGCACAATGTGCCGACAGCTCTCGTAGCCCCCAAGATGTGGTGTTTTTCTGAAGAGGAAACAATAAAAAAATAAGCGTACACAGAGGTATTGGGTTCGGGTGCCATCCCAAACGGAACACTAGGAAGCGTTATAACAAATCTGTAGTTTAGTACTACAAATAAACCGACGCTTCCTTGTCAGGAGCAAGGGTTGCAGGGTTAATAGTGTGTAAAGAGGACCACACATGCGACTTCTGAAAATAGTAGGCACTTTTTTGGGATCCTTTTTACGGTTCGGTAAACATAGGCACGGAAGCATTTTGCCATCGCAGGTTTATTGCTTCTAACGTGATTATTTCCAAGAAGATGTGCGTGTTGTATGCATAGGTAGCATTTATGCTTAATATGTAATGCAGTTGTTGTTTCCTCTGATTAAAACTTGACAAAAGCTATTTAGATAGTCGCACTTTGCAACCTTGCAGACTGCCTTCAAAACTGTTTTCCATTGGCCTCTTATCACTATTGCTATTTGTTACTAGATGTATTGACTTAATTAGAATGACCCCATGTAATTTCTTGACCCTTGTCTTTATGAAACGCATTTGTGGCGACTAATCCAGCAATCTGTACACTACTTAATTTAATGGCTTAGTTAATACGACTATTTATAGTGAGACACGTGGATTAAAATGCTTTACTTCTTCTTTCTCATTTCTTGATAACAATTACGCAAGCTTCAATTGCTGCAGAATCTTTTGTTTCAGTCAAGTTAACGAATTATGCGGTTGCATGCTTATAAGTATTAAATCTAATTTATTCTTTCGAGTTTCCCTAAAATGCTTGTATTTAAAATCGCATGGGATGATTTATTATATTAAGTCCTGTCGCTTTATGCAACTAGCGAGTAGAAACACGGCTGCTCATAATACGGTTTATTTCTCCCATATATTCCCCGTTTGGATGATACTCTTCTATATTTATATCGTACAGGTTAAGGATTTCCATCTCACATGGATCAATCTTTTTTTTAACAAGGGTAAAATTAAACCATAATAACAATATAGCAAATGTGTATTATCTAAAGCAAAAGAAATAACAATATTATGCACACAAACTAATAATACAGTTGTTGGAAACTAGGATGCATTATTTCTAATGCAATCCTTCAATTTATTTGTTTTTCTAGATTTGTTTGTTTTTTATCAAGTTAGCAAAAAACCGATAATTTGTTTTCAATACAAAACGATACGTTTTCGACCAGTGCAAAGTAGACTGCAATTTTTTAACTGAACTAATTGTCTGCAATATTTAAACAAAGGACATGAAAAAATGCAACGTTTTACTCCTACCATCTGCAACGTCTTTAGTTATTTGGCGAACATTTGAAGTAAATTTTTCGCTGTTTCTTTTTCATTAATTCATTCCATTTTACTTATACCTTTCTCTGTTACACAATAAAATTAACAGCCATTAACAATAATTAACCGAAACGTATGTTCCCAATTGCTTATTTCTAAAGTAGATAACATTATTGTATTGCTATAATAACACAGATAATAGGAGCTGCACAGCGGGTAATGTGGCTTCAACATTATGATACTCCTCCATGTAATTGTGATATCGTTAAGGATTTTTAAATGAAACTTTTCTAATAGGCAGACAGGTCGTGGAGGAATGGTTTGTTCCAAATATGCGAAGTCGATTATGTTTATAAGAAAATGGCGGTCATTTCAACATTTTCTGTTTCAAGGAAATTTCAATCGTTGACGATCTTTGTTATTTTAGCATCGTAGTTTGCTATTAGTGCTGTTGTTTACCGATCTAATTAATAATGCATTTATTTATTTTCAATTCATATCTTCGACAATGATCATCTACATTATTTGGTCTTAGCTGCCATTTGAAGTCAGAGGTCACAAGCCACACATAGTAAAATAGCACTTTCTCTATTCTAGATATTCTTAAGTAACTACTGCACATCATATTAGCAGATAGCCCGTTAAAATAAACTACATGTTGGTTAATTATCCGATAGGGAATTGAAAAGTCCAACAAAGTTTATGTATACCGTTCAAGTATAAATGGAAGTCCCTTTAGAAGGAAGAAACATACTAGAGTAGCCATCCTTTATTTCTATACAGTCAGCCCTTGTTACTAGTACTTATACTTTAAATTATTCTTGTAAACTTCGGAAATCCCAGCAACAGGTGGTTCGGTTACTGAAGCTCAAAGCTCTGAAAGCGGAAAGCCGCAAATCACGCGCGTTTCCACGGGTCTAGATATGCTGATCCGCCACGGTGGCTGGTCGCCCTCCTTCCGGTTCCGAGCACCCCGGGTCCAGTTCCGCTGCGCCTATCGGACACCAACCCCGTGGGACACGGACTTCGGGTGCTGGCACTTCCTCTGCGGAAACCCATACCGCGCGCCCGGCGACCGGCGTGCTGACAATTGCAGCAGGATGCGTCCAATACTAACCAATTGGATACGAAGTGGCGTCTAGGCGATTAAATTTAGTTTAAACAGGAAACGCGAGCGTTAAAACCCCGTGGGATGAAGCGGACGTACACCGGCTGATGGTGAAGTGGGTAGCGAAGCAACTTGTTGAAGAATTGTGTACAATAAGAGTTTTATGTGTCGCACTCGACGACAAACCATTCTAGATCTGTTTACGACTTCGTATACTGCATATCTTACCAGTCTCAGCTGTCATTTAGCAACCAAGGAGATCGCACCGTTCTGCTGGCAAGATTATGGCATATTTTTTGGTATAAGCAAGGAATTGGATACCTAACTTTCTAACGGGGCGACGAACTGTTATCATAGAGTATTACTCAAGTTTTACAGAAGGTAATAGGGTATTATGATTATACGGAAGGAATGTCAGAAACGCGTTTCCTTTCTACAAACAAATTTAGACCTCAATTGCGGTTCACACCATGTAGACAATCCAAAAGTTAAATTGGAATGACCTTCCATATCCTTGCGACTTTGCCCCCTAAGATCTCTGAGGGTAAAGGGTAAAGCCAAACTATTTTTTCCGGTGCACTACACATTTGTAATAAATATATCATAATTTTTATTTGAACAACCCCGTATTTAGACTTTTACAATGGTCAAATTATGATGAATCTTCGGTCATTTGTTTTCACATTTTTTTTTAATCTTGTAGACATCCCTGGGACTCTGTAAAGATTAAAACAGCAACAACTGGAATGATGCTCATAATCAACTTAAAATGAAGAGCTACCTCTTGATGTGTTAATTAGCGACATTACCGAAATCAAGGAGTATACTGAAGATGTTGATAGTTAAAAAGTTTAGCCATTCAGTCTAATTGTTTCTTATAAACCAGTATTGTCTTGTAACTACGCAAGCTCTACGTGTAGCAATAAATAACATTATGTAATTGTTTTGAGAAGCTTTCTAACAACGAGCTTAATTTTTCATTCTCTTTACCAGCCTTAACGCTTTCAATTTATTTTTAACGTTTTAGTCTATGCTTATAAATTCATGTTTACTGCTAGTTCTTTAAATTAGTAATAATAATATGATGACATGAGGTTCCTACAACCCAAAAATTAATGAAGAAATACTTGTTTTAGTTCTGTATTAGATCACTGCATTTCATAAAACAAAACCGTCACTACTGTACCGCAAAAGGAGGTGAAACTATGACAGAAAATGACGTAGCGACTCATCACTAAGTGCGTACATCCGCATCGGTTAATTGGGGATGTTTCTTGCGGCAGGATGTCGCCTGTCTAGCTAAAGTTGGATCGCTAACCCGTTTGTTCGTTAAACATGCCCGACGATGGGTTAACTGCTCGATGACTGCTTCAAATCCTTTTAATAAGACGAGCCTGTTYTGCTCTTCTCCACGCGCCGCGGAAAGATAACAAGCTTTCGTTGTTTTGTTTCACAGGGCGACGATATTAAAGTGAGTTTAGACGATGAAATTATGGGTTTTCTTCAATTTTAATTTCCTGTGTTTATGTTTGCGGAAAAAACACTTTCCTTTTATCTCACATCGTTGGAGATCACGAATAGATACGAATTATGTAAATTAGTGAGGCGCTTTTTATCTCCAAGCTGTTGGCGGAACGGAAACTAGTCCGGGCGGTCTGCAATTTATCACTTGCAATGCCGAGTGTGGTCTATTGCAATTTTACAGTTACAGCTTTTTCTAGCACCGCCTGTTTAGTTTTCAGACTTATGACTATATTATTTTATGTTACTAAGCTAGACCAGGTCGAGGACCTGTCTCTTCTTTATGCTTGGGTACCCTCGTTTCGCATGGAGGATTGTACATCTCGTCTGATTTAAGTACAACATATAAAAATATTCCTCAGTTGTCTTTTACACTACATAAAACACAAAATGATGACCTGCAGAAATAGAGCTGTCGTCAACCAGTTCTCTATGTAAGTCGTTACTTCTAAACCTAATTTGAAAAAAGAAACTGAGTAGTGGTGGCTTTAAGTGGCATTTAAAAGGAAAACATTACAGTGATTAACGGTCTTGTTCTTCAAACGTTTTTACTAAGCATATCTCACGACGTATTTCCATTAACAACATCCTGCTTCAGCATTTGTGGTACGTCAACTACTTCATCAAATAAGGTGAATTATTTGTTATTAACCACATATATTACATCATTTCAACTGAGCGCTTGATCAGCAGGATATTTAACATTTAGGTAAGGAGTCTTCCTCGTTCTTCTACAGCGGATGTCGTATTTTGGCAGAACTGACTATCGTGGTATTTTAACAGTAGCCAAGCAACAGTTATCCTTCGTGAAGATACGTAATCAATAATGCAGGATTGACGGGCTACTTCCTTAGCCTGCGGCAAGGTAAGAGAAGACGTCGAACTGGTAGCTGGTCGGTGCAGTCCGGATTCCGCGCCGATGGTTTTGGCTCTCGCTTGGCGCTGACAAGTTTTTGACAAATGAGTCCGGTGGGCAGGTGATTACAACCGCAAAACTCAATCATATTTTAAAGGCCCTGCAGGAAGTTATTACCTCGATCTTTTTTTAACAGATTCGAGCCATGCGTGCCTATATGCAACAAGATCCATCCAAGGAAGAACCACTAAACCGCGTTTTCAATATGCAGCGTTGGAATCAAATTTTTACCAAACCATTTTTCATTTTAGTATTAAATAGTAAAAAGAGCGCAGGTATCAAATGCAAATTTTCCATGTCCATTGCCAAGTAAAAATGTATATAAATCACACATAAGATAACGTAGAAATAGAGAGAGACTTATATTTTCAACGCGATGTTCATACTAGCGGAACTCACATTTCATTTAATACCTCGATGCCTGTAGCATTTTAAAAGTTCTTGCATTATACATATATCTACTATAATACCTAAGAAGCAAAAAAGCTGTTTTTAAAAGAAACTATAAAAACTAATACAAACATGAACAATAAACGCTCGTTTCCAATTATTATTATTTTTTCTTAGTTATTTGAAATTTACAGCACAAAGCGAAATACTTGCAGAGTAAACCAAGTCGGGTAGATGTTGTCCAGTGTGAAGTATTACACATAATTGGAAAATAGATCAATCAAATGTTTAAATTCTTAATAATTCGATATTCGCAGTTACCCTTTTTATCATTGACAGTTCTGGCATAAAAATAATGCGAAATAAGAATCGCTTTTGGTAGATCATCGAAAGCTAGATGGAATCACTAAGAAGCAGCATTTCAGTTATATCAAATTGTAAAACGTTCAAAGCAGCTAAAAATTACTCTATATGCTGTTGTTAATTCTCAGGTTTATTTGCATTTAATCGAATGCACTTTGGCTTACGTAATTCGCCGTGACAATCAACTGGTATGGCTTTGCTTGCTCTAGATTATTTGGAAAACACTGCAACATTTAGGAAAACGGTCGCAATCAAAGCAAACAGGGTATTCTTAAAGAAAAAATATGTGACAGGCGGTATAATAAACAGAAAAAAAACATCAGTTCAAATAAGAAGAAATTGCCGACCATTGTAGCAATATATGTATACACGGAAAGATAGTTTTCTCCGATTATGTCAATTAATTTAGAATTGATCTAAAATGGTCCAATCTTTATTTAATTAACAAAAACGTGAGGAATAACTAGTGGTGTACAGAACAACATAATTCATGTGAGACATTTTTAATGCATACTACGAATTAAAAATGTTTTATTCTCAAACCGCTGCATACCAGTTCTATGTTTATATGTTAACGGCATAATAATCAACCTACATAGCACATCAAAACTGTCGCCCAACGAAACCGTACTACCACCGCATAAATGACCAACTCGCACTTTTAGAGTGCAGTAGCTAACTAAATTACCATTGATTTGCAACAATAACGCACATTTGCAGATAACATCCATTCATGCTCCATGAATGGGGCCTGTAGAAATAAATAATTGATGTTTGCCTATTTAGCACATTTATTTGCACCTAGTTAGTGATTCATTCAAAACCGCTAGTGTACAAAGACGAGTATTTCGGAAAACACTCAAAGGAAATGCCTATCATAGATGTAAGCTGGTTTAATATCCAGCAGGTAGTAAAGATATCCACGGATGTACAGTAAAAGTGAGTAAATCATTACTATAAAATGCAAAGCTGGTCTTGCTTACACGACTATGATTATTGGGGCATTCTGTTAATTAGCTATAGTCTATGGTAATATTCGCACGTAGACGTTAAATAACTCGTTCTAAACGTTGCGCAGGACGTGTCGCAATATCAAAATTATAATTCGGTTACCTCATAAACCATGCGAGGCAAATTAGTTTTCAGCTGATTTTAATACAAATGACTTCCAGTTATGCACTGCGATTCCGGTCGTCTGAATAATTTTCAGAGTAATGCTAGCGGTATTTATGTGTCCGGACTTACATAATTTTAATGTTAAATACCTCGGCCGATTGACCTTTTCGAATGTTATTAAGATGTTTTCTCTTTAGGATGTAGACCACAAAAATCCGTACTGCCCGTGGAGCATGAACGTAATGGATGCATACAAAAAGTGACTTCCTGTTGGGATGGCTTTTGGCCCGTGCGCGCAATTTGTATCATTTGATTCAGTCATGTATAAAGCAGTTTCCGCCTGGCTTTGTCCCCCCTCAATCAGATTTGGTAAATGAAACCTCTAAAAGGTACCGAGCTCTACCATCATTTTGTGTTCGGTTAACATTTATGGTACATTTCTCTAACAAGTAGGTTACGAATTCTTTACGATAACAAAATTTGTTAAAATATACAGGTGAAGTTTTATTTTAATTTTTACATTTTTTGCACTGTTGTGTAGCTACATAATAGATTTCTGACTTCGGAACCTTTTGCAGTTATTTGTGTTTTTGTGGGAAACACAGAACACAGAAAACGGTTGAATACAAATACCACTGAATCATAATTAATATACAATGTTTTCTTCGCCACTTGCTAAGTCGTTCAAGCCTAGAAGTCCAGATTGCGATGACAAAGGCTTATGTCTTTTTTGCTTTCTTCCCTGTACCCTCCCTTTCGTTTTCTACTTCGATTCGTACATTTATACACTCTGAAGAAGTTAAAACGTAATGTTTTCTTCATACAGTTATATCGTTTCTTGGGTTTGGAGAAACTGTCAATCTGTTCGACGCAGTTTAGGGCAAATAAATATTTTGTGGTTGTTTTGAGCTGCGTCCGGTTGCTATGTTAGAAATGCGCAATTTGGTGTAACATCTAGATTACAAGTCACACTTTTGGAGTTCAATATACTTTATGGGTGCATCCTTCAACTACAGGAAATTCTACTATATCTCCAGCAACTCGTAATAACCTTTAAATACAATATAAGGTTGTTTGGATATTCTTTGGTGCTTTTTGTTTGTCTAGATACGTAGATACCTATTTCTTGATAGGACCATTACTATCACTGTACTCTTAACATAATTGTCCTCTCACAGTCACGCTGCAAGCTATTTGTCTACCATTATTTGCGGCAAAGCTGAAGTGGTATATTACTCCACCGGACATTGTTGATTACCTAAGTCAACAACCTGCCTCTTACTGTTAACACCAATCACCTCAACATTCCTGGAAACTGCTCAGAAAAATTATTCGCAGCCAACTTTTCGCAACCGCAGCTTAATCATTTCCCCTTTCTGCATGCAATGACTTAAATATGTGGCTGAAAAGTGCACATTTCAAAGAATGGTCTTTCTACGTCCTTGCTTACAACAATGCTATCACTAAAATCAGTTGTTAACGTCTCGTTTGCCACATCAAGTAAAATTATTTTTCTACCAGTTTATGCAATGTTACTTAGTGGAAAGGTGTGGGAAATATTGTTGGCTATTGTACGTCAGTCTTAGGAAAGGTCGCATCGGAAAAAACGCTGTTGCACAATTTAAACAATTCCGAAAACTTCGCACGTGTTTTATTTGATTTAAATTTTGTTGTCTGCAAATAAACGTGCTAACTCACACCTTTCTTAGTAAATCCACCAGGTACATTTCTAGTGACTAGCATCAACGTATCGTTCTTTCATCATCGATAGCTCCACTGTAAAAATTAACACATCACGACTCGGATGGTCATTAGAAGTTATAAAAGTCAAAACTAATTTGAAATAATTAAGCTTGCCTGAGTTAATTTGGTTTGGTTTCGTGATGCAGCCTCCAGGAAAATTGTGATATTTCGATTACCCAATTAAGAGCGATGCGCGTAAAAATTCCACATGAAGCACATCACTGGAATTTCGCTTTTACTCGTTTGTAATCGAGGACACGCAAGGTTACATTTTTTCGACTTGAGTATTTGGCAGCGTTTACGTTGCAACCGGTTGCTGTGACAAAATCAGAATTCCCCGAACGAGCTGTATGTAAATGACTTTTTGATTATTATTATGGTCAGTCCGTTCACTGTTAATTACTTCTTGAAATAATGTTAGGTAATGGGCAAACCCGGATTGAATAACGGCATCCCAGGATTTGTCATTTTGGTTAACCGCCGAAAGAAACTTTGGTGGTAGAAAAACACTGAAATGGACATGTTTTCCTTTCATTTTAAAGACGCAGAAAAATTCTCTAGTAAACCATACATCAAGATTAATTTATGTTGCAAGATATAATTCTGAAATCCACGCCTTCTTACCTAGTTGCGATGCAAATTATTTCAAAGAAAGTATAAGTCAAGTCAAACATAAAACAGTACTGTACCGAATAAAAGTGGAAGCGATGCAAATGTGCAACTTACATCATCGGATTTCTACGCACGGGTTTGCACCACTCCCATCGCACCTAACCTTAGCACAGGTAGTGATCCATGAATGCCATGCTAATCAAATTGAAATTAAAAGACTTCATTGTATGGGTATTTCGGCTACGGTAGATCATTAAAACGAAATACATATTTTCACGCATCATTTAGATGACTTCGAAGTCAAAAACTGGTTCGCAGTTTGTCGTTCCGAGAATCACGACGTTTATGTTAACGATGTATCTCGCCCACCTTTTCAGGATCCAGCTAGGAGGAAGTAATTGCATTGTACGTTAACCCGAGAGATTTTTGATGCTTGTGATTCACTAGGCAGGAGATTATTGCGGTTTCACTACGGAAGAATAACGCAATTTCACTTGGACGTTTTCACAGCAATATGAATATCGATTTGCTATAACAAGAATTAATTTCATGACTGATTTTAGAGGCAATGGGGAATGCTTTATTCATTATGTTAAATCAGCTGTGTCATTTAGATGATAAAATTTGGATATACAGTTAAAAAAATTGTAAAGGGGTAATAGTATGGACCAAAATAAGCAGAAAAGCCTTAAAGTCTTAAAAACATGAGTCATGAATGATTTATTTTTTTAAACATTTATTTACAATCATTAATTACAAAGGAACAAATGCAGGGAGAGAAGAAGAAAATACAGGAAGATATACAACACGAAGATACTAAAACATCAAGAAATGTCAAGCAAATATAATGAAAGTATCGAAAACAAGTTCAGAAATACACCCAGCGCACAAGAAAGGATCCAGACGTATTTTTTAATACATTTGCTTCTGTTGGAAACGCATCGTGCCGCTATTTGTTCTTAGTAAATGAAACTGTTTAGCAAAGAAAGTAAAAGGCAGAAATCGCGTTTAAACTCGTTTTCTTTTATTTTTTTTAAACCGCGTCGTATTAGCTGTAACACCTCTGAATCGACCTCTAGATAGCAAGCATTCGTTAGGCATTTGTCAGTTACCTACTGTCATACTGACAAACAGCTGAAAAACATCGATTCAGAGAGACAGGATCATACACAAGAAAGTTTTGGCCGGACAGAAGAAGATGTACAAATCATCAAGATGATAACTTTAAGACGTCAAGAGTGTTGCGTAACAAGAACAGTACTGCAATTGGGGTGAGGAATGAAATGGAGGAGGTGAGAGGAATAGCTGTAAGTGGAAGAACTGTAAGGATAAAGTTGAAGGAATATGGATTAAGTGCAAGAAGACCACCAAACGGTCCAGAATAAACCAGGGGTATTGAGGAATGGAGCAAAGTTCTTTTCAGCGATGAATCTAGATTTTGTCTCCGATTACCAGATGGTCGCCAGCGAGTATGGAGACGAACTGGAGAAAGATTTGCACAATGCTATACCCTTCCAAGGCTTAGCTATGGGGGTGGCTCGATATTGCTGTGGGGAGGTATTGGTGTTGAAGCTCGAACGGAATTAGTGGTCCATGGAAACAGACTGAATTCGGATAGGTGCATTCGCGATACCTTGGAGCCCGGTGTTGTTCCTTCTACCCCATTTGTCGGCGATAACTTTTGGTTTATGCAAGCCTGTCCTCACGTTGCACGCATCGTAAATGACTACCTGGATGAGGTGGGCACCCCACGCATTATATGGCCAGCAAAAAGCCTGGACTTAAATCCGATAGAGCACGTCTGGAATATGCTTGGAAGAAAGGTCAGAGCTCAAATTCCCGCCCCTGCAACTTTGGCAGCACTCAGGAAAGCACTAGTACTAGAATGGGAAAACCTTGACCAGGGAAACATTCGGAACCTCTTTGAGAGGATGCCAAGACGCATAGAGACCGTAATACGAGCTCGAGGAGGCAATACACAATATTATTCTGTTTGATTCTTGCTTTATCTATGTTCCTCATGTTGTTCTGTTACTTCTTTGTCAGTGTTGTTTAATTAAATTCAGTATAGGGCTTTATTCTGGTGTTTAATTTATGAAAAACGCAGGTAATCTTCATCAGAAATATAAAACTTAATTATGTTTCTTAAAAACAAATGATTACCTAATACAACACATTTTTTGGCACAAAAAGCGCATGGATCTTTTTTTTTGTTGTCAAATATCGCTAAATAAGAAATCCCACCCGTCTTCGTGGAAAAGTTTGGTACCCTCTAATGACAGGCAAAAGATGACCTGGAGCACCATCATGCTGGTACCTCATTTGTTGCCTTGTGTCTAGCGGAATGACGTCAAAAAGACGTGTTAGAATTTCTTCTTCTGTTGTAGAAGACGTCGCGCGTCAGACTTCTATGGCATACACGACCATATGTACATGAAGTGATTGGCGATTAAATCTACTTTAGACATATCCATATGTGCGACATGAGGCAAAGTTACTTTGGATCACTCTAAACAAATCAACGTCAGTTTATTCCCATCTATTATCTATTGAATATGTTTTTCATGGTAGAAAACTGCAAAATTTGGGATACCTCAGGAAGAAATCGACCATATGACTGAGTCAACAATCAGACTCGTTAATGAGTACATGGTTCTGTAACGATTTACGTATACCGAAAAAGTTTATTCAAATAAAACGGTAATAACTAGTGTTCTTGTGTATATGACGACCCCTGCTTATCGGGGATTAAGCTGGTACAAATTTTGAAAGCGAGCATGAAGTAATTTCACATAAAATGCTGGACTTTAGCTGCATAAAAACGTTATGAAGAGCTCACGTTCTTTTTATCGTACGAATTACGGTTAAGTGTTTATAAAAATAACCAGCGTCTAATATTAATTAAATAAATTTGTAATTACACTTGAAGGAGATGCCAGTTTACGCAGGACCGATAACGCCTTGCCCCAAATTGTTCGCACTGTGCTTATGTTCGTTTCAAAGCCAAAGTTGATTGCTGTGTTAGTACAGTTGCAGTTAATGGGTTATTAACTGAGTTTACGGATGTTTAGTGTTACGAAAGCAGACACATTATACTACACCACATTTGCATTCAACCTGTGTCAGAAATGCCGATAAAGTGGCCGTTAGTAGTAATAAGCTGTGCGCTTAAATTCCGGAAGATAAAATTGTTATTGTATAATGAAAATGTCATGAACCTCCGAGGAAGTAATCCAGCGATATTACCTCGAATTTTATTGATGTAATCTTTCATGCGTGGGCTGCCGTTTTAAGCTTCCTCTTTACAACGAATTGGTTCCTATACCGTGTTAAAAGATAATTAGCGCGCTTTATTCTTCTGCACTTCTGTTTGTGGGAAATAAATATGCTGTTTGATTTCATCTACCTGGTACTGAACACACCGCGATGTGTAACCGTGATGATCTAAAGCGGTTAGATCACCGCTTTTAAATGTCGAACGTTACATAGCGGATGCACGGGCGCAATGCGAATTTTCTTCACGGACTAAACTGAATTCGCTTTCTGAAAGTGAAACATTGCACCTGACAGAAAATCGCCGTCAGACGTATGCTTGTTGTCCAAGCTACCGACAACGCGGAGGGCGTGGTGGCATTTTGATAAACGTCCGGCTTGGCCACAGACGAAATCCGTCAAAACATGTGTTACACAAGACGTCATACTTCTTCAGCTTCTTCTGCATGTGTTTAGCGTAGCGAAGAATCCGGTATTTAGCTCTGTGATAGGTAAGTAAGGTACTAATAGCTTTATACAAATGAATAGCTAAATATGTGATTTACGTCTTGTAGTTATTCGATATTGTTTGAGGTACCTTCTTTTCACAGCAAGTTTGAAATAAGGAAACTAAAGTTTTCATCTCTTTTAAGAATATCCAGCACTATTGAATGCCGAACGTGGTTTGTGGACAGTGGTTGAAACCATTCTCGTGAGTTAGTTTTATGTCTATGTGTTCCACAAGACTCAATTTTAGGACCGCTGCTCCTTATATAAGTTATAATTTACTCTAATCATTTATGTACGCAGATGATATCAAGCTTTACCTTAGCTAACTTAAATGACAGACCCGGTATAGCAATTATAAAAAAGGGTTGAAAAGCACTGTGACGTTGATCGTTATTCTTTATTTGATGGTATTCTTTATCACGAAACTATTTTGTGCAAAATTTCACTTATCTACGTAACAAAATAGCCTTTTAGTCAGATGTTTATAACGTTACTAAAGATGCAAAGATGTATAGGAGTACATAGCATGACTTCTTGGAAAAAATCATTTTCAAATGATTCTACAGTTATAAAATTGTCCATTCTGCATCTGAATTTAAAGCGTTAACGCCTAGCTTATTTAAGATAGGATTGTAAGAAAATTTATTGATATTTTAGTGGTTAATACTACATGTTAGTACAAGTTGAATGTGGTCATCACAGAATGTATTCTGCGTCTATATCTGAACCACACCCTGTAACTGGTTAATTATTATTATTATTACTATCAACATATATTTTTAATTTAGTAGATTAGTGACTTCCTTTTCAAAGGAAATGGTAAAATTTTGCATATTTAGATATATAATTTATGCGTACTGCTTTGTAACTAATCTTTTTCTTCACAGAAGAAGTTTAAAACAAGTTAACATCTAGATCGAATTGTCATGGATTGAATAAACATGCTACATAATAGGTAATAGTTGAAGATTTGTTTTTGGCAGCAAATTTACTAAATACTACGTTCTCATTTTTTAGTTGTGCAAGTTGTCTTATCATCAAAACAAATATGGATTCTCAACGAAACACGTAAATTAAATCACGAAAAGATTTCCAAGAATTACCATCGCTTTTTTATTCTTATGGCCACATACATTTTTATCAAATACAATAGATTTCAGTTTATCTGTTTTCCTTGCTTTTTCATTATTATCTTGACTGGGGAAATTGTAATGCGTTATGCGCAAAATTGTTTAAAGTGTAAAAAAGTTCAGTAACTTCAAACAAGCAACTTACTTAAGATAATCAAATGTTCCAGTTTTAGTCAAGTAATTGTAGCAAGACTCTGCATTAGATTAATTTATTATATGGGATTTCTTAATTAATTTTTATCATGGTTACACAAATTGAAACTGAAAAAAAGAATCGGTACTAAATTTCAAACGGATACTATACTGATTATAATACCTGAGTGTATTCCAGATATATTGATTTTGGAGGCGCTCTRGCATACCTAAATAAAATGATCAGATCAGATTTTTGTTAATTTCTTTTATTTTCTTACGATTTTCAATTTTTTAAATAGCAAAGCCAACTTGCTTTATTTACAAAACGTCACCCTGGCTTCGCGTATAATCATGTTTCACTACGTATTATATAAAGCCAAGATTATCATCAAAAACTACCAGAGCAGAGCGGTTCCAGGCAGTCGCAAATATTATGGCATGAGGTATAAATATTTAATGCGGTGATTCATCCAGGTGACTGAGAGCGAAAATTTTACTGCGTCCATGTGTTGCTTTCAAACCACATGGTGTGCATTTTAGCATAATGTTTATCTTGACAGACAAAAATACTTTAACATTCTTTATGTTTTTTATCAGCCATGTCCAAAGAAACCAAAATAACAACGTATTTAAAGGTAGGTGTGCGTTCTTAACTAAATCGCGCAAATTTTTTATGAATCACAACGGAACGTGATTCAGTACTTAAGAAAGCTTTCTTATTTATTTCGGCGTCTTATGTACTTGTTAATAACGTGTTTTATTGTCCCAGTTTTACAATGACTGTTATAAATGCAAACCATGACACTATTTAACTTCGGAACTGCAAACAGACGTTGTGTACCTTTGGGTGATAATTGTTTTACACCTACCGCAATAAATAGTACAGCCAAAAGTTAATAAAAATGCTGTCCCTACGTTTGAACGATTAGAAAGTTTATGACCCTTTGGATTTTTTCGTTTGCAACTAGTAATCCAAAGACATTAATCTAAATGGGATTTTGGCCGACTGCGTCTTGCTCCACATCGCTAAAGGAAAATTCAACGCTCGATGAGGCAGAAAACCCCCTCGCATCTTATCTGCAGAAAGTAACCTTCAAATAACTATCGTTGTTTATTAACGATTACGTTTAACGCAGCACAAGTGACTTGTTTGCTTATTTCCAAAGACGTCTGTTTGGCTGCGCGTTTTAGGTTATCAGTAGCTAGTTCGAATTCTCCGTTTAAATAATAAAGTGTCGGTAAATATTTGCGGGCTTGTTATGGGAATGGCTGCGAGAACGATGCGCGAGTCCTTGGTCTTGGAGCTTATTAGTTTTTGTTGGTGAATTTGCACGCCGTCATCCTTACACAAAAGGGCATTCAAGGCGAGTCGCGATTAAGAGGCGTTTAGCTTTTATATAGACTCGTGTTTTCATGGATATTATACGGATAAATCGTGTTGCATCGCTTACGTATCCGTGGAGGTTAAGGATACTAGAAAGTTCAGCACTTTTTAAACGCTGAGTTTACGTTTCCTCGAAGTAAGCGTACGGCATTAGGTTTTTGGAGTATTAGTCAACGTTAAACATATATATGTATATATGCGTATGCGTGCGTATGTGTGCAAATTTCCTCTATACATAAATCTTGCTTGCTTTCTTTATTTGTTCCTATTTCACAGTCAGGCCAGTAATGCAATGTTTTATAAATGTCTAATAAAAGTTCCTTGCGCACTTTAAGAATCTGTGTTTAACACAGGAACAGAATAATTACGAAAATATAAACATACGATACGAAATATATCACATAAACAACAATTTTTTGGGGCAGTTCATACCCGTTTTCTTATCGAGTAAAAGAATAATAAAACGCGATTGTCGAAAAATGTGGTAAAATGAATTTAGGGCAAATTCAATATTTGTTTCTAAAATTATGCAGGGCATTAACCAGCAGTAATCAATATTTAACATTTCTGAACACTCGCTGTCTCTTGAAAACAGTGACAAAAAGTTAATAGTCTGACGTTTCGATTACACCTGTAACCTTTGTCAAAGACGAACAAACTCAAAATTTGCCTGACACAAGTTCAAACAAAATTTTGAAAGTGTCAGGCAAATTTTGAGGTTCTTCGTCTTTGACAAAGATTACAGGTGTAATCGAAACGTCAGATTATTATATTTTTGTCAGTGTTTTCAAGAGACAGCGATCTATCCGACAAAATATTATCTTATATTATGGACGCTGAAAGCATTCACCCTCGTATTTCTGGGTACTGCTTTGGAATTGTATGGATCTCAATATTCTTTTAACACGGAGTCCAAAATAAGCAGCTCTGCGAATATTAATCTGGTAAACTCAATGACGTATGTCTGCTTGGTTCACAACAAAAAGGAAGGTGCAAATTGGTGCACCTTGAATACACCTTGAATACATTTGACAAAAATTGTAGCAATTTTAAAAAGCACATAACAAGTACCTTTATCTGGTACCAATGGTAATAGTTCGTTGGATGTAGTTGTTCGGATACTAATGTCTGCGAACAAAAATCGAGATATCTATATAGGAATCGAAAAATATTTTTACACAAACTAATACCTACATGCCATCAGCCATTTAAAATAATAAAGTTAGCGTCTACTTCCGGTATAACCGGAAGTGAAATTAATCCAAAAATATTTTCATTCTACTCGCCTGTACAATAAGGCACCCTTACAAATTTTCAAATGAATACTCATAAAGCAGGTTTAAGTTTAGACACACTGTTTGTCAAATAGCACCACCTCAACTTTTGGTGTATGTTAAGTAATTAAGTTGGTCTAACGATCTTTTGTCCACTCTTTTGAGATTTAGGCAATACCACTATATGGTCGTCGCCGACATAGAGGGAATGTGTAGGCAAGTTTTATCCATCCAAGTGAACGATCATTAGAGCAAATAATAATTTAGAATTTCATTAGCAACTATCGGAGTTACTGTCACCTATGGGAAAATATCATTTCATTAATGTCAGATTACATATGAAAACAAGTCGATCTATTTTAAGCATCTTCTGTCATTGTGTAAAATTATATGTCGTCTGCCTTCTGACAATTTTCCAAATAACAGAATGAAAAATAGAAGTAACCAGTCACACTTTATATCATCAAATGTTGCTAAATGCTTACAAAATAGCGAAAATGGTACAAATATTTCATAAAAACTATTACAACAAAAATTTGCATTTTTTCACAGTAAAATGGTTCATATTATTTATTTTTTGGGTAGATAAACCACAGTTGGCTACAAGTTGTACATACAAAAATACACGAAAGACTATATGCCCATTTTTTATTGATTTTTATTAGGTTTATACAGAAAATGGGTTAAAAGTAGTGACTGAAGCGATTAAAAATCTAAATACATACATGTACTTAGTCGATGCTCAAACATCAAACGAACTTCCGTTTCGAATATATTACGACAMAATAAATTTGATGTTCAGGTTTACCAATTTTTGTATTTCAATTTATGACATTTTTAAATACTTTTATATAAATTATTTTAAGCTAAACAAGTAGTCGCGATTTTATAGAATTAAAATAATATCTGAAAAACTTGTTATTTTAGAGATGTCATGCCCACATTTAATGAAAAAGTTCAAATATTGAATTCGTTGGTTAATACCCGTATAAACAATAGAAGCGGAAATATTAATACGGCCTGAATTAGCTGTTTTTTTATAAGTAATTTCCAATGTTTATTTTTTCAATTAATGTTTGTCTATCTTTGGAAGAATTTTATTACTTTGATGTTATTTTATTTATACAAAGAATACAACTGGCTTGACAGAAGGATTTGCAAACCAAACAACCATCTGCATTATCTGGCTCAGGCAAGTGTCGGTACAGGGCCGTATCCTGTTTCTTTTACTGTAAATTCCGTAAATGTGGTGTAATTCATATTCAAAGTTCTCATTTTTTTACGTATTTGAAGGGAAAAATAAAAGGTTATAAGTACCACAAACATTAGTCGCCGCAGTAGGGCATAAACATCTAAGTAATACCCTAGGTAAATAAATAACTATTAACGACTAGCAAATTCTTTGAAAATAAATGTACTTAAATATGATTTAGGACCTTTTTCAATTACATTAGTCGGTTACATGTATAACACTATTAAAAGAAGTTTTTAATTTTTAGTATCTATAATTTTCACTGCAAAACATTAAATAAAGATCTGAATTGGATTGCACAAGATTAACAAATGGAGAATAAACTATTTGAAGGAAATTATTTGTACGAAACGTGATTTCATTAGTACGATACAGCAAAAAAATGTTGTGTAGATAATAAAAAAAGTTGTGCCAGTGAGCTGCTGCACTACACGAACTATCTACCTACGTAGTTTTTGTAGTAAATATAAATATAGTACTTTATTTAAGTAAAGTTTTTGCAAGGTGTTAAGCTTTTATTACATGATTACTTTAAATGCGGCCCTGGAAACTTTACCGACTCGTGGCTAGCAAGCGTGTTGAAAATTATAGTTTGCTATCTCCATTACTATTCCAGAGATATACGAACTTATTTTGGTAGTTTAKCTCCGCTTTACAAATTAAGATATAATTATTTACAATCTCTTATAATATTAAGAATATCTTTAAAACTGAAATATTACAAATGTTGTGGAAGGCYTAAATCTCATTTAAACTCTTAACAGTTATAAGAACTCCCGACCAGTTGGTATTAGCACAGTATATCAATTCTTCAAATTCAACACTTTATTTTAGGTTAACCCACTCACATCAAATCATTATTATAGCACTGGGCATAATAACTCAAGATTTCTGCACTGCACATCCTTTCATTGTTGAGTTTTGAAAATAGGAATCTATGCATTTCTTAGAATACAATTTAAAAGACTATTAACCTTGGTATTTAGAGTTTCTTTGTTTTTAACTCATAAAAGTGTATATCATCAGCGCATAACACATGAACAATGTACAGTTATTGCTAAACGCCAACTATAAAGTCCAAAATAAGTAATAATATCGCACCTAATAAGGATCCTTGTGGCACACAATGTTAATCTGAAGTAGTTTTGATAAAGTTTTCTTGCTACGATTGCAAAACATTTTCTGTCTTATTTCTTTTTTAATTAACTATGTAAAATATTATAGCTGTCGTGTTTCTGAATTTTTATTACAAGAGCTGAAAATTAGTTAATTATCAAAAAAATATATCAATTTAATTGCGATAAACATTTAATGTAATCCCAGGAGCCACTAAAATTCTTCATAGTATTTACAAAAACCAAAACATTTCGTCTCCAAAAAGAAACCATGCTTAGAACGAACAATTCTAATTGCACTACCTTGCCAAAGAGAGACGGTGACCTGCACCCAAAATTACAGTAGTTTCCACGTAACTTGTTGTAAACACTGTCCGCACGCACGCAACAATCACTATCAAGCACGACGACGCTCCAGCGAGGGCTTTACGGCGACTGTGAGCTGGAGCTCGACAAGACTGTTGATGAGGTCTGGTGTGCCCCGAACGGTCGCCTATGACATCGCCGTTTACCGCCGGGCTACCCAGACACTCCACAGAGTTAGATGGCAATGATGCAGGTAGCATTTACCTTGTACGAGGTGTAAACAAACCCTCGAGGTTGAGGATATATATCTTTTGGTAGATCCCTATCAGGCGTTGGTGAACAGACGGGTTAGTGCCGACAGAATGGGAACATAAACCAAATTATGGCTGCAATAAATACATTCAAATGTGCTAGCTTCACTTTATTACTCGACAAGAGGCAGAAGTCTTCGCCTAAAATTGCACAGTTGCGGCACTGTTTTAATAATTACCTTTTGATATGGTGAAGTGAATTAAGCCTATAAACATGGACGTTTACATTATTATTAGGTGGGTTATAAAAATGGATTAACAAGTGCGAAAAGGTATTGAAATGTTTCTTTTCTACTTGTATATATAGAGTCCTGTAGAAAAAAGCCAAGTTATCCAATTGCGAGTACAAGACTTTTTTGCTTCCTTCAAACATATCTGCAATGGTTTCTTTTAGAGGTTTGATAGATTAAAAAACTAGTTCACATTGGGTGAGCTATTTCCCGAAAGAAGATATTATGTTGGACTTATGTAGCGCTGAAGTATAGTAAAACAGTAATCAAAAACATTTGACGTCATTGTCCATTAATATCTGGAATGTACAGACTTAAATAAGCATATTGTTTTTGCATTTTGCACTTGAATGTTGTGATAATGCAGAACAAGCCTAAAACTCAAATATATAAAAGTTCCAACTTCAAAAGCAGAACTACTTATAAGATTTTTCAATTATTTTTTTCCATAGTAAGAGGTTTATTCATATCATATTACGTCCTTACTATAGAGAATGAAACCAATATACAAACTTTAGAATTTAAGATCATATTTTCTCGGAAAGATCGCTTTCTCTTGAAAACAATGACAAAAAGTTATAACTCTGACGTTTCGATTACATCTGTAATCTTTGTCAAAGACGATAATTTTTATGAACAAAAATCAGGTTGTGCAATGGGTTCACCTCTAAGTCCTGTAGTAGCCAATTTGTTTATGGGTAATTTTGAACAGGTAGCGATGAACAGTTTTCATTTTAAGCCAAAATGTTGGTACAGATATGTAGATGACACTATTGTTATTTGGCCCCACGGTATAGAAGAGTTAGGTAGGTTTCTAAATCATTTGAACAGTCAAAATCCTGACATAAAATTTACTATGGAATTAGAAAGCAATGGCAGTCAAAAGAATAGTCTTATAAGGACGTTATTTGTTAAAGCACAAGGGATTTCAGACGAAAGTTCTTTACAAAAAGAAATATATCATCTTAAATCAGCGCTAGTGAGAAATGGTTATAGCAGTAAGAATATTTGGTCAGTTTTTAATAAAAGTGCTCGTCAAAATCAAATAAATTGTCAGCCAGGACAAAATAAATTGAAGTTGAGTTTGGCTTATGTACCAGGCCTTTCGGAAAAATTAAAGAGGATGCTCAGTAAACACGATATTTTAGTTCTTGACATTACATATAATAATTTAGATAAAATTTTAAGTTCTACTGAAGATAAAGTACATTTAGAGAGTAAAGGTGTTTACAACATTACTTGTTCTTATGGCAAGTGTTACATAGGTCAAACTAAAAGAAAAGTAGGTACGCGTTTGAAAGAACACAAATGTGCTACTAGGCTGCAACAGATAGATAAATCTTCCGTAGCTGAACACTCATATTTGACTAAACACATGATACACTTTGATAAAACAAAAATTTTACATAGAGAAAAATATTATCACAAACGTGTAATAAAAGAAGCTATAGAAATTTGTAGGAATACTAATAATTTTAATAGGGATTGTGAAAATTATGAGTTATTTGACATTTGGACATCTCTTGTATAAGGTAGTTTCGCTTCCTTGGTGATTTGTTTATTTACTTTCAAAATTTTGTTTGAACTTGTGTCAGGCAAATTTTGAGGTTCTTCGTCTTTGACAAAGATTACAGATGTAATCGAAACGTCAGACTTATAACTTTTTGTCAGTGTTTTCAAGAGACAGCGATCTTTCCGAGAAAATATTATCATATATTCACCATCGTATAATCTTCAGAATTATTATAAAATCAATGACAAACTCAAAATAACTATTTTAGCTCAAAATGCAGAATTTAAATACTGTGATTGCTGTAATAATAATAATTTTCTGTTAAATTCTCATGCATTTTTAATCCTCTATTACTTGTTTATACCGATGTCTGTAAAATACTCCGCTATAAGATGCTGCTGTAAGTCAATTGCACATCAATTTTACTTAGTGATTCACCCTGCCTATAATTTATCACAGTTTATTAATAAGGGACTTACCTCTTTAAATTTTAATGGTATACGTATATTGTAGGTAAGCACTTCTAGTTGAAGGGTTGGCTACGGTTGAGGCCAAAATTATAAAGCACCGAGTTAAATATTCCCCAAGACTCAAATCAATATTTCTTATATTCCAGTGTCGCCCCTTTGCAGACGATAAGAGTCCACTTCCAGGAAGCGTATTAGTCATTTGCGAAAGGGTACAGGCATTTACCTCTAAAACGGTTACTTAGGTGAAGAAGTACTTGCAAAAGGTATAAAATTTAGGGAAACGGGGTATATTTTTATTACTAGCAGTTAGAGTACTTGCTGGTCTGGCTACGTGGGTAAAATAACTGTAGAATAACATGAGRTATCTTTTATTTAGATCTTAGCATATTAAAAAGAAGAATGCAAGATTATATGAAAGTGACTTGAGCATTTAGCTTGTAATTGTAATCACCCAACAAAAATAATTTTCAGTGAAAGAAAGTTTTTATTGTTAGCAGTGCTGTTAGTGGTGTCAGTGCTTATTATAATTAATACCCAGTTTCCTTTATAAAATTCTGTGTTTATGCTACAATTAATTATACCAATATTTTTGATAAATATTAAAGGTAAAATAATCTTAAGTCGCCAGAAACTTGTTGCATTAAAGCCTTTAAAAAATAGATCTTGCCGTAATAATGTCTCTTTTCCATTGATTATAGATCCAATCCGTAGTAATAATTCTTTTGTAAATAATTTAAGCCCACTATTTATATTATTTACTGTACCCATTCTTAATTAGCTTGACTTAATTTATGTAGCACTACTAGGTTTGTCATTTATTGTTCGATTACTCACAAATTTGCACCACTCTATTATATTTTCTTTTGACCCAAATGGGTAGATTTGGGTGGCTACGTCTTTGCTTCCAAAAAACATTTTTTTACTTGGCGTAGGCTTTTCGTGCCATTAACATAACTAAACCATTGCAGTTGACATTGCTCTATATTGTTTATCTATGTGTATGGTATGTCTAAGTAATTTTATTTTTTTATTCATCCTGCTAAGTACAATGGGAGTTGTATTCATAAGGAATTTAATCGCTATAGCCTGCGAACGACTAATTTCTKTGTTAACACCCAAGATTCGGAARTATACAATAAGAGTGCTTTTTGCAACACTCCGAGGTTCACAATTTATAGTAATGAGCTGTCTTAGCCCTCCTCATTTTATTCAAGGCACCTCTTATTTATTAAGGGCAAAATACATAATTCTGCATTGTACATAGCACATCTAATGTGAAAAGAATCTTCCACTGATATCTTGTAACTGTGAAGTTAATGTCAAATGGTATTATAGATGTTATCAACCCACAATCTAAAATATAACTTTCTATGTATCTCCTGGTCATCATTTTCACATATTCTTCTGTAAAGAGTGAACTAATTGTTTAGATAATAATTAACACAAAATATAATATCAGAAATTGAAACGACGTAAATCTGACTTGTTTAAACGATTCGACTAATGGAATTATCGTTTCTGATCTAAAAAGTTTAATGAAATGCAGACGATGTGTGTTTCAGGTAATGACAAAAGTCGCTATAAAATATGCGCGCATATTTTGTTCTCATAACGCAATAAAACTCTTTTCAGGTTGATTTGATCACCATCCCGCATGCAAAAAAAGTTATCACAAGTATCCTAAGGCATTCATAAGAATGAAATTATAATGTTAAAAACTAAAATTTTCAATATTTCTTGCCCACAATTTTTTTGTTTAAATCTTGCAAGAGAATTTATATCACATCGTAGATGGTTGTCTAGCATCAGTATCAATGTTGGTTCCTTCACACTACCACGACCTTTGTGGCTATCCCGCATTATTGTAATTTAAAAGTCTAGTTACCTGTTCAACAATTAGCTTGCTTATTATGTGCGCTTCCTGAGTTGATTACCTTTCAAGGAAACGGACGCGCATATTTTAAATTTCGAGGTTCTGAATACGCCAGTCTGTTGTAAAGAATTAAGTTTTAAAAAATAACGGTATATTTCGAATATAAACTTTCAAAATGAGTAACAAATACGTATATATGTACTATAAAATTGTGCATCAAACAGAACCAAATAATTTAAACACAAAACGCTTCTTTCACGATTTAGACGAATGCTTGGCTTTGAACCTTTCAATCTTTGCCTTTAAGCCGTCCTCGCGCTTCTTGATTGTTTTATGTTCTGTAAGTCTTTCGTTTTCTTTTCTCTTGAGTTCTTGTATCCTGGAAGAGAAAAAATGCTGACACCCTTTACTATAGACAGTAAAATACTCACTTTTCCTTTTCCATTCTTATCAGTTCTTTCTTAAATATATCCTTAAAGTCTACGCAAAACTGAAACCATAACTCAAAAAATTCGCTAGGAGGTAGTGTCTCTAACGTGCCGCTCTTTGGCCTAAAATGATAAAACTTCATGGTATTGATAAATCTAACTTTGCATTCTTCCAGGTTATCCATTTGTGCTGCCAGCTGCTTCTTGGAGTTCTCCAAGAAGGTACTCATTTTCTCCTTGAACGGCTGCAAATTTTCAGGCGTAGAGGCATCGATGACTTTCTGTGTTTTATTTTCACAAGCTAAAACAAACAAGGAAATAAGCTACTGAGTGATAAATATGTATATTGTTACAGATCTTCATAGCTAGGAATTTTACCTTGCAATTGTTTTGTCAGCTTGTCCAAATCTGCTCTGACGTCATCAAAATTTACCGTCGCTGCTCTTTTTATGTCCCCTGGTTCGGGGATTGGCAGTGGAATGTTGGGACTGAAGGGAACAATTTTCTTGATGTACGACTGTACTATAAAGTGTAGCAAGGTTATCGATGAGTCCTTGGATTTCACGTCTTTGAGTTTTGATAGAATTTCCAATCCAAAACCATCGGCCTGCCCTCGTGTTAAGTTACCCCCATTCATATAATTGCCAAGTGTTAGAATAATCGCCAAGACTTCTTTTAGTTCCGTGCTGTTAGTAAGGAACTGCAAACACACCAAAATTTAATTACTAGTCATGGTCAGTTTAAAGCTATTTTCTCACATGAATATGTATATAGGTTGAATTTACTGTGCCGCAGTAGTGACATTTTTATATGCCTTTAATGATAATCTAATTAAGAATTAAGGAATACTAGCTATGAACCCAGATCACAACCTGTTTTTATAATATTATGTACAGCAATATATTTGAATGCGTTTCAAGAACAGGCAGTTAGTTTTCTACTCTAAAATTATGGCAGTGTTTACAACTAAATGAAATGGAATACATAGTGGTGGGGATCTTAATTTATAGAATTTTTAAATATTTAGTTTAGGTGATTTTACACTCTGCCAGTGTCAGTCTTCGTCTCTATGTTATTGATATTTTATATTTAGATACAAGGACCCATAATGAATAAAAAGTTTTTGGTTGTTTAGCGATGGTGGTATTAATCCTATTTTATTTTGTTGTTAACATCAATACTGAATATAGATTCCATTAGTACAACGGCAGTTAGGATTAGGTACCATTGATTATATTTGCTTTTTAATCAGAGGTATACTATTTTGGTTTGAAGGCTTCCGTGGTTGTTGTCGATGACATGTTGTTTTCCGGGCTGGTTCCCACGTTGGTTATTAGACCTTGACGTTTCGACMCTCATGTCGGTGTCTTSCTTAGAAGTTTCAGTTTCAGAGCTACTTCTGAGGAAGACACCGACATGAGTGTCGAAACGTCAAGGTCTAATAATCAACGTGGGAACCAGCCCGGAAAACAACATGTCACAGGTATACTATTGTAATAATACTTTCCGGTTCTGACACTAACTTCTTTATAAAACGCCTGATTATGATTTTAACAATAATAAATTAGAAGATACCCCGCTTATTGTATTGTTATTAGCAATACCTAGTCGTACGCTTAATAAATAAAACCAGTTAATGTTGTTAAACCAGTAGAGCAGATGATACAAAAAAGTTACTTTAATAAAAGTAACCATTGCAATTGTTATAACGCAAAATGTATATTATGTAAATCGTTTTATCCACTTTGCGTTAATAATGGATACATTATCAAACCGCAGTTTAATCATTAAACTTTTTTTGCAACCTACAGCTTATTTCTCTAGGCCCATCACCACGTTTTGGCAAATTACTGCTTCTTCTTTTAACTTCGCTCGCTGAACTAGCTCGGTAATTAATTGTGCATGTAGTTCTTCCTTAGATAAATAATTAGCGCCTACATTGGTTTTAGACCTTACAAATATCGAATAATAGTAAAGCAATATGTTTTAGGTGTCACTTAGTTAACTGTTGTTTGTATTTTGAATAAGCTTGGTTTTTGGGTACAAATCCGTTAACTCACTTAATCGTTGGTAAAATAGTCAAAATTTTAGAGGAGACAATAAAGTCCAAGCTCGCATAAATCCACAATTTTTACATTATTATACTAGTTAGTTTGCGTCAATCACATTTCCACTATAAATGTTATATATGTAAAGCCTGGGAATGAGAACATTCCGTTATGTTAGAACTACAAAGTCACAGAACATCTTTAACTATTAACACGCAAGACACAGGTACGGCATTGATCTAAGCATATGTCTGCATTTGAACTAATATGCATGAGACCACCAAATACTACATAACACTTTTATTACTCATATTACTGTATAGTATTTTCGGGAGCTGCAAAATACATATTTGAAATACCTAATTTGCCGCAAACTTTCTGTAAAACTAAGAAAAATTTCTTAGCCTAAATAGTGTAAGAGCCAGTGATGCTCGAGCTAGCGTCATCGGGGATGTTAATAAAAAAATTAAGAGCAATAGCTGGCATATTAGCAAGTATTAACCTCCACGCTGAGCAAGCAAATTCTGAACCCACATATCTTAATTAGTAGCTCAAAAATTGATTTTATGCAAAATGCATTATCCCGAAATTGAACAAAAATGCATGATATGATAGGTGGCAACGAGCACTTTCAGAAAATACATGCGTTAGTAAGTGTCTAGCCGCTGTATGTTGATGGGGTGCAAAGGGGTCGTTTTCAACTGTGTGCCTGAAAAATTTTTGAATCTTGCTAACACTCTTAATATATATTGCAAAATTGCATTAAAATTTTCATGTTTATGAAGTAATTTCAATAATTTAGCTAGATATTAATTGATTTTTCAATTTTTTACGACTATATTAGGTGTTACCCTGAAGAAGGGTAAAGGTTTTACCTTTATACCAAAGGCTTGATTGCCACCTATTTTTTTTTACTAACATGGCATAACCAAACCTTTAGTATATAGGCAAAACAAGTTCTATGGCGTGCTATCTGCATTGATGAGCTGTAATGACAGCGAAATAGATCTATCTATGGTTCATTGCGGTTCAGACAGCATAGCATAGACATGCGCTTTTTAAGTGTCTTCTTCTACGTGAAACATACAAAAGGTTTAAGTGTTGTCTAAATTTTCAAATTATGGTTTAAGAAAGCGAAATAAGAGACACCGCTCGTGTACGGTCAAGAATACTATTTTTGCCTAGTATATTGGGGCTAATTTTTCTCACTTCTAGTATTCCACTAAGAATTGAACAAATCATTCTTTGAATTTCTTATTTCAATGCCCAGCAAGCATGTTTTCGGCCGATAAAACGTGGTTAACATCATACTAGGTTCAGGAATTTTTATGCACACATGAAAAGTGTAATTCTGCAAATTTTGGCTTGATAATAGTTTTTTAATAATTAATTAAGGTACCTGGGTTCTCAATTTACTTAGCCAGCATGGGAGTTGGTACTTGCCCATATGCCAGCTATTACTCTCAAATTTTATATTATCATCAAATGTCTCTTACTAAAACATATGCTGCAAAATCGCATGTATTTACACAGCTAGGCTACATATTCACCTCGCATGTAGTTTTAATGTTTGTCAAGGTGTGTTCTATGGTCGATATGGAGTCGTCAAACTCTGCCTCGAACATGAAGCAAGATATCCGTTCGGCAAAATTCGATATTTCGGAAAGCTCGTAAAGGAATTGTTCCGGTTTGTCTAGCGGTATTTCCGGCTTGGTCGATAAGTGCTCCTTTATTAATTCCAGCTCCTCGGGCGTGGCCCGCTGAAATCAAATAAGTTATACGGATCGACCTTATCGCCACTTTCGCATTATCATCGTTAGCGTCAATTTTTACTTACAGCTTCGTATATCTGTTGGAGGGCTTCCAGGCTTACAATTGAGGTATCTAGGTTGTATATGGCATTTTCGATTTCTTGGAATTCTACGTGTAAACTTTGAGCAAGGATTCCTACGTTCTGTGACCTCTTGCTGTCCAGTAATTTCACAGCCTCCACCTTTGGTTTGGTTTCTATTCGTTTCGTTGTTGGCTTTCGGGTCACTACTTGGCGAGAAAACAGATTTTTGAAGTCCGTTAAGTTCTCTAGAGGTATTTCGTCGATTTGGGACCATAAAGGAGTTGTGGTGTCGTCCGTGGTGTCTGCTTGTGGCTGAGGTACTATAATTCTGGTCCAGTACAAAGGCTTCATGGGTACCTCCGGGGTTACTGGATTCTTCCGTAACGCTGAAAAGGGTTTTCGTCTATTATTACGTAAAATCGAAATTATCCATTAACGTATCATTCCAAAAACACTGAAGTATAAGTTTGTTTTTATTAAAGATAGATCGAATTATTTTTATGTCTTACCTAGGTACACTGGTGCTGGTGGACTCACTACACAAACAAAAGAGGGTGAAGGCAGACAACTACATCACAAAACAAACAAAACAGTACACAGGTTATAACAATCACATGAGGTGAAGAGGTCGGAAAACATACACTGAAGAATTTGGCATACTCTATGACCATAACTTAGTTGTTCGTGAATTTTATGCCCTAATAAAAAAAATTAAATTTGTGCATTGGATTTTTTCATGCCAATCTATTGGAAAAGATCAAGAGAGTTCGCAAAAATATACGTCGTACATTGCTCTTGGTAAGAAACTATATCCTGCTGGAAATGATTACAAAATCGAAAAGGGTATTAGAAGCAAAACTGAAACTGCAATTTTTAATGTGAACACAACAATTTACAATTATTTACGCGTTGAAATTTCAAATTCTAATGCACTACGATATACCTATGTAATAATTTTGTAGTTAGTTATTTTACTAGTTACTTTCAAAGGACTATACAGGTACATTTTTCTGTATCGTTAGGTTTGTTAAATAATAATTTTGTAATAAATCTGGACCTTTCTTTATGGTAGTTCAGGGCTAAACCAGTATGCTGAACTTAAAATATCTCAAGATACGATAAGTAACTTGCAAAATCCTTCTAATTAGTAATGAAAATGATCAATTTGGATAAAAAAGATTCGATATTCAGTGGAATCGAAAAATAACTTTTATAACAATTTTTCAAACACCTTGTAAGGCTTCCTTATATGCTTTTCAGAAGTGTTAGCTTTATTCGTAATTTTTAATGTTAGGGTGTTTGGTTTTTCAGAATTTATACCCTACCTATTTCGCTGAAATTCAGGATCAAAATTCATTGCTCATATGCTTTAGTTTCTCGCAAATATCTTTTAAAATACTACCCTTCCGGGAAAAGAACYAATACCAATATTGTCGTTTGTAATATTTTCTACGAAAATATTCCTTCAACGTTTCTTTTTTCTGAAGTTAACCTTTTCGGAGATATAGTACTGTAGTACTTTTGCGTGACTATCGACTATCGACATTTTTTTCTTACCATGTGTAGGGGTTTATATACAGGGTATCTCAATATTGCGAAAAAGCTCATAACATGTTTATTATTAGAGATATTGACTTTGTTTATTATATAGTTGCCATTCTGTTGCACATTTTAAAAAGATTTATAAAGGTTTATACATATAATATAAAAAAACATTAAGGTTATGTTTTTTTAATGCGTGTGATTTTACTTTTGGATTCTATGCTAAATACGAATTATTTTATAAAAGTTGTTTTTAATTGTGCTGCTTTTTGTCAGAATTTCAAAATCTAGGGGTCTGTTCAAAAATTCCAAATCTCTGCAGACAAATCAAAATAATTAACACCTTCGACTTCTGTAGGTTTGCCGCATCTTTCAGGTGTTACTAAAAATTTGCTTTGTCGCATGTGCCAATTGTGATTTGTTAAATGTGACACATTAAAAATGTAAAAAAACCTGTTTTTTTTCAAATTGCACCTCTTATTTATTATTGTACTGATCAAAAGCTTTTTTGACAAGCTTGCCATCAATATAAGGTTTGAATAATTGAATGTAAAAATCCAGGTTGCTATCCTAAATGAATAAATTTCGAGAAACTGAATGGGCCTTAAGTGTAAAAAGAGTAGCATAAAAATAAATAAAAGTATTTAACTAGAAATTATTTTAATGTTGCAAGAAAATGTACAACTGAGTTAGAGAAAAATTGTGGCAAAAACTAGTCTTCGTCTAAAAGACAGTGTAACATTCATGGCATTCTTTGTTTTAATGTTCTTTGCAGTTGGTGGACTAAGATGACGTAACAAATCCCAAAATGCAGAAATCAATTTTAGTAAGTTCGGGGACCGAGGAAAAGTTTTATTTAAAAATTGTGTAACCCCTCGGTCGGGCTCTATCCTGCTACAGCCACATAATCCTTCGCGCATGCGAACAATTTTAATCGGAGGTAAGAGATCATTTTGAAGAAATTCTCGATATGGTCCCCAAAAATTCCACCCCAGACATTCAATGGCCATCTATTTTGATGATCCGTTATATGCATCCAGGGTTTGCAGTGGTATGGAACGAGTGTAGAGTCGATTGATAGATCTATTACTCTTAAATAACTGAAAGCATAAAGTTCCAGCCGTTATTAATTAAACTACAAAAGTTTACTTAATTTTGAGAATCCTTTCCAAATATTTCTTTATGTAGGTAAATGTGGTATGGATGAAACTTGTGTATTAATATAATTCAATTAGTACTGGTTCGTAACTTGCGATTGTAGGAAATTTGGCCTCAGTGTTTTGTAATTTGCATCAATTGGAAAGGACAATGCTGCAACAATACTGAAGATTGGGAGAACAACGTAGATTACGATGAAGACATCGACGTACCACTAGAACAACTAATACATAAAGAAACATTCCTTTCAGAGGAAGAAAGTGAATACGAAGAAACCATCATCGAGGAAAAATATCTAGACTTTAGCATGGAAGCGAGGAAAAGTGAAGTAATTTTAAAGGCATAACCTTACAGGATTTAGGTTTACGTGTATATAAACAACTTGTACCTTTTTGGACAGTCGTGCTAGAGTACTGCAATTCATGCAATTGTATCTCCAAAACGGTTAACTTTGGAAAAAATTGTCTGTAAGGAACCTTTTCGTACCTCTTTTTTCCAAAAGATATTTGGGATACACTTATTTTCGGCGACACTTAGTATGTTGCTATTTCCTTGTCAGAAGATTTAGGCTCCTTGACGCCTGACCTATCGTTTGTCCTACGTTATAGTGTTTTAAATCCCATGTGATAAAATCAAAGTTCTATATGTGGTTGCCAAAATAAAAATAATAAAAAAAATTAAAGTTTGCGAACTCACTTGCTCCCGTTTTCCTATTCTATTTCATGCCACTAAACATGACAATGAATCCGTAACTGAAAAAACAAACCAATTAAAACTGAACGAAATACTCACTTGCCCTTTGAGAATTCCATCCACCGACGGGCGGCGGAGGAAGCGGTGCAGGTCCACCGACTGGGGGAGGAGGAGGCGGAGGTCCCGGACCTGCCGCAATATTTCCCCCAGGTGGTGGAGGTGGAGGTGGTCCCGTCATTCCAGGTACAGGGGGTGGTGGTGGCTGTCCCGCCATACCAAGTGGTGGTGGAGGTGGCGGAGGAGGAACGCCGGCTCCCGAAGGAAGCGGCGGAGGAGGCGGAGGACCACCAGATCCAAACAGTGGAGGCGGAGGAGGCGGTATTCCTCCCGGCATAGGTGGAGGGGGAGGGACCGCTTCATTGGATACGGGAAGAGGTGATGTATCCTGTGGAATAAGTGGTGGGAGAGGAGGAGGGGGTGGTGGTGCTGTTGGGGGAGGCTCCTCTTCATGTGAACTAATTACTGCGATATCGCTTGTTGAAGTACTCGCATCCTCGCAACGTTTCAGCTCGTCCGTAATCCTATCTGTTTGAACTAATTTATTATCACTATTATCACAGCTCTTGACAAACTCTTTATTTTCGACAATGGGAGATTCAAAGTCTTTCACGGCGTTCGAGGTTAAGGTCTGTATTTCGACCAATGTCTTGTACTTCTCTACTTCCTGCTTCAGTCTACGAACTTCCTCCTCTAGCGACAAAATTTCCACGTCCCTGGCTGAAGATCTTAAATTTTCTATGTTGTCTTTTGGGTAATCGTGTTCTGGAGAGAGCAGCGGTTCTTCCCCGCCGGTGGGCGTTGATTTGCCGACAATGTGTGCTGAATCGGGTGTGAGGGAGGGCGAGGGAGGCGGCCATGATAAGGCGGAAATACGTCCTGGTGTTTGAGGTACGGAAGCCGGGGTTTCAGCGTGAGCCCAGTAGTACATCAGGTCTGGCTGGAAGACATAATCGCAGGACGAGGTCAATATGCGTTAATTAAATTAGCATTAGATTGATTACTTGCTATCACCTTTATCCTTCTCGCAAGATTTAGCTTCAGTGGATATTGCTTACTGACAGCGCTTTTGATGCAACAAACATTATTTGTTAAAGAATAAACTCTGTACATATGCTATTGTCTGGCATGCAATATATTACGATTCGAGAGAACTAAATAACAGCAATAACAGTAGAGTATTGCAAATTTCCCTCTTGTTCTAAACTGGGTGACATCAGATATAACAGCGATCTATTTAAAATATTATAACTTGTCGATCTACACAGATAAAACTGTTTGTTGTATTTATAAAATCACTTTGTTTGACTTATATTTCTTTAGGCCCAACAAATTTATCTTCAAACAAACAAATTATATTTGTAAGAAGAATATCAGTTTGTTTGTAACTATATTATCATTTATTTGAGATCGAACAGAACTTGCGGGTTCAAGTAACCTAATAATTATTTGAGCAAATAAAATATTTTTTTCACGGTCAAACAATTTATTATATTATTGTTTCTAATAAATATATCTTTCGTTAAATCAGTGTTTCTTTTTGTTATTCAACTATTTAAATGTTCAACTCAAACACACCTGTTGTTGCAGCAAACAACATGTATTTAAACAGAATAAATGATGCTTTAATGCAACAATCTGTTTTTGGATACAAAGAAATAATTGTTTGAATTTTCGCTTGTCACTAGCAAAGTGGAAGTTTGGGGTTCCGCTGCTTTAGCCATAGTTGGACATTGGACAGAATGTATCAAGGTAAATCGGGAAAAGCCGCGGTTATTTGTTTCTTATTTTTGTCAGTTTATTTCACTAAATTGTGAAACAAAAGAGGAAGATGGCCACAGATTTTAAAAGTAAGTATGAAGCCTAGATAAAGTATTTGCTTAATATGATGTGAAAAATAAGGCATTCAAATAAGCACATGATCGTTAACGCAAGCTCTGTTACAAAATGACCATCTATGATTCGTAAGGATGTTAATTAGGGCGTTGTTTCTCTACATCTTGAAGTAGGTATATGTTAGTAAAGTCTGCTCAACGAAGTGCACCAAACTACTATTACAAGTAATGCGTTATCTATTCATTATATTTGTAATACTAAAATGGAACACATTTATCACGCTATAGAAACCAGTAGATTTGTGATTGTCCTTTGAATTAAAATAAATATCATACTTTCCGTCTGCATTATATTCGTACATATAAKTAGCAAAATTTACCTTGTCAATGAACTTGTCAGGGTTAGGCTGATTTAAATCGGATGTTTTTTACTAAACCTATTACAGTTTTGCGGAAATGATTTCAGTGACATATTGCATTTTTAATTACAAGATACAAATTTTATACGCTCTATAAAAAAACAGGAAGCCACAGGAATACACTTGCATTAAATACATAGACATATCGAAGTGGGTTAATCAAAATTTATTTCTTTAACTTAAAAACAATTTATTTATATGTTTAAAGGGCTTGTTTGAATGCAATACTTATACAATCTAATTAGAAAATATATATTTCATTAAAATTCACGTGCAGTTTGCTGCAATAACAGAGATAATGAAATGAGCATATGAATTCTTTCAATCAAACAATTGTTTGATTACAGGAAATAGCTGTTTCATTGGACTAAATCAGTGATATCTTTACTGCAAAGAAATATTTATTTGGTATGCAGAGAATCACTTACCTCTTCTCTGATTCCAAACAAATATTTGTTTCAGTCAAATTTAATCATTTGTTTATTCCAAACATCTTCATGGTTTAGTGAAACAAATACTTTGTTCTACAAAAGAAATGATTATTCTTGATTCAATAGTGTCAAAAGTTAATTTAAAGCTTTGTATATATTATGTTAAATAAATGTTATTTTAGCCGCTTCAAGAATTTTGAGGATTTGAAACAAACAAATCATTTACTTCGCCATATACAAACAAATAATTTGTTTGCCGTAAATATATTTTTTTCTTCCAAACAAATTGTTCTCTGATATATCTTTTCTGCTCATGTGAAGTAACCGTCGGTTAAATTCAATCCAGGTTTGCACTTTAGAACACTATTTTTCTATTTAAAGCAATCTTCAGTCGTCTTTTTTGGTCATCATATTTGAATATACCTACGTTTTAAAATGCCCTGCAGTTTTATGAATAAATTGCTTTTTTTGTTATACATATAACCTTAAAGCGAAAATCATATCTACCTGCAAGTGATATGTCATTAAAAATCTAGTTTTAACTAAAAATTCGTTATCACTGCGATAAAGAAAATTAATTAAATTCTATTCCTTATTTAAAAGTGTCCAACTATGGACTAAACTAATGCAACGTTAATTACTTGACTGAACGTCAGAATAATAGTTATTTATTGTTTAAGTGTTTCAGGTAGCATTTTATCCACGCAAGAATGTTTAGTTGTTAGAGCGAAGCCCGAGCGTTTAATTTTTCAAGCGAATAAAATGCGACTGATACATAAATGCAATACAACTTTTATCCATAAGTATAGGTATTTAGACCCAAAATCACAGGAATTTTATCTGATTTCATCCAAAAATAGTTTGACATTTCGCTGTGGCAGCGTTTGCCACCCCAAAATCATACAAATTAACTAAATAAATATTATTTTTGATTGTTTATCGACTCCATTTGCAAAAATTGGTTGGTGAGAAATGGAAGAAAGTGTTCCAGGGATAATATTGAAGGAAGCTGCAGAAGTAACTCTACAATCATTGCCTGCAGGGAACATTATGAAAAAGTTTTCCGAATTTAACGCCCTTCAATTATATTACCAAGTGTAGTCAGAAAAGCCTTTTTTACATCGAAATAGTGGTAAACCTAAACGAATGTGGAACGAGTGATTCAGCGAAAAACAAAAGCCTGATCTTACCTTGAAAATAGTGTACATCGGAACGTCCTTGTCAGGAATTTGCCTGAGGACTCCCGCGGCCAACAGGTGAGTGCAAAACTGCACGGCCAACAGCTTGAGGTCGTGTCCCTGCAAAAGCTGGCACAGGTGACTGTCTTCGGAAAATTCGGAAAGGTACCAATTAACCAGCATGTGCCCTGTTGGGAAAAGCACAAAATAATCACGCACGCGTCATACCGATCACATACATCAAATAAAGCGGCTCTCGATTGCACCTGAGCGTGGAGTACCTACATTAAGGATGTATGCCCCGGTGCTCACGGTATTCAAAGTCAAAAAGCATAGCCAACTAAAACTTTTGATTTCGTCGAATTGAGTAACGATCTACAGCTATGAATTGAAAGTGAAAAACTAACTTCGAGCGTTATTGAGTGACGCCATAGAGCACTGCTGCGTAAATATTGCAGAGAGCGGTTAATTAGGTGAATCGTGTGCTTACCAATTAATTGTGCAAATATGTAGTATTTTTTCGTTGAGTATAGTCGTTCACTAACTGTCTTAGTTGTCAAGATGACTCAGAAATATAAGATTGAATGGTAGAACACGCTCAAATTAGTATTATCTCCTTTTATCAGATTCATGTATCACAGGTTTATTAACAATTGCGTTTGTTACTAATCCTTATAGTGAGATTGCCTAATACAATGGGTCATATCCAGTGCTAAAGATTTACTTTCACATACTGTCAACAGAAATGAGTTTCATATTGAATGAGTAGAGTAAAGCTGTACACGTCTTTTTTGCTTTTGCCAAAAACATTCCCTTACAAAACGATTAATAGTTATGGAATATACGACACAAAACTAGGACATACCTATGTATAACCACCTTAAGCAATTTAATTGCTGTCAACACAATCTTGACGAGACTGAAGTGTTTTAATACTGGCGATTCTTGTCGACGGTATGATTGGCACTATGATAAGCGAAGAATTACAAGGTGCACCAATAACTTCAGTCGTGAAGTAGTTGAATTTTTGTAGTAGTAAATATCTTATTTGAGCAATTATGACGACATCGTGGTGATATACCATCGATAAAAATTATAATTTTAAGGGTATCTTCGAACATATGGAGCATTCAAATTCCGAGAAGTTGGTCAGTTTATTGCCACGGCAGCATGACCGTTACCTATACAAATAATACAAATAGGCACATCCCAAGTCGGTAAGCAGCAAGATGAAACAATATATTGCTATACATATTAATTAATCATGCAAGCAAGCTTAAAATTAGCGCTAAAAWGTACTTTGAAAKTTCTTAAACCACAAAAAAAGACGTAATCAGATCTTTAAATACATAACTTGTAGGGTTCAAAAAGGTATAATTAAAAACTATCTAGTAATGATTCAAAACTTGATTATGTCCACCCAGTGAATGGTTTAATATAAATATAATGATATAAAGCTGTTCCATTACGGCCTAAATAAATTTATAATGCAAGTGTCTATTTATTTCATAGAGAAAGAGCTGTTCCTTTCAAAACCATCTCTCATTTACTTCAATGTATTTCAATATTCAATATTCAACCCTTTGAACAGAATGTAAAATATACAGTGTTCGAAATATGTTAATTGGTTAATAAATATGTAATGGTACTCAAAAATCCGAATGTCGTTAGAAAGAAAAGAACTGCCAATCATATTACTGCTATTCAGTTATAAACGTATCGGTTTAGAGGAGCAATAAATTTCTATAATGCTTGTTACTAATTCAGTATTTACTGACACAAAATCAATATTTCTAGATTTAAGAGAAGAAGGTGCTAACAAAATCTATGTTACGTTCAGCAAGTTTTTGTTTTTGAAAAACATTTTATCTTTAAAGGCTAGGCTAAAGAAATAATAGTTGTGTTTATTACGGTCAATATACAATACAAACCTGTAAAAGTAATTGAATTCTGACTCTAAGATGGACGTTCGAAGTTTGACGTTTATAAAAAGATGATTTGTTCAACTTTATCAAAAATTTTACTCTATATAAAGAATGTACATCCATCCAACGGCAGCTTTCCTGTCTAAAAGTAAAGTATCTACTGTAATGTTCTGCATTTACAGTTTGCCCAAGAGATAGAAAGTCGACGAAAATTGTTCCTTTGCAATCTGTTTGAATTACACCAATTCTGCCAATTTGCATAGTGTCCAGGGAAATGACAAAGTCGTAAATAAATGGCGTTTTGTATTTGATTGTGCCAACACGTCCAAAAACTCCAGCGAATTTTGTTGTTTTACCACAGTCAAAAATCAGGAAATTTTTTAAGCTGCTAAATGAAAAACAACTGCTTCCAGAACAGATTTTGTGGTGAGGGGGTAACTATAATGTAAGTACTCCTTGCGAGAATTGGAGTGTGGATAATACGATTCTATCTAGTGGCAATTTAAGGGAATTATCCACTCGTCTCTATGGGGAACTAATCTGCACAGGAATGCCTTAATTCTTAGTTAAGGGTAGTTTGACCGTGATTATGTAAGAAAGTTGCTTCGATCAAAAATTTTCTGCTAATTAGATCGTTTACACCTGACAAAAAATTTAACCTAAATTGTTCGACTTTGCTTTCGTAAACTCGAACGCACAAACATCGATGACAAACACAACTGATATTAATCAAAAGCGCAAGAATAGTAGTCATAAAAAACTATCCCTGCCAAATACAAATAAATAGAATCGATCAATCTGAAGGTTTACTAGAATGCAGTTATGTCTGCCATAAGGGTTACGTGATACAAATATCTTACCTTCGAATTTCTCGTACAATTGGAAGTCCAGCTTCTCAGGTACGAATCTCGGTTTTATCACTATCGTTTCCAAGTCGGCCTTATTCAGCGTAAGCGACGCCACCTTCTTCAGCACTACGTTGTCCGCGGTTGGTCCAGAGGTGGCTTCGGCAGGCATTGACATGTGCCGCTTATATTCGGCGTGACCTGATAAAAAAATGCAATAACACAATTAAAATGCGTCATCCTATTTATTCTGTCGCCGGAAAATAAATTGCTCGTGTGCCCACAGAAGCTCGAATTCGAACGCGTGTCACTTTAACGTTAATAATTTATCCGACTCGAGCTTGTTGACAGGGCAGAATTCCCTCCCTGGTTTCGTGAGGTTGTTTCCCAGCCCCGCGTTGCTAGCAAATCGGAGATGCAGAAGAATGAATTAAAAATGAAAGAAATATAAAATTACATATACCTACACTTTTAAATATTAAAGCGTTTAAATTACGAGGTAATAGTAAGATTTCCAGATATTTTGTCGTAACTTGGTGGAATGAGAAAGTCAAAATGCAAGGAATGCAAAACAAGAAAAAATATTCATAAAGCCCTAATAAGTGTACTTTTCAATAGGCTTAGTAGTCTCCCTTATATTGGTAGGTGGTCATTTAGAAATGGTGCAGTTTAAAGCAAAGGTAAACCAAAAGGGATTGTTTATATTATAACATGAAACTTATTTATTTATTGAGTGCTTTTGTCAAATACCTAAATAAAGGAAACTTCGCTAATTAGTAACGACACTTATACAGTGTTAAGGTGGCGACTTTCCGTATTTTCAAAATGTTATACTTCTTTGTTGCACTTACTTGTCACCCAGTATAATTCGAAGACAGGCCTTATCATAGTCTCCCCCTCTTCCAATTAAGAAATCGTTAATGCAACGGATGTACCGTGCAGTACTCGTATAATACTGCAACGTGCCGCAAAAGTAAATCTATTTGAAAAATCGATCTTATGTGGCAGTTTGGCCAAGCAGACGTTAATTGCTTAAGTACCTAATATGCCCAAAAGGTTGTACATAAATGTCATATGCATTATTCGATATTTTATATTTTCATATTATATATTTAAAACAAACGTATTTATAAATTTTAACGCAGCAAATTGTACCCATTTTCTATATATTTATGAGAGCTTTTTCCCTATATTATGGACATTTTACATTTAAAGATAATTAAATTATTCCGTAATTGACTTTTTGGACTGTCAGATTTAATGATAATGGGCTTTAATTTAATTTATTTGATAATAATAAATAGAGAAAGCTATTTATAATAATGCCCAGAATCTGAGCTGAATACATATAAAATAATGACCATTAGATTTAAGACAAAGCTAGTATTGTATTCTGAAGTGTTCAACCAATTAATTATTTTCATAACTGTTACTTTTATTTGCGAATGCACTCAAATGTCATGTCGTCCAGATTTTCTACTATCTTCTTCCTGTTGTATTGTAAGTTATGTGGGAGAACTGACAATAGATTATATTATTATCGTTAATAATGCGTTGAATATGAACATGCACTGTCGTATTGGGACTATATTATTATAACGAGTTTTTTGTGTTCAAGCAGGCTGAAAGTTTAACAGAAAATATTGTTGTTTGTAGCATTTTTTGAAAATATATAAAAATTACAAAACAAAAAAAACTAGGTTTACAGTATGCAATCTGGCAAGAACTCTGTACATAACTAGCTAATAATTTTACCTTATATTTTCACGAAAACTGTTGATAATTCAAGTTAAAACAATTTCATCCCGGATAACTTATTTTTTTAAATAGAACTTTACTTTTAATCCACCAGGTGCAGAAATTAACGTGGTTTACTTTTAGGTAGGTATACAAGGCTCTCTTGTTATAGGTAGAAGAGATATTTGTGATTTTCTATTTTTTTTTGTATTATGCAACACACAAAGTAGTCGCTGAAAGTTATTTTTACAGTTATTAAAGTAGCAAAATAGAACCACATCGATTAGCAGCGTTTTCTTAATTTTTGATACAAATAATTGTATAAAATATTAACGTTCTGATTATATATATGGCAAAAGAAAACTTGAGAGTTATTGCAAGAAACCCCAAAATTCAATCAATTATCTGTAGAACGCAGAAAGAGATTGAGATGTATCTATTAGGCTATTTGAAAAAGAAATTAAACGGATTCTTTAGCGATTTGGCAGCTACACATTTCAGAACTTTAAAAAGCACGTAACTCAAAACTAGCTTGACAGAGTAAACAGGATCTGTTTGAACTCATAAATGTTTAATTTATGTTTTTATTTATCAACGTTATTGCTTCACCTGAGTAAAGAACACCGAAAAATCATGTATATAGAGTTAGATGACCATGTAAATTAAATTTTAGAAGAACATAACAGAAAGAAAGATGTAGAAAGGTGCTTGAGACCTCTAAGTTAGACTTACAAATTACAGGAATTATTTTATTGTTAATATTTTATTGTAGTCTTCTTTGTGCTACCGTTATTGTAATTTAATTTCCAATTTTTTAGTCTATAAGCAGTGAATAGGTATCAAGTACATATTTCATTATTATATTGAACATTTAAATAAACTTGCTTTGGAGATCTGTGGGAAAAACTATTCCTGAACAAAAACTTGCTCAAGTTAGTAGAAACTTTTAAAGGTAAATTAAATCACACAATCATCATTTGTAAAAAGTTCTGCTTCTCGAAAACAAAAGTAGTCTGCCATGCAAAAATTTGAAATCGACATAAAAGTGTTCATAAATTAAAAAAAGCATAAGAATGTCGTGGCATATCTAATACATTGTGCGGATTAAAATCTGTGAAAACATACTTTGCGAAGGTTCTAAGAAAAATCGTTAAAAATCTAAAAATATTTTAAGGAAAACCTAAAATTTCTGCTACAAAAACAGACTGACAATGAAAAAAATACACGTGAATCTCATGCAAAATGCGGTTCTGTAGTAGCCATTATGCAATTCCAAGGGTTACAGTTTTATCTAAGGTTACCAATCGGCGCAACCGGAACTGTAAGTGGAAAGCAAAATGGGAAATTTACGTAATAATTCGATCGCTGATCATCAGCGCCAAATTTAGAACGCCATCATTATTGCACTTTATAAAGGTCAGCGTTGATTTTTGAAATCAGGATCGCGCGATATAATTTCCTGCCCTCTTGTGGTAGCTCTCAGTGTTAGGTTTGCTACATAATGCTATATACGTTTAAAAAATACCAAAATGATATCCTTGAATGATACTGTAGGTATGCTTAGTAAGTGTAATGTAAGCACATGAAACATCATCTAACTGATATAAAGATGATGACTGTGCTACAATAAAATCGTCGCAATATCTTTGCTGCTGTTTAATATATATACGTGAATTTGAAAATGGTTACAAGTGTTTAAAATTTCTACTTAGTTTTTACCCATTAATTCAGTGTGGACATGGACAGATAATTATACTCAACTCTAAATAATATCTCTAAAGATATCAACACGATCGATAACAATCAATCAATCAACAAGGACTAAATAAAGGGCAGGATCATGTTCCTTAACTTGTGAACAAACTCTATGTGGATGCCATTTAGATATAATCACTTACTTAACGATGAAAGTAAGAATGATGTTAATCGATTGCTTGTGATGTATTATGAGTAGAAGGAAAAAATCTACAAATTCGAATATCCAGCTATGATAAAATGCCCGTATCTAAAGTGATAACGACAAAATGATCAATACACTCCATGAGTATTTTTGACAATATTGCGTAAAAAATGTTTAGCGGAATGCTCTGCAGGATAATGCGCCTGCACACAATGTAGCACACACAAAATTTTCGATTTGGGGTTATAATTGGTAAAGTATCCTCCACGCTCGCCTGACTTAGCTCCATCTGACTACTATCTATTTTCCAAACTAAAAAAGGGTTTCAAAGGGCGCAAGTTTTCTTTCAACAAAGAAGTCATGGAAGCTTTAGAAATGTTGATAGCAGACCAGGAAGAAGCATTTTCTGAAAACCTATAGGCAATACAGGACTGCTGTCTAAAAGTGTACGAGAGTTAAGGGGGTTTTTGAGTAATAAAATGGTTTTGTTTAAAATGGTAAGCCTTTCTGTATTAGGTTAACAACTATCTTACGATAATATACTCCGATATTTTCTTCTAACAAATTGCTGTTAAGAAAACTTGCTTGAAGCTTTGGATACGATGGATAGCAATTTGGGATCATCATTTGGATATTTGTTATTAAATAGAGCACAATGCAGATTGTCTATCACCACATACGTAACCTTTTATTTTCTGTCAAATAACGAATATGTACACTAAATCCATAGCAAGAAAGAACAGTTATCACAAAATGTCAAGTTGCCTCTCGGAAATCATAGTTAATATCTTAAAAATTATCAGGAAGAATGACAAAATTGAATATTACCGTAATGAGACTTGCTAGAAAATCAGCGCCAGTGGGAAATGGTTATAGCAATAAGAATATTTGGTCAGTTTTTAATAAAAGTGCTCATCCAAATCAAGTAAAATCTCAACCAGGACAAAGTAAATTGAAGTTGAGTTTGCCTTATGTACAAGGCCTTTCGGAAACATTAAAGAGGATGCTTAGAAAACACGATATTTTAGTTGTTGATAGTACATATAATAATTTAGATAAAATTTTAAATTCTACTAAAGACAAAGTACATTTAGAGACTGAAGGTGTTTACAAAATTACTTGTTCTTGCGGAAAGTGTTACATAGGTCAAACTAAAAGAAACGTAGGTACGCGTTTGAAAGAACACATACGTGCTACTAGGCTGCAACAGATAGATAAATCTTCCGTAGCTAAACACTCATATTTGACTAAACACATGATTGACTTTGATAAAACAAAAATTTTACATAGTGAAAAATATTTTCACAAACGTCTGATAAAAGAAGCTATAGAAATTTGTAGAAATACTAATACTTTTAATAGGGATTGTGGAAATTATGAGTTAGGTGACATTTGGAAGGCTATTTTGTAGTTATCTTTTATCAAGTAGTTCGTGTATATCTAGTAGGTTGGCACGTTGTTTTTATGACATCTCGCTTCCATGGTGAATTGTTTATTTACTTTCAAAATTTTGTTTGAATTTGTGTCAGGCAAATTTTGAGGTTCTTCGTCTTTGACAAAGATTACAGGTGTAATCGAGACGTCAGACTTATAATTTTTTGTCGGTGTTTTTCGAGAGACAGCGATCTTTCCGAAAATATATTATCTTATATTATGGACGCTGAAAGCATTCACACACGTATTATCAAAGGGTTTCATTAAAAAATGACGATGATCTAAGACAGACCCTTGATCTTAAACCTTTGCAGGGTATAATAATTGTTGTCGTACCGCCCAAAATATATCAAAAAAGTCACAACTAAAGTATGAAATGTTTCCTAACCAGCCGAATTCATCTAAATTTCAACGACAGTATCTAGCACTCATCTAGGTATAATCAGCTACAAAATAACACGCGGTGTATCTATCCACGAAAATGAAGAATTGTGTGATTTATTACACTCAACAAGAATACTTCAAATACGTCAAATAAGTGAACGAAGGTACAAAAAACCCTACATCTGATTTATTTTGACCGTGAGTTGTAGTCTCGAGACACCCGAGAAGTTTGCACATATGCTAGCAACCCTAACTGGGAACAACCTGGATGGTTTCTTCAAATTCATACAGTAGTACATACAGTTAGCCATACAGTTATAAACAACTTACCGCTTACAGAAGTAACATCCGAGAGCCTTTTGGCGACCAGCTTAATCTTTTGCGGCGACATCATACCATCTGTATCATCACCTGCAGGCGAACTACTGAGCACGTTACCCTCACTAAATCCAGATTCGTCACCGGCACTGTCCTTCGTCACTATTTCCACATTTTCGGATGCGAAACATTCTTTGGGATCCGCCTCCAGACTGATCTGGCTCGTTTTAGATATCCCCAGCTTACCCAGCTTCTTGCCGATAACCTCCTCCTTTCTGGCCCGGTAATCATTCAGTTTGAAGCTGTTCAGAGTAAGGTCATGGAGGAAGTCATCGCTAATTTCAAGGTTCTCCTCGCTTCTATAGCATTGGTTCATTTCCGCGCTGAATCCAACAGGTGTCAAGGCTTCAGCGAAAACGGAATCCGAACTCGAGTCTCCGCTGGGCGTCACAGTATCCAGATTGTTCGGCGTTCCATGTTCGCAGTTGTTCACCTTCCTCCAAGAATCTGTGATAAGCATTTGACCGCTAGCACCCTTCGCAGTTTTGCTTTCCGTCTTTGCCGTTTTTGCTCCCTCAGGTTTGGCTTCTGTGACTGTAAGGTCGTCCTCGCTGGCAGACGCATGCCCGTGCTGCTCTACATCTTCAGGAACCACGCTGATGAACTGGTTCTCTTCCTGCTTGCCCTTCTTTCCACGAATTTTCATGAGATTCTTCACTTTTCCGCCTTTGCCGGATTTGCTCGATTTGGGGTCATTGGATTGCAAATTACCCATTGCGTCGGTTTAATTATAAAAAAGCTAAATATATCCTAATTGTTATTGCGATAATACTAGTACGTTATCATGCATTAATTATAGTTGTATCATACTTCTTTGTGGTTTTGTACTAATTCATTATTTGCGCATCGAAATGATAAAAAAGCGAACGTACAAAGGTTAGCCGAAAATCAAACAACAGTCGTCGTCACATCGGTTCGTTAGCACCTCGATAAATAACATATATCGACACTTATTAGGGTTTTCACGTAATATCGTGTATAAATATCACATTTTTCGGAATACAACACAGTGCAGAGGAACGTTTCACATGAATTGAAACGCGGCTGCGCTGCTACGATGGCGATCGATGAATGAAATTGAAAATAGCGACTTTGACACTTGCTAGACAAATGCACTTCCCTACAGTGACATTAAAATGTTTATAAAATAACTGTCGACAGCGGGATTTTATACTGAAGCTCCGCGGTGATATGATAATAGTTGATTCATTCAAGGTTACGAGGTCACTCTAAAGTTTTGAAGACTGTGCATAAAAAAACCAAAAGTATTATGTTTCAAAAAAAACCAACTGGTTATTATCAAATAATGCCGTAAGAGGTACTAAATATTTCGCTGAGTTTTTAATTAAACTGTATCCACCGTGAGTCACTTGCTAATTTTATTTGCTATTTCAATTTATGCGCAAATGGTAGCTTCTAGAATGAAAATACACAATAACAACTCAATTATTCATATGTACGTTAATAACCAAAAAATCTCGGAAGAGTGAACTTTCGGGCAATTAGTTCAAACTGCATGATGTATTTGTTTACCTAACTACCAATAATATCGTTATATTCATAACTTTTATCAATCTACTATAAATCTATGTATGGCTCTGGAACGGTTTGCAGGAGAAGAAACCTATTTTGAAGCGATTGATTTCTACACGAAAGGACCCTCGATATAACATTATTCCAATGGGAAACGTATACCATTAATACATCATTTATTAATTTAATTTAATGTCTAGTCACCAACAATGGTAAACAATAATATTACAAGAAAGAAACGCTAAAAGCGAAATTTACAAAACAAGTAGTGAACTAATTTGCCATCTATCACAAAGTGGCTGAATTATATTTGAATTAGAAACTAGGAAACATAGGGAACTTCCATAACTATATATTTGTTCAAAATCATAAGAATTATTAACATATTATAGTATGTAGAAATTCGTAGAACAAAAATTAGGCTTCTGCAAGCATAATCTTTAATTTTTCCGATAAGGCGCAGATCGGTAAGCCAATGACGTTAAAGTAATCGCCTTCGATTCGTCGCACAAAAGAACTAGCTATGCCCTGGATAGCATAACCACCAGCTTTGCCCCTAAAACATAGGGATGTCAAATTTCCAATTTCAAATATAAGGTGTTAAATACTTACATGGGCTCCCCAGTTTCGACATAAGCGTATACTTCTTCATCCGTTAACGGAGTCATATAAACTTTAGTGATTTCCGTGAACATACTCACTTTGTTCAAATACCTTATTGCTACACCAGTGTACACCTCGTGAGGTAGCTTGTTTTGCGTTAATCTACAACACAATTGTAATTTTAGGACCACACTCATAAAATATAATTACGATTTAATAAGTTGGATTGCTTGTTCGTTGGTCTTCGGTTTGCCATATATTTTATTTTCATAAGCCACCATAGTATCAGCCCCAATTATTAAATCCGGCTTGTTTGCTGTCTCTTTAAGTTCTTCGTAAACGCTGTTGACTTTACCGAGTGCGGTTTGTTGCACGAAGTTTGAAAAATCGTATTTTGCGGGATCTAAATTTTCCTCAAAATCGGACGGATGGACGTCAAATTTTAAGCCCTGTGAATTTTAGAATCTGTACGTAGTCGCCGTTGCCATCTGTAGTATACTTACTGTACTCCGCAAAATGTCCGCTCGTTGCTTCGAAGAAGTCGCTAAAATAATGCGTTTATCTTGCAGTTTGGATAGCAGAGGTTTTAGCATCTTGGTTTAGTCAACTTATTCAACTATAGTGGTGACACTAAAGGTCGCTATGCTGGTTATAGTGCCAGCGAGGTAATCGGATCGGATTCGTTGATACGACAAACAAATACCGCAGTCACCTCACAAACCACTCTTTGTTTTATGGTGAGACTAAAGGTTATGCTCAAACAAAACAGGAACCTTCTTAGACCACATGTACTCTTCCCGCCCCAGCTTAATTCTAAGCATCTAATGCCGATTATATAATTGAATACTTACTATAGGAGTTACGTTAATTCACAGCCCTTCACCTTCATATACAATTGCTTACTAATGCAGAGATTAAGTTCATTATTTTTTATCGATGTCTGCTAGAGTTAGCAGAAAATGATTATCAGCCATACACCTATATCTTATAGATATATAGCACCAAATACTAACCTTTTTGACACTGTTTGAAGTCGTGTCACCTATGATAAGAGATAGATATCAAAAAATTTACAATATGCGTAATAACTCATATGATTTTGAGGAATTGTAATATTTATAAATAGGTAGCTATAAATATAGAATCTTTTGCATCCTAGAATAGATCAAAATAGTGTGGCCTTTCTAGTGTAAACAGGGAAGCCAGCACCTATCTACTAAAAGTTGTACTACTATCACGATCATCTTGGGAAGCATAATTTTTAAGGAACTCTCTTTCTTTTTTTAAATTTTGTTGCTTTTTGTTACAAACTCCTTTGTTAGCATAGTTAGTGTTTGAATAGTACAAGAGTCGGAAAATACGTGTATACTAATCGTGATAATTACGACTAACCTGCTATAGACTTGTTGGTTTATAGCTTCGTTCTCCACCCAGTAAAGGAATTTAATTTCCGTGCCCTCTTAATTCCAAAAAGAAAAATCAAAAACGCTTTTGATACATTAGAGGCAAAAATTTTTATTGGTGGCTCGAGAGACATTCTGTAAGTTAGGGAACAAAGCCTAATTTTCGTAATTTTTAAGAAAACATTAAGTCTGCTATAAACCAGGCTATGGGTACAAGACCTGCAGAGAACAATTTTTTAGTTTGAATCAACTGAAAATGTGAAACGTGCTTAAATCACTTTCGTGCTTTGTTTCATAAATGTTATAGATGTTGTGATTTTTAAGGGCATGTTTTAACTAACCTTGTTGGTCAGGTCAGGTCTATCAGTAAAAAAAGGCCATTTGGTATGTTACAAGAGATTTTACCACATCTCTATTGGTTTCACCAAACTACAGGTACACTACAGTAAAAACAAACCAACTAATTTCGGCTTTGGTTGCCGTTCAGCTAAAAATATATTTCCGGTTCAACTTCGATGATCAAATTTTAAATATTGGTCAAAACAAGCTTGCTTTAGTAGATTACTAAACCGTGATCACTATTAAACTGCCGCTGGTTCTAGATGTCTTATTTTTACGTCAAATTCATTATTTGGGACACCATTATATGTTTATACAAAGTAGCCTTAGACCATTTATAGAATAAAACATCCGCTTGTGTTAACACATTGTTTTCAAAATGACAACGAAGATACAGGTCGAGTCGAGAAAACAAATTGCGCAAATGTGTCAAACGACAGACCGAACTGTTCAAAGGTGGTTAAAATGAATCAGGGAAGTAGGAACTATCGCTAGAAAGGCCGAACGGGTAAACCGACTCGCGTACCTAACAGAAAACTTGAGAACGTCTGTATACAGAAAATCCCTAATAGACAAAAATTGCCAATAGGTACCTGACAATGCGGCTTAAGAAGTAAACCTTTTGTGACCACCGGCACTATAAACACGGAAATCTATGTGGAGGAATGTTTGAAAATGTTTATAAAAAGCACAGGAATTCAGTATTGTTTTGGGTTGACTTGGCGACGTCCCACTATTTAAAAGACAGTGGAATGGTACAAAACCAATTTTGTGGAAGTGATGCCAAAATATATGTGTCGGGCTAATATCAAACGAAAGCTTGAGAAAACATTCAGAAACGAGTGAGACCGTGCAAAAGTCAATGTGCGGCGTAAAAAGGGAAGGTATGTAATTTAAGTTTTTAATTATTATAATGACACAATGGTGACAATTTAGTAGTGTTCACACTTTAATAGCTTATTTTTATGAAAAATTTAGTTCCTACTAGGAAGAAAGAAATAATAACGACTGAAGACTGCAGTGTAAGATGATGTGTTTACGGTTCAGTTCAGGTTTGAAGTGTTTGTCAAAACAACCTTGCTTTAGTAGGTAGCTAATTAAATCTAATGACGATAACAATCAAAATGGTTGAATTACACCCAATTAAATAATGTAGTTCATAGTGTTTTGGATTTGTCAATAATTTAACTTGTGCAAGTATGTATTTTTCTTTTGAGTTAATTTCCGCGTGGTGAATTCATTAAAAAAGTTAAACACGAAAAATGCCTCTAACTGGATGAAACACCCTTGTATGTATGGATGTTATCTGCTTAGTCAATGTTTAAACTATTAAATTTATCAGCTTTCCTTGGTATTTACATTAGTCGGGTAGAATTATCTAGTGCAGAGAGGAGACATGAAACCATTCAAACAAATCAAATTCCTTTATATTTAATAAAATTATTTTCACAACATTTATTAAAACGTCTTTTCTCTAGCACTTTCTACAGTTTATATAAATCACATACAGTAATATTACAAATAATAAAATGGAACATTTTAATATAAATCTCATCAGAAAATAATAGACAATATGGAATCGTATATACAACCATTTAAATAAATTCAATCTTCTAAAATTATGCCGATACCGTTTCTACCATCGACTTTTTGATAATCTCTCCGAAATTTTCGTCACAGTCATCGGGGTTGGCGTTAACGTTGTTATCGTCCGACTTTCCTGATGCCACCTGGTTACCTTGAAAACCGGAAGACTCCTCGTAACTGCCGTATCCGTACCTGTTGTGCAAAAGTTCTGAAAACGATTCGACTTTACCATTAGCAGAGATTAGACTAGTGTAGTGGTTCCCCTTGGCCTCCTCGTTGGCTGTGAAATGCTCATATCCGCTGGTTTGTTGGAAGCTATCCTCCAGGGGCTTAGTTCCGTATTCGGGGGCGTACATGCCACTGTAGGGGCTGAAAACGGGAGCGGCAAAGTCGGCGAAGCCCGCCTGGTACGGTTGAGTGTATTGATTCGTCGGCGCGGGGTAAGGAGGACCGCTCGCCGGGAAACCGACATCAGAAAACCGGGGATCGGGGAAGTGGAACCCCTGGCCGGTCGAAAATGGCTGATTGGGTGGCTTTCGTTCGCCGTCACCGCTCGTCTCTTCCTGGTAGCAATCTTCCCTAAATGCATACAGATCTAGAGAGTCCTCACGGGCGGGTAAATCACTGAAACTACCTACGGAATGCGACATATGTCCGGGACCTTCACCTGGAGCGCCGTAATGGAGGTTCGTAAAATTGCCGCCTTCGTGTAAGCAGGATTCGATTTTTCCGTTTTTAGATGGACTACCGTTGTACCTACCCAGTTTGGTTGGGGAATCATCTGATTTCTGATAGCCCGACAGTCTCTCGTTGGCCATCCAATCCTCTTTCTTGTCGGTTTTTACGTTTTCTTCTTCCGCCTTCTCCTTTTTCTCCAGCTCCAACCTCATTAGCGTATGAATAAAGTGGGTTCTAACGCGAACGGGGTTAAATTCAATCCTACCGCTTGAGTTCCCGCAGTATTCGCGGGAACATCCGCAAGGGAAATTTAACCTGTCTACCTGACATTTGATTCCTGCTTGGCTGCAAGAACATGTATCTGGATCACAGTAACCTTTACACCCACATCCACAAAACTCCCTAGATGTTCTTATATCACGGCATTCGTCTTTCTCCAGAGAGTCTATTTTTCGAACGCCCGCTGCTCGTAAAAGCAACCTCCTCTGTCTCGTTGGGACCGGCTGCAAGAAGTTATAGTTCTCTAAATCCATTTCTGTTTCCGATGTATCGCTGGGCTCCTCCTCGCTGTCGCTATCTTCGCTGGAGGACGCTACTGGGACGTGTTTCTCTGAGCGCAGTTGTTGAAGCAGCTGCCTGTGTATTCTGCGTTGCTCACTTGCATGCTCGGCGATAGAAAACTTCCTGGTGTGCGTGTGGTGGGAACTCATACCCAATGTTGAACCCCCTTGTGACGGAACACAAGTAAATCCTTGCGCCCGTGGGAAGTAGTACACCGTGACGGTATCAAACGAAATGCCACGTTTCTTTTTGCAAGGCGGACTACCCTCGTTTTCTCCGTTCTTCCTTTTCAAACTCGCTTTCAATGGTTTGACTTTGTTTTGTGCCTCATCTAATATAGCACCTATATCTTTGTCTATAGTTTTGGTATTTTGGTCCAAATTACTGCTGTCCTCTAATCTAGTGGACATTTGTTGGAAACTTGTTGACGGGAGATCGAAATCTGACTGAGTTCTTGCAGGAGCGAAATCTTCGAAGGTTTCGCTGTCGCTCCCACCCAGATTGACTGWCGAGGACGCAGTCGCTCCACAGCGCACATCAGCAAGTTCTGAACCTAGTCCAGAATCAGAACCATCCGATCTGTCGTGCGGTTCTTCGGTTATTTCCGGAGGTAAACTTTCTGTCGCGGAATCGTCTTCATCGTTTATGTCGGTACTCTTCTTCTCAGCCATCAATACCACAGCTTCCTCTTCGTTTATGAGCGAATTCGATCTTCTAACTTCTTCAGCGGTGAAATTACCATCTAAGCTGGATTCTTTGGAGCCCATGCCTTCATTTGTAGCTGAATGTCCTTTGTACTGTTCGCCAACGTCCTGCGTTTGCAATATGGATACCGGGCTGTCATCGGTTGACATTTTCAACTGAAATTAAAAAAAAAACACTGGTTAGAATCTGGTAAAACAAGAAAACTGTAAGCGTCCACATTAGCTGCTTTCATTCGTAGCTAAGTCATGCATGCTTTTTTGTATACATGCTATATACCACAAGATATCAGTACAGTTTAGTGACAGAAGTTGATTACAATAAGCTATAACTTTATTTCGTTCGTTTCGTTGACTGTGGTATACTTAGAAAAGTCTTGTTGCATCTTATTTACTCCAAAACGTTAAAAAGAGAAAATTCCAGAGATGTTGGAAAAAGGTTTACGTCTTTCTAAGGACACTTTATTTACAGCTACAAGTGATAAAAATGAGAATATTATTAAACGAACTATCACCGTAGCATTTGATCTCATACAAGGTCAAGCCACTGCAAGGTTACAGTACTTAAAAGCATGTGCAAATCCTTTCGAATGATGGATCAAAGGGAACAATAGTTTACTAAAGTTCAACGAAGGAAACTATTCTGACTGGACTGACAATGTACACCAAAACTGTGTGGGTTACAACGTTTCAAGGCTATGGAAATTAATCGTAACCTAATGTACAAATTCAGCGTTACACAACTTTGCCATTCTGCCTCCAGCTTGTCTTGGAGGTTCTCACTTGAAACAGGTTCTCGGAACTGTGGGTTATTGTATTCAATGCCAAAAGCTGCTCGCACGTACGTTAAGCAGCACTGCGTAAGCACAGGGCTTATACGCTATTGGTATCTATTTGTATGATAAATATACATAATTGGCTATTTTATTGGATGGACAAACGGGGTGGTTCACTAATAATAAAAAAGAAAAAAATACAATAATGTTTACCAAGTTTTAGAGTTGCTAGGATTTTCAAAAAGTTTGCAATATATTTCACAGATTTCTAACGATTTCCAACAAAAAAATTTCGATTCCTTGGAACTTTGGCAGTATTGTAACATATGTTTATAGATAAAATATATGTACATATTATGTACTTTTATATTACACGTTTGGGTAAATTATATTTTGCCTTCCTTAAAGGCCAATATTAATAAGTTCGGTCGCATGGTGTGCTAATTCGTTGCCATGCAATATAAATGGGTTGCTTGTAAGAAAATATAATTGCATAGTCTGCTAAATCGAAGTAAAAGATTCTGCATATACGAGAAAAAGCATAAATATTTCACACGCTTTAGTTGTGTGTTCCAGGTGTAGTAGGTGTTCGCTAAAGAGATGGCTAAAATTTGTACTGCAGAATTTTCTGGTACATTTTTTTTCAAAATCAATGGCCAAACAATCACGATTAAGCGCACGTCTTTATAAAACGGCCGAAAGAAAACTTGACGCACAGTAGAGCGGATAGCTTTTTAAAATGTATAGAACATTTCTCTTCGTGTGTTCTTATACAACTAAATGTAGTAACTGAGGTAGTAAAACAAGTATTTTTATTTATTAAGAAGAAGAAAAAACTAAAGGGGCTTAGTGATCAAATTGAAGAAAAACAATAATGTGAAATATTTTGGACGGCATTTAAGCGTAACGCAAACTTAACATCATATCCAAAGAGGTCATGTTACACTTCATTGAAAGCCTTTTTCATTATCTACATAATCGCCTTAAGAAAATTTAGATAGGACAATCCACTCTAAACTATGAGGGTTTCAATTCGAAAAAGCAGCAACAAATGATGTAATGTTAATAGCAGCATTTTTTAATTTTTCACCAAAAGGTGTAGTTATTTAAAGTTGTTATTAGATACTGTACAAAGGCCAAGATAGTTTCTATATGCTGCAGCCAAATGCTGTGAGGTAAACGTAGAAGTACATCAGGCTGATATAAAATGACATTAGTAACACTTTTGACATTTAACGAGCCAATGAGCATGCGTCTCGTCAAATCAGGATCGGTTCTTATTGGTGGATGTTAATGGAGATATTAAGACGCCCTGAGCAATAACATTACCATCTTAGGTTAACATAAACACTACTATTATTGCGAACAATCAGAGCAAGTGCCTATGTTCTGGTTATTACCATGTTAACATCGCCATTACCATTGCAGCAGACCTTGATAAAAAAGGTGTAGAATTCAAATACTCTTAATCTGATAAATATAATAACTTTGTGACCCTTTAGGTTTTCAGCAAGGATGTTACAATTTTTTTATGAGATTCTGCTGGATATTTTTGTAGGATTTCCGAGAACTGCGAGGAATTCTGAAGAAATTTTTTTGTATTATTATGGAAATGAGTTATAAGTTGTATTTAAAAGAATACTAGAAGTAGACGTATGTTGAGGTAATTAAAAAAGGGGAAATATAGTTTTTCATCGTGTTACTAAGCTCGTCTGCGTACCAACTCCTGGGTATTGCGGCCGGTAACAACGTCGAATTACAGATTTGAGATTTCAAACGCGACCTACTTGGACGGTCGCTTGTTTCCTGGTGCCTGGTAGATCTATGCACTATCAAGCGATTTCAATGCTAACGGTAATAAACGTCGGACTGGCAATGTTAAATAAAAGAATGGGTACCAGGGAACTTTAGTTTTGAACTCTAAATGACCTGCAGACAGTCGAAAATACTCGTTACGTGACGCAACCAGCGGCGTAGTCGCGAGTTTGCGCAAAATGTGAGGCGCACGGCGGTATTGAATCACTACTACGTCATCGCGTTAAAAAGTTTGGTAATCAACAAAGTCGCGCGCTATATTTGTGGTTCGTACCCGTGCGGGAGAACGTTTTGCGATTATACGCCATGTTTGTTTTGCATGCTAATTTTGCGGAACTTGGAAGTCACCCCAATACACGCTCCCACCCTTTTATGATGACTATAAACTACAGGGTATAGATTTGGAGTTGATGAAAGGGAATCATGTCTCTAAGATCCAAACAAAATGTCGCTTGCTTTAGTTACAGAAAATCGTCAATCTGCAAACTTCGCCATAAATGATTCGCATCATTGACTGGTCTCTCATTGCTTAAATCATATAAGGAATGCATTTCAAATCAATTTTTTTCATACAACTTCCTAACCACATGCCTCCCACTGACGTCGCATGACGCCATCGCAGTCACGCAGCGTCAGTAGCATTTAGTGCGATTTGGTGTGCATTTAAGCGGAATTAGACGTCTTTAATATGAGCGACATGATACGGCTTACGTAAAAACGCACAGCAAAACTAGTTGTTTTTCATGTTTTCAATACTTGGAGGGACCAGTACCTACACATACAACTGATTTTCCCATTTTAAGCACAATATATAATCGACAAAACAATAAAATCAGTTCGTAGCGCTTCTACGATAGTAAAAGCTCATACGTATGGAGCAGATATCGGGGCACATGGCATGCTTTTATGTAACTTTCATTTTTAGCACCCACTACAGGTTGCCTCATATGGAAGGCGTGTAGTAACCCTGTATCCAAGCCCGTGCAAGTAACTAGGCGAGTTTAACCGCAGTATATCACAAAGACAGACGATAAATATATATATAATTTAAATTATACGAAACCGTACCACATCGCGATGTTAAAAAGCTACGGTTGTTCTAGACGTACCTAGCAATAATGAAATAATCATGGCATTTTTGTTTTCTACAACACAACCACTATCTAAGATTACTTGAGCTTGAAAGAGATAATGAATGTTATGTTTCGTCTTTGATTCTTTGCTAAGGCAAATATTTAAATTTAAATTACATATTTTTAGGCATCTCTTATAGTGAATAGAAAATAACATTATATTCAGTAATTTCAGTAGTTTTTTTACGTGTAGGGTGGATACTAAAACCAAATGGCACATATTTAAACTGATAGTGATCCAGGTCGTCTATATAACCGTATCGAACTTCACTTCGGGTATAATTAAACGAATAAACACCACAACCCTTTAAAGGGTTGTTCGTCTATCATTTGAGACACTTCGTAACGAAGTAGGTACTGCAACTAACAACTACTGTTTTCTTTAAAAGCCTACGCTCCAACCCCAACGTCCAACGGTCCAAGCAGTAACATCTGCAGGATGTAACAAAAACGCCAACAGGTCGTCACACCTGCACTTCGACAGTGCAAGGGTTGCGCTGCTTTAGAACCACCGTAGCGGTGTGCTCTCGTTTTGATTCAACATCACAGTAAAATATAGAAAGTTAAGTTAAACCGATGTGGCTGTAGCTCGGAGCTTCTGTGAAACAAAACTTTCAAATATCCTTTCTAATCTGAGAAAATACATCAAGCAAGACAGTAACTTTTATGTAATGTTTAACTGAACGCTGTATCGAATGGAGCGATTACTCGCTGTACTATGATCGAGTCGGTACACATACAGCATAACCTTTTAGCTCACTGCTGAAATCGGGTTTCATCGTTCCCAAAAAGAACAGTGAACTGACATTTTACATGTAAAGTACCGAAAGTAGTACCATTACAAAATAGCAGTGGTCATGTCAGAGCTTTAGACAAATCTGTTTAGTAAGTAACATTAGCATACAATTATCGCTATATACATTCAGACTTCGATTTGTTGAAGAAACAGGTTCTGTGATACGTGCAATATTAAATTAGCATCCTTATCTTTTGCTAAATATGGGCATTACTTATCTTCGAAAATTCTATGAACCACATCAATACAGAAGATGGTTCCAGCACGTTCCAACAATTTAGGTCTTGCAAGGCCGTTAACTTTTCATATAAAAGTAATGTTTACGTCACTTCCGTATAATCTACTCGGTAAACAGTTTCTCAGATAATACCGATAAGTACATGTTTTAATGAGTCCTTTTAATCCCAAACAAGCAGCAGCCATTCGGTGGGTTAAGTTTGAAATAGAGAACGTAACGCCACAGAGTAAACCCAATAAACTATGGCATATTTTAAAATAACCGCTGCGTAGACCGGCAACCGGCAACAGCCTTATAGCTGATGACATGAGCGCTATTTTCGCGTACCACAGGAGAACGTAGTTCTGTACTTCTACTTTCGATGGTACGGAAAAGCTTTAATCCAGAGAGCTATTTACAACTAGAATAGCTTGGGTCCTGGGGTAGAAGAGCATTAAACAGAAGCAGAAATTAAGAGTTGTAAACAAAATACCTCCTACATCCTCCGTTCGATCTTTCTTGACCCTGGTACCATCAATTTGTCCTTCGATCTTGATACAAAACACTTGGAAGCGTAAACAACCTCAAAGATTTCAAATCCTGTACTCAATACTTTTGAAAAGTTCCACTTTTAATTGTGTCCCACTTCACACCAAGTAAATCCAACTTTTCTGGCACCAATTAAAGGCTTCTTTACACACTTTCTGTCCCAGTTGTGCTTATTTCAAGTTCCTATTTAAAGTCCTGATTAAGTTTCACCAATCTCTGGAAATCACCACCTTTTTAATCGGCCACATATATTTAAAGCACTCACTTCATATACATATATATATTTATTTATTTGACCCACAATCTAACTCAGCACTTCAACCAGTGTTGTATACTGTGTATATACCCATAGCTATATTGTAAACCCACAGCACAGCATTCAACTGGCAACGCATTTCGAAACGCAAGCGCATAACCGTGGTGTGGAGTTAGATCAACCCATGTGAAGCGCGGGTGCCAGTAGTGTGGTTTTAACTTCGAGTTAACAACTTGTTTCACATTGACTAGCGCAGAGTATTATTATTATTGTGTAAGTTCGTGACATTGGATTTATCTTTTTGGCCTTTGGAACACGTTCATTAATACAAAGAAACCTTCCAGAAGACCACTCCTAATACAACACCAGAAACCATGAAGACATAAGAATACCCTACAATCGCCTGGCAAGATCCCAGCAAACCCATAATTACTGGTGCATGAAATTCTATAATCATCTTTCGCCCGAGTACGTGAATTCACAACAAATTCTTTCGAAAGACAATCAAAACGTTGTTTTTACAACACAGTTTTTGTTGAATCAGAAMATATCTAGAGACTCAACTATCATTGTAAAAATAGTCATCATACATTGTATATCATAATACTTAGTACACATGTTCAAATTTGATTGTTCTGTTGATTTGGCATTGTAACTAATGAGCTATCTATCTATAGATCTATCTGCAGTTGGTTGCGGTGCAGACAGCGCAGCATAAACATGTATTTTAATGGCATTGTATCTTGTTAATAAATACATTACATACACATTACATCAATATTTTATGCTTGTGCGATCTTCACAGGTTCCCCGAAAAAATGGTGTCCTTTCTCCATTAGTACCGGACAGTCAATGGAGAGTACATCAATTTTACAGAAAAAGGAAATTAGTAAAAATTTAAATAATTTCACATATGCATATCAAGTAACAACATAAAATTTCAGTTTCAAAATGAACTAATAGATATCGATATTACAAGAATGGTGCAATCTGCTCTTTATTAGTAATAAAGAGGAAATATCATCCATATATTTGGCAACGTCGACATAGAGTCCGTCAGACAAGGAATGTTTTACGTTAGAGGTGGGCGAAGAACCGAACGATCATAGTATCTGGACAGGTGAACGTCAACCAACACATGCCGTCACTATGATGACGGACCTCGCCCTTTCTATCGTACAATAGTAAMGTGAGTCACGCATCCAGTACCTATACTGAATGTATAAACAAGGCCAATATCAGCACKAACCTTTTAGGATTACCCTTGATCTACGTTTCCACGATATGACCTTTATTGGACAACTATCTACATATAAATAAATTTAATACTTTAGTTATTATTAGATATTAATGCGGCAAACGCATCTTCAAATAATTTTTCTGAGTTTACAATCTGATTTTCCACTGGTTAATGAGGACGTACGTCATCCTTTCTTATATCAAGATATGAACAGTTTCCGATGAATAATCTTAATACACAATATAATTTCAAGAACGCTAACTCTGTTTTGCAGTATGAGATGCTTTCGTCATCTAGCTGGCAAGCTTTGGATACGTGCACCAACACTGATGAAGCATGCAGATTGTTCTGCAAGGAATTATACGAAATTTTTGATTCCACTGTTCCTGAATTCAGTTTTAGACCAAATGTGGGTCGTCACTTTCCGCCCTGGTTTGATTAACAGATAATCAAATGCTTCGCGTTAAAACTAAGTTCTACAAACGTTTTCAAAAGTTTAAAACACAATATTACTGTACTGCAGATCCACTGCAAGAATCTCATTGATATTGCCTACAAAAATAACGCGAGGAAAGCTGAAGAGAAGATTGTTCAGGATTTTAAGCAATTCTGGGCGTTTATAGAAAACAAAAAAGAAATTCAAGAAATCCTGGTTTTATGCACTATGAGGACACAGATTTATCTTCACCGGATACTATTGTCAATGCTTTCGGTGATTACTTTGGATCAGTTTTTGACGCTTCTTCATCTTTGGATACTTTGAGTGAGAATAATGTTATTTATTCTCAAATTATTATAAATATACCACACATAACAGAGGATTTGGTGATGTCCGATTCAGCTGAATATAAGTATACTTACTGATTTGGACCTCCTGAATTTCGGAATGGTCTCAGTTGGTCGCTAGCTACAACGGTTCGCTCGGAAACTGTACTAATTAAGGCCGCCCGCAGTCCTAGCCCATTTTAGAACACATTTTTGAATTCTGCAGTTCAAAATACATCTGTGCGTTGATTTTGAGCTAAATCTACTTTTTGTCAAAAATCACAAAACATCCAAGGCTAACAACCCCTTTGTTCTTTTTTGACCTTAAATTTTTTTCGCAATATAAGTATACTTACTAATTTGGACCTCCTTAGTTTCGGAATGGTCTCAGTTGGTCGCTAGCTACAACGGTTCGCTCGGAAAGTGTCCTTAGTTAGGCCGCCCGCAGTCCTAGCTCATTTTAGAGCACATTTTTGACATCTGCAGTTCAAAATACATCTGTACGTCGATTTTGAGCTAAATCTATTTCTTGTCAAAAATAAAAAAAGGTTTGGGAAAAAAAAGCCTGCGTGTACCCCATATTTAAACAAGCCGAGAATTATAGACCCATATCTTTATTACGCAACTTTGCCAAGATATCTGAAACTGCTCTTTACAATTTTTAACTCTCATCTGTAAAGTTCTTCATCGCTCTTAATCAGCACGGTTTCTACGAAAAAAAGATCTACAATTACCAGTTTAGCCAGCTTTTCACAATACGTACTGGAATCCTTGGACACTATGCAACAAGTAATTTACACTGATTTTTAAAAGGCCTTTGACAAGATAGAACACAGCATTCTTCTTGACAAGTTGCATCGTTTCGGTCTATCAAACTCACTGCAGAAATTTGTTTCGCTCGTACCTTACGAATGGAGTTAACTTTGTAAGGTATAGGCATTTTTTTAATTTTCGCTTTTCTCTTGAGTCCCCCAGGGATCGAATATAGGCCCATTGTTGTTTTCATTATTTATAAATGATGTGACTGACTGTTTCACTACTGACTGTCTCATGTTTGCCGACGATTTGAGATTTACATGGAGATAAACTCGGCTGAGGACTGTAAAAATCTTCAGGACAGCATTAGTGCATTTGTAGAATGGTGTAACCAAAACCGTTTATCGCTTAATATTGTGAAGGGTAGTGTGGTTATTTATATTAGGTGTGCAACTCCATTTAACTATCATTAAAACATCTGTGGCACTATTTTAAACCGTACCAGTACCTTGTAGTCAAAAGCTAGAGCAACCATGAGCACATATATTAATTTAAACACTTATATATAATATGCTATTTCGTTGTAAAGCTGGAATGCTAGTTTCAAATACAATAATAATTACTAAGGGATGAAATTCATAAAACATCTAATATTGTTTTATAGAAAAAGAAGGTAAATATTAAGCTCTGACTAAACCAGCCTCATGACGTAAACTAACTAGGCTATGAAGGTTAAATGACGATGCCGTGCCCATCTCTACGTTTCACAAAATCCAATCTGCTACGAAATATACAGGTAACGCAAGACCGCGTACCTCACCTCCATACCTCCTTATTTATTATTTACCACTACGGCACTTTATCCAGGGACCAATCCTTCATATACTAGCCTTTTTTTTGTATAAACTCTGCCAAATAAAACAAACGCAGTAGCGGAAAATTCCATGCTTTATACGTAGTAGCAAACAAGGATGTAGTATGCCACGTAATCATTACAGTTTTCCGTGGCGATAGGAAACCCGCAAGAATAATCCGTCATAATGGGGAATAAGAATCTTGTTAATCAAATATACTTTAATTGTATGTAATTAATATAACTGCAGCACCTGACCTGTTTGTCGTTCACTCCCATATACATACACGAATTGAAACTTATTACGAATTTTGCGTACCTATTCCTGATGCGATTAAGTATGTTGTGTATTGTCGTTCACAATGTTAGAAACCTGATTTTGACTGAAAAGAAATCGTTCAGGTGTGGCCAACTCTTTAGACCTTTAACAAGTAAAAAACAATGCAATGCATTTCGTTCAAGCAAGCTTGGTTTAAATTTCCACCACATCAGAAAAGCATTTTCTTTTGCTTTTAACCCTAAAAGCCTTGTTACTGTTTAAGCAAATGATAATGAAAGGCTAGTGCTTTGACGCCACTTTGCATGCCAAGTAAATAAAAGGTATTGACGAAGAGCAGGTAGATATTGTATTGCTGGTGCTGTTATACTAGAAAATTTGTAAACTTTTTAATTTTGTAGATGAAGCCTCTATTCATAAAAACATGATTTGTTGTTTGTTATTTCGCATTTGAGTAAGTCAAAATGATTAAGAATTCACCATTTTTACATAGAGTAGCTGAATTTTGATGGAATTTATAATAGATGTATTGTAAGTTAACAGCACCTAGAAATAACTATAAAGTTTAAGCCCATCTTTCGTGGGTTTCGAGTACTTAAATATATTATCTAGAAAGCCTAAGCTTTCCTTAAACTGTACTTCAAGCATTGATATACATTTTCAAGAAATTTACCTACTGAATGGAACAAGCATGTTGTGCTTTAGAAGTAACCGCAGTTTTGTGATTACTTAAAATTGTAACTAATATACAAAACAGAAAGGATGTCTTCCTGATCTTCGAATAAGAATTTAGCAAAATCAACTTTGATTAGATGAACCGATAGATAATATCGTATGTAACAATAGTTTTCACAAAAATGTTTTTCGAATTGCATTAGCATTATCGTATTACCATTGATACAAAGCAATAACAAATGTATATACTTGTGACATCTGTACTGGTTTGATTTGTAATTACTTTAACATGTCTTATAAAATAGATATACGTTAGACCGTTAGAGTATTTATACGTTAGTTGGCCAACCTTCCAAAAGGGAAATTGTGGGCATATTTCAAATTCAAAATACTTCCATCAGAACTATTTATCGCACGGTTAAGGATTGTGAACAATAAATTCCTAGCATAAACCTACCAAAAAAAGCTTGTCCAAGAGTTTTGCCCACAGAAGCTGTCAACGGAATGCTAGAAAGTGCAAAAACAGAGTTGGACGACTAAAAGTATTTTACTTTGGCGAACGCGGAAATGAAAGGAAATTATGGTTTTTATGCAGATGATATCGAGAACACTCCGGATATTGTAATCGACTGTGGCGCAATTTTGGATTTTAAGAAACGATACTATTATTATTACAATACAGTAATAACTGATTATAGCTAATAAAGAAGTCTTTGTAGAAGAATCAGCTTTTTTGAATTTTTAATGTTCATTAGCTGTAATTGAAAAAGATATTTCCGTCTATCTAACATAAATTGAAATGTAACTATTACACGAAGAATTCCAACTTGGGAATAGAACAAAGAGATGTAGTAAGTTAAGCACAAATAATTTTTAAAAAATGTACGTAGCATGCACTAATATGAATTGATATTTCTAAGACTCTGCTCTCTCGTCTAGTAGGACTGTTTTTCATATCGTGTCTACGAAGAATGCTTGGTAGCAACGGTAAATCCGAGTACAGGGCAGGTTCACACAGGAGCTGCTGATGGCACAGCTGCAGAAATTGTTTCTTCAGTCAAGCGTAGTACATTATCCGCCAAGATAATTGCCAGGTCTATAGTACACGTTCGACATCAACTATTGCCCACTAAGCGGTTTACTTTACAGATATGAATACAATCACAAAAATTAATCTAAATTTACTGGTATATCCAGGTACCACCAAATGCAAGCAGAGTATTGGGGACACGTACAACAACATAAATATATATGTATATACATTCTTATGAAGATCATTAATACATTACACAGTATAGTTAATTTAATGTGACTACGGTCGTTAAAAGAAAAAAATCTCTTCATTAAACGATAAGAGGTATCTTGCGCTCTATCCAGCACAGATACACACATGTATGTAACTATTCTGGATAGAGTATTGAAGAAACGCCGTAGAAAAGAGATCAACACCTTCATCAATACGATGGATAGACGCAAAACCATGTTGTACGGGGGCATCTGTTAACCATATGTTCAATTGTTTGGAGGGAGTCTCACATTCGCAAGAAGGGTTGGTAGATTGATCCCACTTATTAAGAAAAAAGTTGCATTTCCCACGAACGGTACGAAGGCGATTTAGGCTGACCCAAGACTTTCTCGGGAGGTCTATTATTTGTAAGAAAAATTAACCATATGAAGTTAGCGAATGCTGCAAGTGCTAAGTTACAGAATCCATTGACTATATAGCTAGACAAAACTGTTCGTTGTTCGTTTAGTTGATTACAATTTAACCAAAAAAAACTCGCTGTATGGAAACAGAACATTATCGACTTCCGCTGTCACATCTGAATAGTTAAAGGAGCATTAATGATGTCCACTACAAAACAGTTAGACAACAACGTGTTGACATCATTTCCTTCCTCTGTTGAAGTTATTTTAGGACGAAAGTGGGGATGGCAGTTCTTTTCCCGTACATCTAATGTTAAATACAAAAAGAACAAGAATGATGTCGTAGATTTTTTTAATGCCTAGGATCCCTATAGTGCTATCAAATTATGAAGAGTAACTTACACGATCTTGAACGGACGCTACGGTTCGCTTTATAGTTTTTAGTAATGACGTACATATTACTGCCAATGATAAACACTAAACAATGACATAATAATTTCCATATAGGGTAATTGGTATATAAAGCAGTAAGAAAATAAGGTAACGGAGAAAACTAATTCCTTATTGCATGTCCACAATACAGAGTGATCATAAAATTCTGAACAAAATTCCTAATTCAATTATGTAATGTTTTCGAAAAAATTGAAATATAATCATACTAATTGTCTTTATTAAACAAATAACTAATTTTTCGAAAGGAACATACCGACAATACATTTTTCTTTTTTATAAGACGACAAAGCATGCATTTACTTTTTTGTAGGTTGGTAGTACTGTCCTTAATGTCTATGCAGAATTTAAATTCAATACATTCAATTGCTACTACTACTACTGGTGTTTCTGTAAACATAAGAAAGTAAAATAAAAATAAACATATGCCCTGGTCAAAATACACAAGAAAGAGAGTTTTCACAATGTCTCGAATAAAGATTCGATTGAGCAAAGAATTTGTAATAAGTTTTGTTTGCGGAATAAACTTTCTATTTCGTAAATGTTGAGGATATTAAAGAAGCCCTTTGGCGAAGAATAAGAAAACATTTACAAGTGGTACAAAGACTTTAAGGAAGACACAGAAAGCGTTGAGGACGAAGAGCGTCCCCTACGATTATCAACCCTAACTGATAAACAACGCATAAGTCAAACAAAGATCTTGTGCGGTAGATTAACTATAAGAGACCTTGTTGATACTGTTGGCATTTCGAAAATACAATTTTAGAAGATCTGTCGTGTCTTAGACGCGTCAAATTTCGTTTGGTTCCAAAAACGCTCAACAAAAGCAAAAGATGTGTGAAATATTCTCACCATAAAACAGCCCGTTTGGAATTTGCTCGTGAAAAGATGAATCGAAATTGGTAAAATGTAAACCAAAACCTGGCAATTAAACCTCGAAATAAACCATGTTTTTTTAAATATCAAATTATCTTTTCTGATGAAAAAATTGATCTTAATGGTCCAGATGGTATGAGTTGTTATTGGCAAGATTTGAGGACAGAACCTGAGTATCTTTCAAACCTTAATAAATAAGGGATGCCTTTCCAAAAGCAGACGTTTTAACAATGGCTTACCCATCAACACGAATGAACTGTCGAGAGGATATTCAAGTTCTTGAAACAAATTTAATGCCTTTTTTAAATTACAATTACGAACGAGATTTCATTTTCCAGCAAGATAATGCAAGGATTCATGTCAGTAGAGAGTCGATGGCTTGGTTTGCCAACCAAAATGTGGAATTATTAGAGTGCCCGTCTTGTTCACCTGACATGAACCCAATTGAAAACTTTTGGGGTATCTTAGTTCGGCGAGCATATGCGGCTAACCGACAGTATGTCATAAATGAACTCAAAAATTCATTATAAAAATTTTGGGCCAATTTGGAATCAAGAATATTAAATAATTTGGTAGGAAGCGTGAAATCTAGAATTTTTCAGCTAACTAGGAAGAATGGAAGCCAAATCCATTATTAATTTACGAATGTTTTTTAAAATTTGTTCAATTTGTTGTCTTAATACTTATCGTCCACCCTGCAAAAAAGCTCAGCGTCGGCAGACGTGTTCGTCCTATTCCTTTGACAGATGGCACCAAACGTCCCGACGTCGTTCCAATTTGACACAAATCACAAACGATTCGAGCGGAGCAACCCCCTAAACAGATTCATCTCCTGCTGAAAATACAATGCGTGGGAGAGGGTATATTTGTTCAACGATCAGACAATGCAGTAGCACCGCACTTATCGTGCCGAATCGGTCACTTCCGGGCAAGCGTCGCTGCGCCGTTGGCGGAGACGTCGTGACGCAGCGCGTCGCTACGGCAACGTCCACCAGGTCGTGCTATTGGTGGTTAGCGACAGCTTTGGATTGCGTTTTGAATTGTTTTTTTGCCGATAATTTGCTTGTGCAGTTTAATTATTTATGAATCGTGTATGGAGGGAATTCTGCCTCGTCTTGCATGCATTATTAACGCAAAGCTCAATTATTAAATGAATTAACTGAAACAGTATCTATGGTACACTATGGTTGGAGTGTGTTGATTATGGGGTGAGTGCTTGTTCATTCTAAAAACTCTTCCTATAATTCAAGATTTTATTTTTGCTAAAAGCCTAAAATGTGAACGAATCACTTCATTCTACTGCAGCATACTTTGATGTAGAGCTTTGCATATAACTATGTGTGCCATCGTACAAACATTCAATTACTCTGGAGCCCCAATCCAGCACACAAGACGGTTCCTAGTTTATGGAGCTGAGTTTTTTTTTAACAAAATAAAATTACAACATGGCCGCAAATATATTGATTTTTGGAATTCAAACTGCACTTGTTTTGAACCAAAAATGGAGAAAACTTCATTCTCAGCCTAAAATTGAAAGCATTGTTGACAATTTAATTGCCGGTTTGGAAGTGGCCATCTATCCCGCACATTGGGAGTAACGGCCATCATAATACAGGTAGAGATGGCCGTGTTCCAATAACTGGTTTTCTCCTCCAGGTTATTGGTCGGAAGACAATTATATGCTGTCATGGTTGCAGGCGGTAAGAAACGAATCATCCATTAAAGTTACAGCTGAAGATTTCGGGATTCCTCGTAAAACCCAAAAATGAGCCCTGAATCCCTTTTTGGGCGACAGAATGCACTAAAATTGTCAAATCTCGAAGACTTAAGAAGGGTTGCATTTTTCTTTGTGGACCAACTTAAATTGCTACACAAACTCAACATAGCAAAAGAAAGAGCTTGCCACGATTGGTTTACTTTCTTCCTAAATCATCATCCAGACTCATCATTGAGGAAGGCAGAAGAGACCTAGGAATGAACCGGGAAGAAACCGAAAACCATTTTAAATGTCTTGCCTGAAATTTAACAAACCAAAACATTGAGATGTTTACGACTGAATTATTTCATTCCACGAAAATCTGTTGCTTATGTTCATCATGCCACTCATTACCATTATCCTCTAGACAGGGCAGTTTTCAAGTCTTTAAAGACTTTTACCCATAAATTTGATCAAAGTTATTTCGCCTTCAATTCGGTGAGATGCTTTCTGAGAGCTGGGGCAAGGCATGCACCGTTATCAATGCTGACGCGGGATTTAAAGCTAGTGGCATTTTTCTCTTTCAGCCTTCCACTCTACTAGAATACTCCTCTTGTCAGATTTCTTCCGAGCCCCAAACCTAAGCATTGACAAGCAGAGTCAATCAATCCGACTTGATGCAAGAACACTTCAACAGCAAATTTGACTTGTGGAAAACTGCTGGACCAAATTTCGCCAATTTCGGCTCTGCCTGCGAGACTCAAAAATACTAGAAATCTTGGCAGGGTCTTAATATCTCCCTAAAATATTAAAAATAGTCTAGAGAAGGCTGTTAAGAGAAGACAACCGGAAGAAAGGTACCTAATGTTCCTTTTGCCTGCTTATTTTTTAATTTAAAGTTCTTGAAATGTTTTTATTATTTTATGAGATGAGTTTTAAAAATTGTGTAAAGCCCATGAACATTACGATTTTCGCTAAAGATATTGAGCCATCTTACCCTGACTTACCCTAAATGTCAGTATATAGTCTAATTATATTCGACGTAACTTATATTTTGAAACGGTTTGAAAAGGTTCGTTTTAATTACACTGTCTTCTGAGGATAGTAAATACTTAAATGAATATAGTTATGTTTGATTAGTTTACTGTGTTGGGAGTGGTTAAGTTTTGAATTAGATTACTAATAATATTGATGAACTGAAAAAATTAAATATGTCTACAGTAAAATTTGTTTATGACAGGAAGGAAGGAATACAAAATTCCGTATAAAGTGCAACAATGGAATTTTTTTTAAGATTTGGCGTGGTATGGGGATGAAGTATTGTATGCAGTTCATAATCCTTACATCTTTACATCTGATATTTATGATGTTAACAGCTTCATACTTTTAMATCTTTTTAATGTTTTAATGATWAAGGCATAAATCTTCAAGAAATGAGGTGTAAATTGTTTCGAGTCAAATAAATTATTAAGTATATAACACAGTGTGGTTTTAGAAAGGGCACATTAATAGTTCAGGTTGTAACAAAAATCGTATAGAATATAGTTGCGAGCTCTGAAAGGGGTAGAGAAAAAACTGGAGCACTACGGTATTAGAGAAGAGCCGCCACAAATTTTAGATTCGTATCTCTCGCTTAGGAAACAGTATGTTATCTTCGATGGTTCTAAGTTGGACCTTAATCTGATTAAGAAGACCTTACTGAGGATACCGTCTACAATGTTAATTAATATTTTGCAGTTGTAAACCTACATTCAACAATCTTGTTATGATGTTTATATATTTTACTTGTTCTATACATGTACTTATGTATCCTTATGTTATGTTTGCTTTCCCTTGGCCTGCTACAATCATTGCATTCATTTATTTAGAAAGAGTAGTCAATAAAGGTTATTATTACTGTTAGTTACTCAAGAAATTAACAATATAGGATCTGTCGTAAACTATCGTATTCCTGTTTTTCCAATTCCGATGCACAGGACCGTCGGGAATTGCATTATACATAACTCTTCAGTCTACGTGACTTCATTCAGAAATTCGGGAAACCCAATTGCAATGGCAAAAGAAAATAGAATTCCGGATTTATTGAACTTGGTAAGTGATATTAGTAAATAACCTCCCCCTCCCTCATCCCTTCACACATATTGTGGGACCTATTGACGCCCGCTTTCGTCCAGCTCCGGGTAAGCTCGCCCGCTTCCGACCCACGAATTATTGATCTGGGCATACAGTATTATCCCTAAAAACCCTTTTGAAATGGAGATTTTGGTGTGAGAAGTCCTACTCTAAGGTTTTGCACGGTGGGGGAAGTAATCGGGTGTAGACAGAAACAAAACAAAATGAGAAAATAATACAAGTTTCGGAGCCGTGCAGCACAAAGGGCCCTCACAGGAAAAGGAACAGCGAAAATGCAGTTCGCGCAGAAGGAATTTCGAATAAGCAAGACCTCATTAAAGCGAGGAGTCTTAGATGGAGTTCGCTGAGCACGGCTCATGGTGCTTTGTTCATCAAGATTGGACAGATGAGGAAGAAGGTTCTAGTGTTGCCGTTGCTTTTAGTCGGATAATGATTAGAGTGGAGTATTCACAAGGGGTTAGTTAAATATCATATTTTGTGACTTCCTATAAATAATTTTCGTATAAATAAAGGTATATGTTATTTACTGGGACACTGGGGAAGTGGCACTGATTCTAAATAATAGTAAATGTTAAATAAAATAACTTTATGCAAAGAACATAATTAGTATAGTATTCCAACCGAAATAAGGTTATATATATTCCTATGAAAATCATTAATACGTTACACAGTACTGTTAATTTCATGCGACTACGGTCGACTTTCATAAAAGTGTTGAAAGGAAAAAATATTTTCATTCAACGATAAGAGATCTCGCATTTGCGCTTTATTCATAATAGATACATACATGTATGTATTTATTCTGGATAAAGTACACCATGAATAGACGCAAAACCGCCAGGCCATGCTGTAAGGGGGCATCTGTTGACCATATGTCCAATTGTTTAGAGGCGATCTCCACGTTAACAAGAAGGGTTGATAGATGAATCCCATTTATTAAGAAAAAACTTGCATTTCCCATGACCGATTCAGAGTGACCCAAGACCTTCTTGGGAGGCCAGTTCCTGCTACCTCTTCCGTAGGATCGTCTATAAGCTGCTGATTGAATATATTATGTTTCTTAAGTTGCCATACAGAACACCATCCATCTTTAATGGTATAAGGAGCACGAAGGAAATCTTCTGTCCACAGAGGTTTTCTAGAAGTTAGCCGAGTTGTAGGTAGCTCTTGCAGATCTCGGGAAATCAGAAACTCATTAGGAACTGATTGATATTTTTGCCAAGATTTGTATGTAGCAAACTGTCTACGAATCTCCGGAGGAGCGATGTTTGAAAGAATCGGAAACCAAGGTAATCGAGTTGACTTAATTGTTCCAGTGATTAGTCGCATTGCAGTATTTAACTGAGTGTCAATTTTTCCTGCGTGACGACTGTTTTTTCAAACAGGACAGCAGTACTCAGCAGTGCTATAAAGCAAGGCAGTTGCAGAAGTACAGAGTACATTTGCATTTGCACCCCAACTTGTACCAGCAAGCTTATGCAGAATGTTATTTCTAGTCTGTAATTTTTTTACTGGCGTTTTCTAGATGTTTCTTGTACGTTGGGGACGTATCTGGGGGTCACTCCAAGGTATTTTGGCGAGAAGTTATGTTTAAGAATTATGTTATTTGACATAACTTGAAGCTGTTTCCTCTTTTGGTGATTGTTGAGATGAAAGCAAGTTACTTCTGTCTTCAATGGATTAGGGCACAAGCGCCAGGTTTTAAAATAGCAATTCATCATCTCGATGTCTCTTGACAGGTTTTGTTCAAATACAGAAAAGTCTGTACTTTGCAAAGCCAATGCCATGTCGTCTGCATACACAAATTTTCTCGATTGAGTTACTGGAAGGTCACTTATGTAAAGGTTGAAAAGAATAGGCGACAGAACCGATCTTTGTGGAAGACCATTATTCAAAATTCTGAACTTCTGTTCTTCCTAAAACCTGCTTGTTCCTTCAGGAGTGAGTCTTCAGTAATAGGTCCTGTTCTCTGGTAGAGTATTATTAGAAACTACAGTTTCTCTAGTAACTTGTAGCAGACACTCAGGAGGGCAATGGGTCGGTAACTTCCTGCTTCATTTGGAGGTTACCCAGGTTTTAAGAAATTAAATCTTCTACAAGGGCAATTATCGGGGGTCATAAATTTCTACTGGACAAGGGAATGATTGGGCCAAGTGATAAGTGTAGTCTTTGGGATGACTTGTAATCTTGTTAATTGCTCCTTAGGTAATGTGGATCTGTAGATTTTTTGAATAAAATAAGGAGCTCTCAGTGGGATATTCTCGAATGTATTTGAGATTTGGATGGTGGAAGCCGGAATGCAGTAGGTAACAGAATTTTGTAAACACGTATCAGTTCAGTTTAACAATTACTTATCGACTATCACATCATGGAAGAGATATTGTTGCATTGACACATTAAGCATCACGGGTAGAGCCAAGATAACGATCCGGGATTAACAACTACCTGGATCTACTGGTCATTATTAAAGCTAAAGGGATTAGGTTTTAGCGACCTAAAATTTTGATTATTTTTTTTGTTTTTGCGTTATAGCCGAAAGAAAGAGCCCTCTTGCGACCGGGGTTTTTATATAATTTTTGCAAAATATGTTTTCTTGTAGATGTTTATACATAGAATTACTTTTTTGATATTGCAAAACATTTTTTGAGACATAAACCAAACTTTCGTTTTTTCCTAGTTGGCTATGACTCCTCGGTGCAGATTTACAAAAATATAAATTTATATTACCGGGTCGTTATTTGTTTACCTTCACGTACAGTCCTGCGTGACAGTTTTTGTTTGTCAGTTAAAAATAATACACATTTTTTTGCTTTTTAGAGCGATTTAGATTGTTTTAAAGGAATTAGTCTAACATTTCTGACACCTTATATGCATAGATTCCTGTCAAAGCTTTAAGCATCATTAAATTAATAATATTTGCCTTTTATACACGGGCTACAGGTTGTTGTATTTTAAGGTGTGCTTTTACCGTTATGAAAACCATCGAGTTTTCTTCTGTACGTAGATGACGTATTTAGTGAAAGTCAGATAGCTCCAACTGTACAATTTATTACAATTAAATCTGATTGCAAGATTGCACCATTGTAGAGGCTGGCAAATACGGCAAATAATGAGAAAGCCTTCTAACATAAGCAACGTGGTCGGCTAAAATTATTATACTATATTTGCCTGCAGAAAACATAAAACTGTATAGCATATTTCTTCGGAAGCTTTTAAATTGGCATTAACGTCTTTTAAGCTGCTACCATGCGTATTCAGCTAAATAATTATTTTGAGAAAATGTAACTTTGGGTGACCCTGACGCTCATTTGTAATTAAAATTAACTATTAGCTTCTGAAATTTGCTGTTGTTGTTTTTATAGTTAATATTGAAACTTCTTGCTTAGTCGTTAGTAGTGACGTTGGAAATAATTTTCAACGTGTATACTGAACAGTTGTAAATATAAATCGAATACGTAAGCCATTTAAAAATGGAACATTGTACTATAGACAATTAGTAATTAGTAAATAAGAAAAGCACGCGAGACTGGCGATTTTGGTTTCACAAATACAACATTTCGCCAAGCTTTCTGAGTATCGTCTACTTTCTTAACTGACCTAGCCCTATGTGGAGGCTGGTGGCAAATGCCAATAGCTTTGCCAACCAAACGAAAATAAATAACCACTTCACTCGCCAAAAATATCGTTATGACCGATCTACTGAATCAAGCAAAGTAGAAGTACAGATTACCGGACTATTTTTAGATTTTTGGTTACTGTACGCGTTAGTTATTTATATGATTTTCAAAATGACGTTTGAATAAGATCAAAAAATTCCAACAGTTCTAAGAAAGGCGTGTTAATCGCAATGAATTCTAAAAACTATGGGATAACTTCTTATTTCAAGTTTATAAGTCTATAATAAGATTATCAACCCAAAAGCAATGCCACACACACAGTTACTGCTTCATAACATTTTGAAATCATTTTATATACTAATTTCGTATATATAATTTAGTGTTTTTCACATTCTAAACATTTCACATGTATTTCAGCCTACTGACCCATATATGTTGTGTCCCATTGCATCGCATCAACATTGGGTTGAGATTTGACTATTTGATTGCTCATCATCATATTGTGCAAACTTCAAACTCCAAACTACATTTATCTATTTCTTTATTCGCTATCAAAATTGTCTATATTATTAAAAAAACATATATTTGATTAGGAAACTAATAAACTCTGAAGACAAATAACATTTAAGCCCTATCGAATATTATTCGGGATGATTTTGAACGAATAAAGAATATATTCGATACCAATAGACAACGCGTCCAATTTACGAAAGAAATTTGGGGGAACCCGTAGTTGTTCGTTAGTAAGATTAATGAGATGTGTATACATTTGTTGTTAAATTATTTTGCTGTATTTACTATAACTGCACAAATAAACAGGGCGTTACAAACATAGCCTGCCGTTCAAAAAATGCTTTATAAGGACATTTGTTGTATATTTGGGGAACCTGCTAAAATTCGGATACTTGGACTAGTGCTAGATAATTTAAAGGATTCTTCTAAAGAGATTTCCTATATTTTATGTCAAAGTATGCTTTTGTAATTTGACACAATATCTATAGGCGGATTATTATACATTGGCCGAATAAAACTTTTCCTGATAGCTGAATCTTAATTCATTAGATTTTATGTGTGGTGCAGCATGTAATAAGCATTTATGCGAATAAAGAGTAGGTTTAAAACGATTAATTATACAGTTATCATAAGGATTTATTTTATAAGAAAGTAATTAGCTGCTATTGGTAGGTTGTTCTTATTAGTGCTTTCCTGTAAATATGATGTATGTTGTTTTATTTTCATTATGTAAGATCTCTGTTCCTTTAATATGAAAATATTATTACCTTCATGATTAATTTCATTTATGAGCGTGAATAAACTTTGTTTACAGATCCTGCTGCTGCCCTGGGCGGGATACAGTAAAAGTATATAGGAGTATAGGACTGACCTTTACAGATACAACAGCAAAGGTTGCATCTATGATTTTTGAAAGTCATAATGAAGAGACCGTGAACCATTTAGGACATGGGCATAGCTGTGAGGGTTTTGGGGTTCCACAAGTAAATTACGTCATCGCCGGAATTTAAAGAACATCTACGATAATCTCGTGATCCATTGCAAGAACTTATTACACAAAAAAATAGTGGGGATGCAAAACAGAATAATCCAAAATAGAGAGTGATCTTAATTAAACTCAAGTTTTATGTAAATCAGCAGGGGTAAAGCAAAACTGAAAATGACTTAATCCTCAAAACTACATTTACTACTATTAGCAATTATGTATCGGCTTGCATCGTAATGTTTGCTAATCACCTTCTTAAGTAACAACCATATTTAGAGTGTGGCAATGAACTGTTTGACCCTCTTTCAATTTTAATTGTCTTTAAAAGGAATCACATTTAAAATATACTTACTTAATCAAATCACACTTTGAGTAAATTCAAATGTGATGTGACTAAAGCTAGGCTATGAAATATTGAATAGATAGGATAATTTACACACCTGTTGTGCTGTAGTGCTAGTTCGATTATCATTTAGTAATCGTATCTCTAATAAGTCGTTGTCAAATGGTTTCGATGCCATGTGCGTTTTGAAGCTATAACTTCAACATTCTTGTTGTTACGAATCGTTATCTTAGGGCGGATATAGTTTTAAAAGATTATCTTGGTCAGGATGAGTCATAACACGATTCCTGCTTAGTTAAGTTCTTCTACCTTTTTATATAAAGATTGTCCAACTAACTACTGTTATATGGAATCACATCACAATCTGTCAAATATCCGGTGATAACTCTAATTTCTAAATTCTCAATGAAAGTCAATTTATTTAATATAAGTTTTAGGAATCCAGTAAAAGCATTATCAGCACGAATTAAAACCTGGTGTGTTGTTAAAAATGCAATTAAATATATTTCAGTTTATTTAAATGAAGCTTAATTTGGTTAAAATATTAAGTAGTTGGTTAATTTTTGAAGGCAATGCACTGGCGATCTAAGAAGGTTGGCTTGACGCATAATGCTGAGGCATTTGCCATTCTGAGTTTTAGTAATGTTAGTTATCCATCGAGTCTCTTTCCCTGGGGAGTAAAAATTTCTACAAATGTATCTTTAGCACCTAAATGAACTCCTAGCTTAAATTTCTAATGCTACTAATTAGTAGAATTTTTAAGGTGAAATTTATGTTCCCTTGGTACTTCGTACGATATCATTATACATTATGTGGATCACAGATCTTAATTCTCCCAAATAAAATGTATCAACTCATCTTTTGTTGAACGCGAGAGCGATGCAACTGAATGCGCCTAACTAACTAACCTAACTAAGTTCATCAATAACTGAATTAGTAATAAAGGGGCTTTGTATGATCAGTGTACATGGAAAACATATAAATAATTTGGGTCTTTATTTCACAGAAGATGTTTTAAGTCGCCTTAAAGAAAATCCACGCAGATTATCATGGAATAAATACTTCATTAATTACTTAAGTACCTATATCTTATAAACGTTTATTATTTCTGTTTATGTTAAATTATACTCTACAAGACGTTCCTGCTTTGCCCCCCCCCTAGACCAAAAGCTGCGTATTTATACTTATATTAGTTAGAGTTAGTACCGTTGTCTCCTTGATGATCAACTTCACCGTCCTTACAGTCGTAATATAGGAGGCTATGGCTTTACAAGCATAATAACTACTTAGGATCAGTATAACCTACCGTGAATTACGTGTTGTACATTCAAGCTATAACTTAACACTCTTTCAGTTTAAAATCAAGAAACCCTAAGCCATAACAACCCAAAACCCTTTGAGGAGCATTTTCTCATTCAGAACAATCTGACAATAATCAGGTCAGGGAGAAATGATCGCGGGAAAAATTTGCGCACCGCCGGTGACAACCGAACACAGGCGACCGACGTCCTGCGTGGCAGCGTCGTCGGCGTCGGCGCAGCTACATGCTGTTGCTGTGGCAACAGTCCAGTTGCCAAGGTAACCAACTGAACACATTGATTTCACGTATAGACGGAATATATTGCGGGCCCATATTCCGCGAGAATACCATAGGTGGGGGAAGTAATATTGTTAAGTGTCCCATATATTAGGGAACCATTGTTGCGCCCCACATTTAAATTCCGAATTTCCTGGAGGTGGCCGCGGTTTGTCTTCGAAGGGGGCATTGTTATTTTGGTTTTGCCCCTTCCGTGGTTCAAGCTTTGGTTATTTATGTACGTGCCTCGGTGTATACCCTTCCAGGTGCTTTGTGGATCGACGAGGAAAAATGAAACGTTCGAGTTTGCTTAATCGACCAGTGGTTCCATGCACGCTCGTTGATGACGTCGACACCGCACAAGCAAAAAGTAATTCCACTTAGCGCAAATGGAAATTTCCTATTTGCGTTTCTTTGTGTGGAAATCAATCTCCCATAGAAACAGTAGCAGTGAAATTAATTGATTTTTTTCAGTTTCAATTAAGAATTAGTACTTAGAAGGACTAACTAGAAATAAAACAACAAATTTAGCATAATGTTAAATTTTGTGTTTCCTTCGGCTAAAAGTCTAGTAACTCTACGCCCTTATTTTTATATATTTCGTTTCGGTTACACCTGTAATCTTTGTCAAAGACGAAGAACATCAAAATTTGCCTGACACAAGTTCAAACAAAATTTTAAAAGTTAGTAAACAAATCACCAAGGAAGCGAGACGTCATATATCAGAAGGAGATATTTTAGTTAGTTTTGACGTGGTTTCTTTATTTACGAAAGTATTCATCCCTGAAACGATAGACATCATCAAATCCAAGCTTAATAGCGATCCCCTGGGTGACACGATAGCCAGATTATCTGAACATTGTTTAAAATCTACTTATTTCTTATGGAACGATAATTTTTATGAACAAAAATCAGGTTGTACAATGGGTTCACCTCCAAATCTTGTAGTAGCCAATTTGTTTATGGAGAATTTTGAACAGGTAGCGATAAACAGTTTTCACTTTAAGCCAAAATGTTGGTATAGGTACGTAGATGACAATTTTATTATTTGGCCCCACAATATAAAAGAGTTGGGTAGGTTTCTAAATCATTTGAACAGTCAAAATCCTGACATAAAATTTACTATGGAATTAGAAAGCAATGACGGTTTACCTTTTTTGGATGTCCAAATTTACAGAATAAACACTGGACAGTTAGGACACAAGGTTTACAGAAAACCAACACACACAGACAGATATTTACATGCCACATCTCACCACCCTCTCTCTCAAAAGAATAGTCTTATTAGGACGTTATTTGTTAGAGCACAAAGGATATCACACGAAAGTTCTTTACAAAAAGAAATATATCATCTTGAATTAGCGCTAGTGAGAAATGATTATAGCAGTAAGAATATTTGGTCAGTTTTTAATAAAAGTGCTCATCCAAATCAAGTAAATTCTCAGCCAGGACAAAGTAAATTGAAGTTGAGTTTGCCTTATGTACAAGGTCTTTTAGAAAAAATTAAAGAGGATGCTTAGAAAACAGGTATTTTAGTTGTTGGTAGTACATATAATAATTTAGATAAAATTTTAAGTTCTACTAAAGATAAAGTACATTTAGAGAGTGAAGGTCTTTACAAAATTACTTGTTCTTGCGGCAAGTGTTACATAGGTACGCGTTTAAAAGAACACATACGTGCTACTAGGCTACAACAGATGTATAGATCTTCCGTAGCTGAACACTCATATTTGACTAAACACATGACTGACTTTGAGAAAATGAAAATTTTACATAGAGAAAAATATTATCACAAATTATTTAGGAAATCAAAATTATAAAATCTTTAAATTGTTCATCGAGCACATCAAATTTGTTAATTTACATTTAAACGATTTTAATTCTGAACCTAATAAATTAAAGAGGGAATAAGCTTTCCTTTATGCAATAGGTATATAAAGGGATATATAATTTATTTAATAAAAAGTCTAGATAAACAAAAATGTGCGAATTCATTGATTTTTCTCAATTCTAAAAGAGGACGTTTCTGTCCCATTTTCATAAGAATCTGATCATCGATACCGATTTATAAAATTCTGAGAGCGGTCATTCTCAAATTTACCGAAACTGTTGTTCAAACAAGCTTAGGCAAGGGCGTTTAAGAATGCCGTACGTTTTCTTGATAGAAGAATCACTGCGAACACGACGGTCAGTTATTTAGAGCGCGAACTCTGGCTTGACCCAGAAAGAACCTTCTGTGCTAAACCTATCGCTTTTTGTTCAGCTAAATGGATTTTGCCTTGATTTATAGCGGGCGCTGGTCTAGTGTACCGTATACTACACGTTGCTCTTACGCGACTACCAACCATTTGATCCATTAAGATGACAATCACTATTTTAAACTGAGGAATCAACGAAACAAAGCTAGATGAAAGCACAATAATTATTGTTGAAGGATATAAGTGAATTTGTGAAGAAATACTCGTAGAAAATGATGGTGGCTAAAGAATTGGAGTCACGACAATCAGATGGATAAGGAAGCAATTCTACTTATCTCCTTAAAAAATATGTATATTTATATCAAATTCGAGTAGCGATTTTGAGAAAATCTTTATACATCTGTGTATTATGTTTACAATTAAAGGTTTGACTACCAATCTTTTCGTTCTTTATTAGACAAGATGGTCAAATTAGAATGTGACCAGCACTAAGAAAATAGCATAAATGTTTATGTAGGGGGTACATGTATTTTAAGATATACCATCATATACCACGTCTACTACACCTTCGGCCGTTAAACCTGCGGCTAATTTCAATCGTTTGATGTCAGTAATCAGAGAGGCAATTTTAGAATATTCGACTCTTCTTTGATATTCACCTGGTTTCTCTTAAGTCTGACTTTTACCACTCTTACATGCATTTTTGCTAACTTATAGAATTGAAGATTAAGGATAATTCAAAGAATAGGCTTTTTGGGCTCCTCCATCATTGATAGAAACTAGAAGAATCATTATAATTAGAGGCCAAACCGCAGAAGAACGAAAGAGTGAAGGAAAATTACAGTACAATATATTTCCTAATTAGTACGTAATCAGCACTTACAGACTTATAAGTAAATAAACTGTTTATTCAAAAATAGCATTGTTCAGGATTCGTTTTCGAATACTGTATTTCAGGATTCGAGCCAAATCTATAACTAGGTGTTGTTTTTGTCATCAGGAATTGACTTCTCAATATTTTTCGTGTAGAATTTACCAATCACTATCTGTTATCACAGACAACGAAAAATTTATTACTCTTTTAAGATTGTCTAGTGTTGCTGACCACGAAGTCAATGCCCTTAAACGTTAACCATCTTGTCTAAAAATACCACAATGGAAATTGAACCTGGATTATGTGAGCAACCGGCATAAATTTGCAGACCCTTCGTTAATTATTCCATGCGGCCTTACAGCACTTTTACATGCGTTTGGAAGCTTGTTTTCAGCTCATTCCTAATGGCGCTGTTAAATCCAGACGTTTCATCAAGGACCATGTACAATCAGGCCTACGCTGCCTCTGAAAAATTAATTTATAAAGCCGAAAAACGTTTATGTGTGGTGGAGTATAGCTGCGCAGCGCTCGGGATCAAAGCCTGGCCGTTCCACCCACACCACKTCGGKAGAACGCGGGGCACYCACCCTTTGCATCGCAAGTAGGTGGCGGCGAAATGTCAGAGMTGTGTCGCACTGGGGTTTCGAAATTGGAGCAATCACGGTGAGATGGATAGTTTCGGTAAGTTGGGCGATGTAATGTAATATTGCTGCACATAGTTTGTGTTGTTAATATTGACTGATAATATATTAATGGAGCCTGCAAATTATCTACCTTTGGCATTAATAGCATGGATGTTGGAAAAAGTAGCGAAAAAAGCTTTTCTGTTCCTTAAAAGATTTAGTACGGCCATCTTAGTAGGATTTCTATGGAAATTTTTTAATACCATTACAGTTAGGTGGTGACGTATTGGAAGAGAGCTGAAAAGTTCCTGCTTTTGTAAAGAATTTATCGTTGTAACGCTCCCGTTTTGCTAATTTAAATTCTCGCTACAGATTGTTTTGTTTGTCATTTGTATGTAGCTAGATTTCCAATATCTGTTGAAATCGCTTTTTCGGGCGCTCTGTCCATGCCAGTTTCTGCTGGTTTTTCTTGCTAGGCACTCCTACGGTGATTGAGAACATTCGACTACGGGAAGTGATCGCGAATTAATTCTGTGTGAATTTCACCCATTTCTGGGGATCATAGTCGCAATTTTGTGCTGTTCAAGGGCCAATCGTGTGTTTCCTTTACTTCTTCGTATCTTGATGCCTTTTCGATTGAGCCTGTTTCGGTTTTAAACCGGATGAAAGCACAGACACTTCCAAACAGTTCGTCGTACTACATATTTCATTTTACAACTTGTGAAGCCGCCTAACACCTCAGTAAGTGCATATTTTATAGTTTTCTCGTTGCCAAACCAGCTATTTTAGGGCTTCTTACCCTTGGTTGGGTGTACCGGACATCAGCAAAGCATATAAGCGAACGTACTCGACGTCCGTGGTGAATTATTCGATAGGGATTTCTAAATTTCGAAGGTGGAAGGAATCTTTCGTGGAAATACATAAAGGCTGGAGAGATAGAGGCTATTATCACCTATCCTAGAGTCGCCTATACCCTTGCCAGAGGGGAAGGATCAACCTGTGTATTTAAGGCTAGACTTTTCCATTTAATTTGCGTGCTGAAGTTGCCAGATTGTTCAGTAAATCTACGGAAGATCGTCGCTGCGTTCCCTTCGCTCCTGCATTTTATTTGTGCGTTAATCTTAGAACTTTTATATTTAGCACTTTCTCTGTTATATCTTATAGAGTGCGGGTATTACTCTGTGTAATTATTTAATTAAGTTGACTTTATCTTCACTCATTCCGTAATAAATTATTAATAATACACGTAGCTTAACTTGTACATACACGTATATCTGATAGCAAATAGTCGGTTTAAATTTTTTTGTAAAGGAAAAAGGGCATGATCGTTTTACCGGAGAGTTTGAAGAGTTCTTTTTATAACTGAGTCGGAACCACCGTCGGACGTGCGCACCCCGCGGACGGTTATGACAATAGTTTTTTTGTTCGTGCATCATATTAATTACGTTAATAAATAGTAAGGATATTTCCCTTGATACCGTTAGCTTAGAATTAGATTATTGTATGACTGTTCTGTGTTTCGATGGAGTAGATTATACGCTAGTTCCTTTCGGGTTATCTTGTTCTTATTTTAGTTTATACTCTTCCTTATTATCTTTGGGTGATTAAGTATATGGACCTTGGTTTAAGCTCAATCCGTTGTTTAATTTGTTATATTCACATGCCTATATCTTAGTCGGGGGAGAAAGGTTTGATTCTGAAGGACTTGTGCACGTGCTCAGATATCTGCGATTTTTGGATTCTGGCGCCCATTTATTTACTTTACCTTTTTTTTGCCCCAACGACTCGGGCTGAGCCTTGCCGAGGCTAGTTATTTGTCACCTTGCCTTTGTGGGTCACCTTCACCCCTTGCTTTAAAATTGGTTTATATTTAAAAAAAAGTTTGAAAAAGATCGGTGGCATCGTCTAGAAAATTAAAATGACATGTTCATATATTCAGAAATGTATTTAAGAAAGCATTATTAAATTGATCGAACGAATTTTTTTCAATTGTATCAAAATTTACAAAATAGCCAGGGTCAAATTTGATCCCATTTTGAAAGTGAACATAACAAAAAATAGGTCAGGTCAGCTGAGGTCAAAGTAATGAATAAATAAAATAACTACTAATTGCTACGGGTATCCTGGCAAACCTCCAGAAGTCTGATATAGTTTTTAAGCTCTTTGACAATACTCTGTTGATTATTCTGTTATCATCACTGAAAACCCCACTTGTCACTTTAATCGCATAATAAATATATTTGTTTTTGGGAAAAGTATATAACTTATTGTCTTTCATCATGCTGTATGTTACCTTCCAATCAATTGTTGGTGTTTGTTATCCACCAAATTCAAGGAAACAAATAAAGGTACCAATTTTATCATATTTGTCTTCTTTTGAGAAAGGAGCACATGACTATATAAAAGAGCACTATGTTTTGATGGATTATTATAGCAATATTTTTGCATATTGCATACATATTTACTGAACTCATTTTTATATTACTAATACATGAAATTGCATTTCTCTCTGGCAAGAAAGAGCGGCAGAGTACACTGCATTTTATTATTTGGTTCGTTACTCACGGAATTACTAATTCTTCCTTAGTTCCTTGCAGTGTTAACTCAGTTTCTCTAAAAATACTGGCCGTAATATTTCATCCAGGTATTGTGACGCTTTCGATATTACTGAGTAACTAAATGTGTTATGTATTAGAACACTGTTCTAGCATATAATACGAATACTCGTGCACTGATAAATGAGAAAAAAAATAATCCACAAGTTATCTTTTAAAACCTGTGCATTACAAATACATCTCAAGATAGAAAGTATCATTCAAGCGACATTCATCACTTCCCTTGCAGGATTTCTCGCTTCCTCAATTTAATAATCTGACATGGTCGGAAAAATTGTTGAGAGAGCAATCCTGCTGTCAAATAAATCATCCTCCAATTCCTCTCTGCATGCAGTTTTCCATCAGTGGTGGTGCTATTTATACAGACAGGCCTTATTCGGATGAAAGCTCCGAAAGTTCCATTTTAGGTCACGAAGTAGCGAACCTTGGAATGATACATATACGAAAAAAATGTGGTTGGTCAAAAGCCTCGTAAAAAAGTTCTGATCGGAGTTTAATGAATGTAATTTGTGAAATTCAGAAAACAAAAAACAAAGGCGTACAGCTGCTATTTAAAACTGGGTAAGCAAATGCATAAGATTATTATTAGTTTATTATTCCTAGGGGATTTTAAAGAGTTTTTTAGGTGGGTTCTTGAGAAAACAGGACAACAACAGTACTTCTTCTAACAGGTTATGTTTACTGATGAATCCAAGTTTTATGAAAATATCATTGGTAAGAGATATCACTGCCTTTACCATTAATGAATGATAAATCTACTTCAAACTAGACATTTTAAGATGCTGAATAATGGTCTTTGAATGCATGGGCTTTTTTAATAAACCTTTGACGGGTAGAATCTCTCTATCTTGTATATGTCTATAGTGTTACATGTTCTTTTGCTTTTGTTCCTGGCGTTGTTGCATCCATAAGGAAGACAAGCTTCTTTTATTTTTAGCAACTACCGCAAATTTGATATATATAAAAGTATGTACCATATTTACCTTTTACTTGTGAACTATTTTACATTTACATCTAAAATCAAGCATTTCAGACCAGTATTGAACGTATTCCGTTAACTCATATATGATAGAATAGGATAGGTATATTCATTCCAGCGAAAATCACATAATGTCTCAACCAAATTGGGATATAGGTTACAGTAGTATACAGGCGGAAATAGGTGTTTAATTATAAACACTGTATAAAATACCTACTTCATAAGCACAAAAGGAAAGGCCCGATTACTATTACTTACTTTATACCGATTTTACAGCAAAGTAAAAACTTATAACCGCTGTCTGTAGCAGAATCGGGATACGTAGGAAAAATTAGATGAAAATGGTAATTTAGAAAGTTGTAAATGTAAATTTGATTGAATTTTTGTTGACAACATGGTTTAGAGTACATGAAATATACAGGGTGTCCCATTTTCGTTGTAATTGTAGGGTATTTCGGTAACTATTAATGCTAGGGGGTTGCGTCTTCGACATTACTGTATTACTTTTTTCTTGTGAGTTGAGCTGTGCCATTGCTACTTTTATATCGTCTTTTGTTTTAAAGCTATAACCAACTTTAGAATATTGCAACATTTCTTTAGTTCAGTATATACAAAATAACTGTGAAACATCTTTTATAGATTTTTTTATTTTAAATCGATTGGCGTACTCAGAATATTTTATGGGGTCACATACTACTGTATTGCGTTTTTTCAGCGTCTCTTTATAAATAAAGCGATATATTCGCATCCCATTGTTATTGACATATAAAAAAAATACTGAATATTCGGTAAAATGGTTATTAAATATCCCAGAGGCACCTATCTATCACGGGTTAGCTTCAAAAATAAATTTCATAAGATTTCAAACAGAGCTACCATCTGGAATGCAATATGAATTTTCATGTGAGCTTTTACTCTTCAGTCCAATTTATAAACAAAGGTGGGTGTATTTTATGCTCTTTCACACTATCTGGGCTGAAGACTTTGGAATACATAAGGTTTGAAAGCTATTATTGATATTCCTATCAGGTTGTGCAGCTAAGCACACATCAACTTCGTTTTCTGCACTTTTGTGACAGGCTTTTTGACTGGCAAACTTTTCATCTCTATTAAACGTACTTTTACCATATAGGACACTAGATGCCATCATTTCTAGAAGGTTTATCTGTAGGCTTAGATATTCATACGAACATCTAGAATGCATCAAATATATTGGACAAGCATTAAAGTAAATCAGATATAATTTGGTAATCATCACTGCGGAATAAGATATAATTAAAGACCAAATTACTTAATCCAACATCCAGTTTGTATAATAAGACCAATCAATAGGGTGTGGTTTGCATCTAGTGACCCGTTATTCAGTGAAAACTGCTTGTATCTAATTGAAGCTCTGTATCTGCCTGTGCGGTACTTGCTGCACGTGTAATAGCGACTGCTAGAGGATGAATTATTAAATAATCTGAAATGAAGATGTCTCGTCACGAAAGCAAGGGATCGGGCAATTTAAGGTAACCAATGTCGACTGTGTATTTGTGTAATCGCGTAATTCTACTGTAGATGAGAACACGTGCTCCACTTTACAAGAACAAATATACCAATGTAAACTTCTTCTGGCACCTATGCAGTACTCATAATTGATAATAAATGTACAAATATACAAACAATGTAAAGTTTGACCGCCTGTAATTAACTAAATTAACATTATTTTCATGTAACAGATATGAAGTGATAGTGAGAAGTTATGTTGCATTAATTTTATCATTATATTATTCTGCAAATGTAGCATAACGAACCAGGTAGTTTAATAATAATAAAAAATAGTTTTATTCCCTTTACAAATATTAAATATTCCTAGGCTGCTGTTTTTCAACTGAACATGTTAATAAAATTGTTATTGTTAGGTCAGTAACCGATACTGTACTTTTAAATAAAGCTATTATAGTTGATTTAGTATAGTAAGAAAAATATTTTTTCACAAAAATCGATATGCTAATGGTGATTATTATTTGCTAATTATATAGGCATTAAGCCGTTATTCAAAAGAATCCCGATGAATGAAGAACACGTACAGAATACTGAAAATAATGTACATTCTAATAAAAAAATGATGCTGAGAAACAGTACCAAATAAAAAACGATAAACATATCCCAGCTTACTGAGGAAACAACTATTGAAATTATGAACTAGCTGAGAATACGTATTTGATTAATATAGCAAGTTTTATTAAAGGATTTGTAAATTGAACTCTAGCTAGCAGAAAGATTTATTAGCAAAATACAGTTTTAGAAGTAGGTGCCAATAATTTTTATAATAAAATCTGGTTCTTGCCTATATCTTACCTCAATTCAAAACAGAGAAAATCCAGCTCTATGAATAACACGTCTGAATTATGATTTAAGTTTTGTTTCTCACAGAAGTAGCATTTAAATAAAATATGGTATCAAAGGTTCTGCAATATCGAAACAAAATGTTTCAATGATCTTTTTCTAAACAAGAATTTATGGGTAAAAATGTAATAAATACTATGAAGTATAAATATTTAGAAATCTTTTACAATGCTAGGCATGATATTGCTTTAATAATAACATTAGTTTTGGCAAGAGTACGACATTACAGCTTTTTCCAAATACTTCATAGCCAGAAGGTATCAAATATGAAGATGTAGTAATAGTGATACTCTGTGCTTTTAAAGAATAAATGTGGAGTTAGTCAGAGAGGTGAAGATATCTAAAGAAAGCTTTAGGGATATGTTTTAAAATGAAATAAGCCAGGTTTATTCAAATATCATATTAGTAAAATCGCACATTAATATGTTACTTAGAATTGAAAATATAAATAAGTCAGTTTTAAAATTCACAATGCCTTTTTTACACTGTAAAGAACAACATCGATTTGAGTCAATATACATAAGAATTTTAAGGCAAAATATGCTGGCTTCATAACTGCTAACATAATTGCGTTATAATTACCAAATCCCTTAAACAAACATTTGGTCTATTTATTATGTCAACTGGATCAATATTAGGTCCTCCAAGCTCACCTGACCTAACTCCGGATTGAGTTTCTATTTCGGAAATATTTCAATGTTACTATTTGCATTGGAATGTCAGAGAATTGCAACAATTAAAATAAGAAAACCGTCAATTCAGCACCAGACTTCAACAAAATTCTTCAGTTGTTGCACAAAATATACGGAGACGATTTAAGCACCAATTAAAATTTATTTTAATTATTCATTAATATCAAACTCATTTCTGTAGCATTCTTGCTCTCTTTTGTCCATGTCACGTGTTATTTCATGTAATAGATCGGTTTTTTGACGGCTCTTAATAATCTGAATAAGGTTATATTAATCTGAGCAGGTTATGAAAATTAAAATAAATGTAGCACACTATATGATTCTGGCTTACTCTACTGATATGGCTACTTACAAATGTGTTGATGGCATCACCCACATCCCACATAAGCTAAAAAAATGGTCACCATGTATACACACAAGTAATATTCATTAGTAGCTTAGAGCTGCCAAAATTTATACGTTACTTTGACTTCTATTAAAAATACGACCAAAAATGCAGTATTTACGTAATGTACAGTGTAAATATATGACAGTGGTAAGCATTTTCTTTATTATAAGCAGAGGGTAAAATAAGTAGCTTAAAATATCAACAAACCTTGCTCATAACTAGTAAAACGATTAATTTTTATTACGATTCTGTTTTTACGCAAATCAAGTAAAATTTGACAGATAATAGAAAGAAGCTTAATTTCCACACATGCAGTAGCATTTTTGTTTAAGGTCGCATAATTTTTTGGCGGATAATCTTTTTAATATTTGACAGACAGACTCAAAAAATCTATTAAACGACTTAACTGCATAAATCTGCGTCCTCTAACCGGCACTAATAATCAGAAAGCGTGTTGCACAATCATCAGCAGAGCATCAACTCACCCTGGTGGATAAAATTTAATTGATCCCTTGAAGAGTGGTTGGTCCTTCCCAGGGCCGCTGCTCCTTGGGGGGTGAGCTTTCTGCAACGGCAGCGAAGCAACTGAACCAAAGTCATCGGCGGCATGGTACATATCTGATAGTCATTTACCGATCCTGGAAAGCTCGCGCACAAGCACTGCTCACCTGCCAGAGCTTTGTCCCGTCTTTATCTATCGATGGTCGGCCTCGCGCAAAGGGGAACAAAGGAGCGACGCCACACCGTTTGCCCCCGCGACGCCAACCCCAATGTTAACGTGATTGTTGGATTATGTGAAAAAGGCGAAGTAAACGCCACGGGGATGCTGGTGGAAAGCGCTGGTTACCGATTATTATGGTTCAACCTCCGATTCTTATGAAAATCATTAATACATTCCACAGTACTGTTAATTTCATGCGACTACGGTCGACTTTTATAAAAGCGGTAAAAAAGAAAAAAATATCTTCATTCAACGATAAGAGATCTCGCATTTGAGCTTTATCCATAATAGATACATACATGTATGTATTTATTCTAGATAGAGTATTGAAGAAAACAGCAGAAAACTCCAATCAGATCTCTGTTGTCTTAAGCCAGTCTTTAACACCTTCATCAACACGATGGATAGACGCAAAACCACCAAACCATGCTGTGCGGGGGCATCTGTTGACCATATGTCCAATTGTTTGGAGGGGATCTCCACATTCACAAGAAGGGTTGATAGATGAATCCCATTTATTAAGAAAAAACTTGCATTTCCCATGACCAGTGCGAAAGCGATTCAGAGTGACCCAAGACCTTCTCGAGAGGTCAGTTCCTGCCACCTCTTCCGTGGGATCGTCTATAAGCTGCTGATTGAATATATCATGTTTCTTAAGTTGCCAAGCAGAACACCATCCATCTTCAATGGTATAAGGAGCACGAAGGAAATCTTCTGCCCACAGAGGTTTTCTAGAAGTTAGCCGAGTTGTAGGTAGCTCTTGCAGATCTCGGGAAATCAGAAACTCATTAGGAGCTGATTGATATTTTTGCCAAGCTTTATGTGTAGCAAACTGTCTGCGAATCTCCGGAGGAGCAATGTTTGAAAGAATGGGAAGCCAAGGTAATGGAGTTGACTTAATTGTTCCAGTGATTAGTCGGATTGCAGTATTTAACTGAGTGTCAATTTTTCCTGTGTGATGACTGTTTTTCCAAACAGGACAGCAGTACTCAGCAGTGCTATAAAGCAAGGCAGTTGCAGAAGTACCGAGTACATTTGCGTTTGCACCCCAACTTGTACCAGCAAGCTTATGCAGAATGTTATTTCTAGTCTGTAATTTTTTTTAGATGTTTCTTGTACGTTAGAGACGTATCTAGGGTCACTCCAGGGTATTTTGGCGAGAAGTTATGTTTAAGACTTATGTTATTTGACATAACTTGAAGCTGTTTCCCCTTTTGGTGATTGTTGAGATGAAAACAAGTTACTTCTGTCTTCAATGGATTAGGACACAATCGCCAGATTTTAAAATAGCAAACTTTCTCGATTGAGTTACTGGAAGGTCACTTATGTAAAGGTTAAAAAGAATAGGCGACAGAACCGATCCTTGTGGAAGAGCATTATTCAAAATTCTGAATTGACGTTGGGATATCACTCGTTCGATGAGCTTCACAGTCTTTCCACATTTCAGAGTATCAAATAGTTTGAGGATCAATCCATCTTTCCACACAGTATCGTAGGCCGCCGATAAGTCTTTGAACGCTACTCCAGTTTTCAATCGTTTCTGGAAACCAACTTCAGCATATGTTGTTAGAGCCAACTTCTGTTCTTCCTAAAACCTGCTTGTTCCTTCGGGAGTGAGTCTTCAATAATAGGTCCTATTCTCTGGTAGAGTAGTTTCTCTAGTAACTTCTAGCAGACACTCAGGAGGGCAATGGGTCTTTAACTTCCTGCTTCATTTGGAACCTCCGATGATTATCACACACGAAAACTATCGAATTTCCGGTGTGTTTTCAAATATTAATATGTTTAGTATTATCTGACGTGGTATCCCAAGTGGCCAGATTTGCGCGAATTTCCTAATTGCATTTGCAAGATGATTTATAGGGAACGTAAACATGTTTACGTGTGGAAAATTATAAATGAACGTATAAACAATATGCATCCTCTACTGCTTAAAGTCAAACAGTTTTAAATGTAATATGACTTTATTCATAAGATAGACAACAAGTAATTATCAAAAAATTAACAAATATTAAAAAGCATGTCTATGCTGTGTTGTCTGCACCTCAACCAACTGCAGATAGATCTATTTCGCTGTCATTACAGCTCATCAGTGCAGTTTAGGTCTAGTGCAGACAGCACGGCATAGAACTGGTTTTGCCTTTAGGAAGTAGGACCCATTAAGGCAGCTAGGTGGCTTTGTCATCATGTCAGTGTAATGCTGACAGATGGCATTGCCATCTAAATCCTTACTTAATGAACGAATATGTTTGTTCCATTCCTAACCCCCTTACAGTAAAGCATTATATTTTTAAATTTTCGACATGGTCTCCCTCTACACTAATGCACTTGATTGCTCGAACTGCTCACAAACATCGAAGAAAAAATTTTGTCAGTCCTGTGAAAGAAACTTCTTTGCAGCTGGCATCAGTTCATTACTGCAAAAAATTTTGCGTGTAAGTTTTCTTTTAATTTAAAATGCAGTCTGTAATCACTAGTGGCGAGATTTAGTGAAAATGTGGGTTCAAAGCCTGCTTGGTGTATAGGAGCCATAGCAATACAAGATGTATGGCTGGGAGTATAAGCCTGATGCAACAGCCCATCATTTCTTAACTTTCCTCGGTGTTTCGCAATGCATAAGAAATCAATTGTGCGTAATGGACCCTTGTAATGCTGTATCACTCAGGATGATTCCTTGAGCATCCCGGAAGAGGCAGCAAACCTTTGCAGCGGACTTTGAATTTTCTTGGCGGAGGAGAATCGCGATGTCCTCACTCTTTACTCCGCACTTTAGTCTCGGGATCATAGTGGTGCACCCTTGATTCCTTCATGGTCATATCTTGGTTAAGAAAGTTCTGTTTGTTTGCTTGGTACCTCTCCAAAAGGTGCTCACAAGTCAACACGCGATTTCTTTTCAGTATATGGTGTACCATACGATATGATCAGCAAGCTACAATGTCCCTGATGAGTACTCGTTAGCCTTGCTGTACCGTATCATGTACTTTTTTAATGTTTTGGTCTGTTGTTGCCTTTATGGGAGGCCCACCGGCATATTGATTTTCACAGGATGTTCTTCCGTATTTAAAATCTCGATACCAGCGTTTGATTATGTCATACGAAATTGCAGACTCGTCAAAAGTTGCCTAAGTACGTTAGATATCGTTGCTTTAGACATTTTGTTATGATAATTTTGCTAAGGATTTGATTAGTGTGAACTGGGAACGTATTTATTTATTAACAGATATTGACACCAAGGTAGAGTAACTAACTCAGCAGATATTGTGCGTGTTACCAAGCCGAAAGCACACAAAATTTGAAATTGATGATAAAAGCGAAATTACCTTTTGGCTAAATTTAGACAAAGTAAGCTACCTGAGGATTTTCAAGCGTATAAATCAAAGCGAAATTTCACCACTACCTACATAAGAACAGAAAAATTAAAGTTTATAAATACGAAAGATCTGTGGGACACATTACGTTCCTTTAACGAGACTAAAAGAAGAAAAAGCAGCAGAATATTATAAAATACAAGAAGAAAGGGAATGCATAGGTGTAGAATAAGAGACTGGACGAAACGTAGATGAACACACTACAGGAATAAAAACTGAATATGATGGGAGTGAACATATCAGAAACCGAAAGAATAAGAAGATACCAGCCAGATTCAACGATTATGAATTCTACTATGGATAAATAATGAAGGATATATACCAGAATCGTATGAAGAAGCAATAGAAAAACAGGAGTGGAAAGAAGCTATGCAAACTGAATTATATGCACATGAGAAACATCAGACAAGGAAAGAAGTAGAACAACCACAAGAAGATCTGAAAATGGTAGACACAAGACAGATCTGTAAAATAAGAAAGATGGAATAAAAAAGCTAGTGTAGTAGCAAAAGGTTTACAAATTAAGGAAGAAAGTCAAATCCAATTAGACTACAATTAGAACATTATTCATTGTAGCACTACAAAATATTTGGTAAATGAAACAAATGGATATTCCAGCAGCGTTCCTGAATAGGAAGATATAGTCAAACATTTATAGTCATCCAGCAAAGGTCTAAATACACAATCAACAATATTAAAATTAAACCGAGCACTATACGGATTGGAAGAATCACCCAAACTGTAGAATAATAAACTCGATAAATGTATCATCCAAAACAACTTTAAACGGTCTAACTATGACTGTTGTTTGTATCATAACAACACAGTATGGAATGTTTATGTAGACAATATACTACTAACAGGTAAAAAGAATACAACAACATTATTAATAGAAGAAAGTCATAGACCAGTTGAATAGAATTACCAGTCCAGGTTTAGGGTATGGAGACATCTCATACCTGTTATCTTTAAAACACACAAAACCTGCATGCATTGAGACAAAGAATCAGGAGCGCCAGCTTTTAGAAAACCTCGTGGGTGCTCATGCTAACATAATCGTGAAAATAGTATCTTTGAATCCGTCCAATAGAGCTCAATAGGTACACATACAGTATGACATAAATATGTATGATATAAATAGAAAGATACGTAAGAGGAAAAAAATAAGTACAAAAATGCTAGATTTGTTCTAGTGCCTTTGTTGGTACCAGCATTAGTCATCAACAAACTTTTTTATGAAAGAAATTGTGTTCAGTTCACTACAGAACGAGAGGTAGAATGTGGAGTACTCTTTTTGAACACCAAAGATATTATTATAAAATAATACTGTATTGGTAACGGAAACCAACCTCATCGGGGAGGTATATAAACTACATCTCAAATCATTCGACACAAGTTAAAATAAACTTTGTAAAACAGATGAAACATGGAATTGTTAAAATAACATATTCACAATTTATTGAAAAAAATTTTAAAAAATAGAAAATTTACTAATACACAATTCATAACCGAGAGCGTTGATAAATAAAATCTTGTATTCTACTACTGATTTATCAACACTTCATGTAACGCAAACACAGCTAACGGTAGTATGCAGAGTGACGTGGGGCAGAGGGTAAATCATGATCCTATGGTTGACAAAAACCTACAAACAGTAGATCATAGAATGTATGTATCCCTACCAAACATTACTGGATTGACAACAAAATTATTCAGAACGTTTAAAAAATGAAAACATAAAAATTACAATTGAGAACAAAAAGCATGGCTCAACCCTACTCGCAACACTAAAATCAAAAATATCTGCAAAATATCATGCAAATGTTCTATAATATATGTTTGGAATATGAGGATTGTGCAGGCAAGTACACAAGGGACAGGTATCACAATGGATGGTTAATAGATTGGCCGTCCACAAAAGTGATATAACTAAACAAAGGGATAGATGCTCACTTACTGAACACATGGACATCATATTAAATGGGATAATGTGAAAATTCAGGATAAAGAAAGTAATACAAACAAGAGATTAATACTTGAAATGGTTCACATAAATCAAAATTCCAATATAATAAATAAAAAAAATCAGATATTAAAAAACTGAGCAACATTTCTACGTACTTGCTTTCACAAGAAATTCTAAAACAAGGCTGGGTGGGCTTGAATAATCTGACAGCACTGTAGACGCTCTAATTTGATAAATTCGACAAAGAGTTCTTTTTTATATCTGTGGTAAGTCAGTTTGAATTTATGGTACATGTGTTGAAGCCTATTTGGTCGTGGGTGCTCCGCACCCACAATTTACTTCTCGTGGGTGCTGGAGCACCCGAGCACCCATGGAGTCGGCGCCCCTGCAAAGAATTATGAATTTTAGTAGAAGAATCCCTAGAGCAACATTTCTACATGTTGAACAAGAATTTTAAAACCATCTTTAATACTGAATTGCGAGAAACGAAGACCATTTTGAACAGCTCCTGTAAATTTAACCCTTTTGTCGTATAACATTTTTAAGTTATCGAAACTCAAACAAAGTAGCTGTATTTTGTTTCGTTTATCTTCTGAGATAGATTGAGTGGCTCGTTTTACAATGATAGAAAAATAAGAACACCCACTAACATTTGTTTCTGGTTGCAGCACACTCATCAGATACAACATAACCGCCAGTGTTGTGTCCAAGAAGTGGTGGAAACTACATCTACGTTTACGTCATGACCTTCCCTTCTTTTCAGTAAGACTATGTACGACTACATGTAGCCAAAGGTTACTGGACTAATTTGGTTTAAATAATGCCTGCTAAACCCATTAACCATGTTCTCATCTGAATATAGCTTAGCGTTAATGTTAATACAAGATTTCTTAAAGTTCAATATCACCATCATCAAATGATTTAATCATAAAGCCAAATGCAAGTTGTTCAGCTTATTAGTAACCGATCGTGAAATCAACTGAACAATAACTTTGATAATCAAAACTATGAATAATGGAATCAAGATCATTTTTGAACTAGCATGTGCGCCACTCAGAAAAATAACTCTGGCGCGATGCTCCTGTTTGTGGATAAATTTCGATATATACACAACCGTAGGTAAAGTTATGAGGAAATATAGCACAAAGCAAAACCTCGAGCAAGGTAACAACTACCTTCAGCGTCCATTTAATAATTCAGTTCTCGAACTTGCAGCTTAGAACGTTACATTTAGTTAAAGTGCAACGCCAGAGGGCGATAATCATTATTTGAACAAAGAGAATATGGCAGCGGCAGCAGCATAAATGACCTACAGTGGAGACTTTAGTATTGCAGAAACATTTTTGTTCCATGCATTTTCATATAAAAATAATCTATTTAATACCTTAAAATAAAAAAAAATATTCGTTCAAGAAATGACCCATTGATTGAAGATATAGTACTCCGAAAGGCAGAGTCAGAGCTATAGGCTTCTTTTACGATCTTTTAACCTGTTGATGATAAGACGGAAAACGGGAGTTCTCAAGTTCATCTATTTGGGTTAAAAAACTAAGGTTTATTCAGTTTGCGAAGTAATCGAAGATATAATTATTGTCATTTATTGTTTGCAAATATCAACGAATTAATTTTGGGTTAGGTATTCTAGGAACTGCATATGAAAGCAGCATAGTGTTATACTCAAACAAGTCTCTCTAATATAGGGCCAAATTTAAGTACTACAAGAACAAAGCAAAAATTTCGATTTTCAGTACAAGTTTTGCCATTCGACACGCCTTTTAATAAGAAATATTTAGCATAACAATTGCTTCTGTATCTCAACTAAACCAAAGATGATGTGTAAGAGGTTTCCTAATCTAAGTTAAAAAATAAGTAAATAAATACAGTTTTTCTGCATTGTGTTTTTATAAATTAGACATGAAAAAAGTTTGCCTCCTCGAAAATTTAAGTTGCTAATTCTCAAATATAAAACTAGCTACTTGATACGCTAGAAGTTAACATATGCATATGGCTCTGTATAATTAAGGGGGGTAAAAAGAGTAATTATGCTCAAGATCAAATTAAACTAGTAAAATTTTACAATAGACTGTTAAATTTCTAATGTAAGCAGGTATCTTTTTATGTCAGATAACTTTATATTAATATTTTCAAAAATTTTTTCGTGTCTGTGTTTGAATTAATAGTTCGCAGCTTAAGTAGTTCTAAGGTGGTTTTCACAGAAACTTTCGTGAATAGAGACGTTTTGAAAGGTACTAATTCTATGTATAATACTTGAAGGTACAGTTGAAGATATTAGTAGCAATTCGAAGCCTGCAGAAAATTACACTGAAAGACTTTTTCAAATCCTGAAACGGATGGGGGAGAAATAATACTTGAAGCTAATGAAATATTATTGCAGAGTGATCAAAGCAGGCTTCAAAAAATGTTAATGAATTATACTCTCAAGCATCAGATTCATCAAACGCTGTACTGACAGACACCGAACAATTAGGTCATTAACAGTGATGATGAAGAAGACGAAGAGATTCCCGAAGATAGCAATGAAGACAACATACAGAATAATTCAGTTGAAGAACAGGAAAACACAACTGTTGTTCGAGGACGAAAACGCGAAAGAAACTTGAACAAATGGGAGTGTAATGAAAGAAAAGAAAAGCATGCTGCTGGAAAGAAGTTTATTTGTAAGAGAAAGAGGATTTTTTTCGCAGTTCCGGTCGGCAGAAACTGTCACTGTGACATCTGTCATCCGAAAGCAAAGATTTTTTTACACCCAGTAGGACTTGCTTTGACTGTGACGGCGAAACCTTAGAAGCAAGCTCTTTAGGGTATGGAAATCCTCCCGCATGGCCATTACTCTTAGAAAATTCATATGCATTATCAAATTCGGCCCTGAAACTCTGTTTAATTACTATGATAGCTTTTCATGTTCTTTCTTCAACTGCAATTTATTATCTACGTTTTGGATATTTGAAAATAAGCAACACGTATACATATTTAATCATTAATGACTTCTCTTGATAATAGGTATACTTGTACAATTGTTTTAAATTGACATTTATTCTATTTCACCCACACCAGATATATACATATTATTAGCTCTATAATAAGTAAATACTATAGCTAATCACCTAGATATATATTTATTGCTTTTTTGCATGTATTGCTTTTTGTAGGATGGATATAGACTAGTACTTACACATTCTGTTGTTTGCCATTATACCAATACAATAAAATTTATAAAATAAAATACGGTTACAAATTCTCTATCTCACAAAATAATTGCTATGACCCAAATATATCCACCAATTACCGCACGGATTTGGAGGGAACATGAAGTATAACATGGCATCACCTTAACAGAGATTCTTTCCGGATATCTATGGCAGATTTTAAATACATCCATTGGTTGTACTATATTTAAAAATGCTAATATAAATCGTTCATTATGAAAGAAAAACATGAAACCTTCTAAGCCTATCAGATCCTTTTTAACAATAATATTTGAGTCATATACTTGACAAAGTTAAGGTGTTTATCATCTTTTAAATGACTAGAAAATTGACTAAGTTTCCAAACAGTTCAAATGCTGATTCACAATGCATTTCCTGGATTCCCACTCCCACTTCCGTCATTTCTCGAGGCATTTTCGGCTTGGAGGGCCTGTTGTTGTTGTAAGAACTTCGCTGCAGCGGGAAATCCCTGCAGGTCGAATCCAGGTGGAGCAACGATTGCGGCTCCTCCCGCTGTCCCCTGCAGGTAGGCGATCAGACGTTTCATCTCCTCCAGAGCGTTCGCCTGCATAAGGATGTAGTTTTTGGCTAGAAGAAGAGTAGCTATTTTGGACAGCTTTCTGACGGACGGAGAGTGGGCGTAAGGAATGACAGCGCGCAGTTCGTCCAGAGCGTCGTTGAGATCGTGCATACGTCTCCGCTCCCTGGCGTTTATGTTTAGTCGTACCGACTTTCCCTGGCGGTTTTTCGTCTTTCCCGGGGCATTTTGGGTGTTAGATAAGTTTCGAGATTGTTGGGATCTGAAATGAGTATAAATTGAAAGATAAGAAAAAAAACGAATTATTACAGCACATGAAAAGAGGCAGATTACAAGGTCGTGATGATCTGCCATCTGCAATCTATTTACCGGTTGAAACCACAAGAGAATTAAATTGAGTCATTATTTACTTTTGTGGTTTAACATTTTCCGAAAAAATTGAATTTTTCTGCCCAATATATTTAAAGTTACAACTACTACATTGTATTTAATATACGTCTGCTTTGCTTCTTTCATCAACTTTATCCTTCGAATTTCCTAAAAGCTTTAATTTATTAAAATTTAATAAAATTTAGGATGCGTTGTAATCCTTTGGCAAGCTCAAATTTAAAAGGAATTTTGATAAATTTGTATTCTACAGTAGTTGCATTTACAATCTGTATTCTGCGCTGTATCTTCCTAAGTAAATGTTCTACTGTTTTACTAGAGTATCCATTAGGAACATTCTTAATATATTTGAATTCTAATCTATTAACTAACCTATTTTTATTTGTATCTTATCTGTACACATCAAACGTCCTTGTTCTTTATCCACTGTAAAATTATTTTCAGCTTGTGAAACAGGAATTTAAGATTTCTAAAAATTTATCACTATTATATATTGGTGGGTTATTTTTCAATAAAATAAAGATCATTGCTACACATGATAAAAAAATTTAAAGCAAAAGCATATAAAATGATTCATAAATCTTCTGATACATTTAATGAAAAAGAAATTGCGTTTCTCAACAGTGGCTTTAAATTTAATTTACATTTTAGGAATCCACCAGTATCTAAAATCATAGCTGGTATTGAAGGTTCCATCAGAAACTTTAAAGAACTCAAATATATTAAGAATGTTGCAGTAAATAGTGGGCACTCTGGTAAAACAGTAGAAGATATAGCACAGAACAGATTCTAGATGAAACACTGTGTTTTTGCCAGCTACTGTACAATATTTGATCAAAATTGCTTTTGAATTTGGGCTTGTCAAAGACGCTGTTTGTACTTGTGAGATAAGGCATTCACTCAAGCCTGAAATTCAAATAATATAAATAACGATGTTTCCACTTTCTTTGAGGATTCGGTGTCCTTCACTCTATTAAAGATGGCCAAAATACGTATTTGCACTTTCTAAATCATTGCGCTTAGGGTTTTTTTATTATAATTTAATTAAACTATTAACTTAGCTCTTATTTTATTTAAATACAATCATCTCTATAAAAAAAATTAGATCTTATTACTATTTAACCAACAAACTTGAACGTTCCTAACGTAGCAGCAACGTGCAGAATGATTGTTGTAAAGATTGGGTAGCAACATTCGTTTTAACTTCGAAAGGTACATCTTTCTTTTACTTTTTTATGCAAACGTAAGCATTTTTAAAATTGGTTACTGCATGCATACTTCGAACAGTAATTTTGTCGTCTTGTTATTTATTTAGCTTAGCTTAAAAATAATTACTATTAATGTAACTTTTAGTAACTTCATTTATAGGTATTTCTTTAAAGTCTTCCTTTAAGCAACATACCATTCAGCATGAAATCGTATCAATGGAAGCCTGTACTAATTATTGTTCAGTACGTATTTTTTATTAATTAAAGGAAGCAAATATTCAAGAAGAAAGAAGGTTATATAGCATTGGTTAAATAACTGACAGCATAACTATGGTATCAATTATAATAGTACATATAATCTAGCTCACAATTTGGTTGAACTGTATAGGTAAATATTTGTCATATAGATTAATTATTTGCACTTACAAATTACACAGTACAATAATAATAAATAAGCGATTTGCACTAAAATTAAAGTGCCTTAGATATTATCACGATTTTCCTTGTTTTTTGTGCTTTCAATTCATTTTGTAATATATAGTTTACTATACCAATCGTTATTTATTGTTTTAGTTGTTCATAAAACATATATTGAGGTAATCTACAACTGCATAGATGAGCATTTTAATGAGTTATTGCAATTAAAGCAAATGAAGTTACTAAATGATGGGAAGGAAAGAAGGGTTGCTCACTTGTATACCAGTAGTACCTCAAGACTTTGTACTAGGACCACTTCTATACGTACGTACGGAGTCTGTCCTGTAGACAGAACTGCTAGATACTTTATGTATGCAGATGGTACAGCCCTAGTTTATGCAAATATAGTCTTGCTGCCTTAGAAAACAGTAAACAAGGATAAGGATAAATATTACCAGTGGCTGTGTTACAACAAGCTCAGTATCAATTAAAAAAACGATCAACATGGTATTCAACCAAAGAAAAGAGAAAAGTTGTACGTTATTAATTAAATTAAAAGATAAAGACTACATTATTTTACTAACTATCATTACTAAGGACTTTGTATTGATACTGAGTTGAAATGGACGACCCACAGGTCCTGTCCGCTACTATCACTGTGAAGACTCTGTCAGCTTTTAAAAATTTCATATAAAATATACCATGCATAAACCCTATATTGCACATGTAATTCTGAACTTAATTTCTGAGAACCAAATTAATTTTTTTTTGTTAAACTGTATTGAGATCTGAAAATCAAGGTATTATTATCCATATATTTATTATTATACAAACATAACAGCAACGTGCTGAAATATAGCGTTTTAATGACATATGTCGCTGAGCAAAGAATAAACATTAATTGAAAACGTCACTACCACACGATGTTAAATTAGTAACGTTTCTGAGTAGGACATTGAGCTATTTACTGGAAATCTTCAAGACGTTATTTAGTACAAGCGAAAAACGTTTTATTTTTTGCTCAGTAGGAAGTCGCTTCTTGATTATTCTTTTCATTTGACGAGCTTCTTATTAAGTCGATCACTCGGATAGACCTAAATTACATATTTTAGGTTGTGCAGTACCTGCTATTTAGTCCTGATCCCCCGGGATCTGGATTATTTTCATCCGACGGTGGCCCGTGACTGACATTGCTGGAACAACCTTGGAAATAAAATCCACCCAACCCTACTGCTCCCAGAGGTGTACGTCGTCCTGGTATTTGGCCTTCTTCTGTTGACGTGAAATGAGGGAAATGCGGTTGTTCCATAGGAATACCAAGGGAACTACTTGGACCTCCCACCGCTTGAGTTGAGTCCTGAAAACATTAAGTTCATTAATAATTTAGAATAATTCTTAATCGCTGGATATTTAACGTAAGTATTTGAAATTTACTTAATAATGCATCTATAATAAATGAAACTTCTATACACATATGTTCCAAATGTTGACTGTATCCGTTTTGCTTATACGAGTTTAGATGTATTTTGGAAGAAGGGGAAAATATTTTTTATTAGAACCTATTGAATTCTGATAAGTAGGACAAGAAATAATATTTATTTCTTTTAATAAACTATAGTTATTTGAACTATTTATTACTAACGAGATGACATAGTAAAGTATTGAATATTGAATAACAAAAATGGTTTCATTTTTTATTTAATAATATAGCGCATATACGGGTATAATTGCCCATTGTATGTACCTACTCCTATGTTGTATTTTTGATTGTTCTGTAAGAAAATTACGTTAAAAAAAGAAATTTCAAGAAAAACCGAGAAATTTTATTTTTAGAGTGTTACACCAATTTTTTCATCTGTATTCAATGAATGCCAAACCGAAAACCGAAGTCCCCGATTTCGTTATGCTTCCTCTGGTGCCGTCATAACCTGTTTATTGTTTTTCTTCCCAATCACCGCTTATCGCTCTGGCCCACCCACGATGGTCTCCGGAATTCCTGGCTACACTAACAATTCATACAGTTTTCTATATCTAAATGCAGTACACCTCTGAAATTCATTAAAAAAATGCAATCTAGATAGCACACCATTGGCTCTCTCACCATTTCTCCCTGCTGTACAGTAGTACAGTATAGTAATAAAGGTTAATTAATGCTACATTATTTTATCCATTGAACAAGTCAACTTACTTACCTTTAAATCAGTTTCCTCAGCAACTATTATTTACTATCTTAGTGGATGGAAGTTCTGGGGCACCAATTTTTGGAAAACGAGACTAAGTCTCGTTAAAAATTCATAAAATAACTGGCTTCTAATTTACTCCGCCGAGCAAGCTGTCTGGTTGACCAAACATACAGGCTTTAACGGTGCAGAAATCTACTCGTATATTCAAACAATATACATCTATGGACTATATACTCGCACAATAATATACATAACTACAGAATAATTATTAAAAACTTTTTTTTTCCACAATTTATTCAAAATGTAGTCACTTAACTAAGAGGGTAGGTATGCACAGAACTGTTTGTGTATATAAAATCAAAGGATACAATTTTAGAGTAGAAAAGAGATGCAAAATTTTGAGCAGTTAGAGGTCTATTTTCTCTTTGCAAACTCAAGTTATGAACTTAGCGTTAGCAGGAATACTTTTTGATAACTAATTACTGATTACTTTATTACGAATATTTATTCATTAAAATATCCACCCCCAAAATATCCAACAACGACACTTTATGTTTTGTCTGAAGAGACGATGGGTACATTATTTTTATTTCTAGATGCTATTTCTTTTGTACAAGAATGATAAACTGTTGGGTTTCGTCAGGATGCTAGGGGAAAATATTTTTAAATCGACCATATCGAAACTTTTTTCATCACTAGCGTTAGAATGTATTTTTAGCATTACCGATCACATKTACTGTTTCACAAAAATAGGTTCACACAAMAACAGGCACCTTGATCATTGTATCTTATTTTATGCCATAACAGATATATTATTATTACCTTACAACTTTCCAACCGTAGATAGTGCAAATTTAAAGTATTTATTTATGCCAACTAGGCAGTTTCGCAAACGTAATAGTACAAATTCATTGATATTTGAGATAAAATATCAAATGGCCTTCAAAACTGCTACAAATATATGTATGTTTCTTTTTTAATTTTGAATTCTGTTAAAAGCTTCTTCAGTAAATTTTAATGAACTGTATGTGCATTTAAAAAATTTGAATAGTTTAGATAAAAGTGGTACATCTGAAAATCACGCCCTTTAGATGAAAATAAAATGTAAGGCAGCTATCTTCGGTACCTATACATTTTTAAGAAGCCAGTGCTGTAAACAATGTAATAAACACAACCAAAGTACAATGAAATATCATTTATTTATGACGGACATGTATATCAGATTAAATAGAATAGATCAATATCAGCCCAGCAACTTTTGTATTATTTTAGTTGGTTCAATGAACGATAGTACTTACAGTAGTCTGCCAACCCCAAGCGGAGCCTGCACCTCCTTTTAGCCATTGTTGCGATTCGGCTACTGCCCGTGAGATAGGAATAATGCTGGGTTCATCACCTTCTGAAGATGATTCGCACTCGAACGATTTCATTATTTTTTATAAAATCTCGAATACACGAAGCTAACTGCTAACAATTGTCACCTAAAAATAAGCGCGGATTAGTTATGATTTATAATAAATGAAAAACCGTAGCATACTCATGTTTGTTTCGAAAAGTACCCGTTCAAATCTCGAACCACTTTTGCTAATCCTTGTCCACCTATTTTTAAACTGGATCCTTATTTGTTTACTTCATGTTTTTGATGGAGACTGGAGATAATGCCCTTTCACTTTCACACGTTGAACCCGGCATAATAACTTACCACGAACTGCGCTTTCCAGAAAATAAAGGCAATTGCAAAGATGACAAGAACTAAGTCGTTGAAGTAATACACTGATTAGGCTTAAAAAACTTGACTAGAATTATCACAGCACTAGTAAATACTAAATCTGCACCCCAGATTTGACAGATGCCACCCCATGCTGCAAATGCTTAGGGGAGGAAGCCAATGGCGTAGGTAGGTGTAGCTTTCGAATCCTACCTCACATTTGTTTTGTCCTCATTTTTTAGGATTACCTACATATAATTATAATTTACAATATCTATATTAAATTTTGAGGTGTTGTTCTTAATATATGCAGTACACTCCTTGTTGGGGTTATTTTCCCTCGGCATCACAGTATAATGCTGCGCTGCTGTTGGGACTATTAGACCCAATCAAATCCGTTCCTTTATTGCATCGCTTTTTATTCTTGGATCTTATTTAGATCACTGATTCATAACATTCAATTGTGGTTAATCAATCATAATATAATATGTACCTACATCGATACGCTAATAGTGTTTCAAGCTCGCACAAAACTACACCTGGCAATAAGAAATAATGAACATACACTATGAACAAAATTTACCCTGGTCCTATGCACTCTACGCCAATGCAATGGACGCCTCGTTCAATTTTAGCCCTTAAACTCTGAACCATACAACACTAAACGGCGAGGGAACAAAAGAGGAAGCTGCTACCATGGCAACGGTACAACCCCTGGCCTCCTGGTTGATGCTGCCCTCTAACGATACCGTTGGCACTACAGAACGTTACATTTTCCAATGAAAAAGAAAACATGTAAAATCTTGTAATAAAATTTCCAACCAATTGTTAATATATGGATATAGAAAACGAAAAAATTTTCTGTCAGAAGTGGGATTCGAACCCACGCCCTCAGAGAGGACCAGAACGCTCAAAACCCGCTCAGCGGGCAAGGGTAACCTTGAGTCTGGCGCCTTAGACCGCTCGGCCATCCTGACAATTGTGTCAAATTTTTCAGTAGTTTCTATTTACAGCGGTATGTAAAATAAAAAAAAAAATTGTGTTATCTTTTACAAACATGTGATAACTTTGATCACCTGCTGTTTGAACTTCGCTCCTTATCAATTTTAATGTTTTATGAGCGTTACCAAAGACTGGGTCTACCATCTATGGGACTTTAGCAGAACGTGTGATTTATACTTTGGTCGGTAGATGGCAAAAGTTGTTACAACCTGAAGGGACTTCACATGCTGAACATTATTTACGATATTGTTCTATTACAATTTATAGTATAACTGAACTAATACGTTGTTACACAAAAATCTGTTGAATTTCATGTTCATTCGACCCCAATTTAATTTTGCAAAATCTATATAAACAATTACGCTATTTTCAAATAGAAAAATTGCTGTCAAGACAAACACAAAGTAGACGATCAATTACTTTTATATTCGAATTAGTTAACTCTATCCCAGTCGATTGTAATATATATTTCGATGTTATGTCAAAGATAGCTAATGCAATGGTGTAATGTTTTAATGTGTAATATAATGGGTGCAATGTTTGTTCTGTTTCCTGTAATTGGATGCATTTACCTGGAAATGAATAATTATTATTAATATAACTTTCATTTACAGGCAGGCAATAATAATGAGTTCCAAACCTAAAACATAAGAGTTAAGGCATTTTATTGCTACTTTATGTACCTTTATATCATAAAATCGTCCCTAATAAGATTCATACTAACAAATGAATCCTACAAGTATAATATTTAGGTATTTTATTACTGATTAAATAAAACCTGAGAGAAAATTTAGTTACTCAAGAATTTGATCGTGTTTACCTTAATATTTATTATTTCTTTTGTGTATGTTATAGATTCCGAACATCTACAAATTTCAAAATACCTAAACAAAGGTAGAAAGCGCCTAAATGGGTTTAGCGTATCACAAAGGAAAACTAGGAAGAATTGCAACCATATAACGTGTACGTACGAAATTTACATGACGAGCAGAAAGCACCTGGCTACTGCCTGATGCTGTAGGTTTCCTAGCAACATAAGATCAATATAATAATCAAACGCGTTCTAAAACGCCAACGCCCTAACTCTTGTGCATTAGTTGGCACAATTATTTAGATGGGGAATCCCTCTGATGGATTTAACTGGATGTATTTGTTGTGTTAATATGTAATTGGAATGCACATGAGCAAAAAATAAATGACACTGTTCCTGTTCACCCAAAAAATAAGCACGCTTAAGTTTTAAACCACAAATGACTTGCGTCAAATATCTGTTATCAAAGGAAATGACATGAGAAACAAATTAATTAATTGTATTTGACGCAAGTCATTTATGGTTTAAAGCTTATGTTTCGTAAAAATACACTGTTGCTCATATGTATCACATACACCTAGTCTCAAATTTCTGTAAGTATAAGGTTCCATATAGTTTTTTGTATTAATTAAATGTCAGTTGCAGATGCTTTGATGAAAAACTTAAATAAACTCGAAAGCTCAGCCTAAAGAAAAAAGAGTACTCTTTGTGTATAGTTCTACAGATCGACATACCCTGAAATACTTGGACATTATTATGTATATAGCAGTTGTAAATGATGGTTTTTAAAAACTAACATTAACATTTCCATGTTAGTGACGCTCGTTACTAAAATTATGGGCTAATCTAGAAATACACATACTGTTTCTTAAAGATGTTCCAAATTCAGGGCGACGAGGTAACAATATGCAATATTCCCGTTCACGCAACGAAGCATTATTAATAAGTGTAATAAGAGTAGAAACCATTACATTTGCATTTATGGCAATTTATGAAACCATTGTTAGAAAAGTGAGTACCTATGTCTTGCAATGTAAACGTTGGTAGTACAAACCTGCGAGCTGATTAGGAAGCAACTAGTGACGAAGTTAAATAAACCAGGGATATATTATCTAAAAGAAATGGTAAACAGATTTCAACCTTTATTCACAATCAATCTCTTAACACCTCATTTTGAGGGTCTTTCATAGCCCGCTTTAAAAAGAACCATCCATTTGATTAATTTTAATTTTTATCAGAAAATGCTAAATTACTTTAAACACGAAAATTTTCTATTTCCTTAAAAGTTGAAGATTACTCATTTTATTATTTATTTTCTGCGTGCAGCTGCTGCACTAAAAACTGAAACAATTTGTGTTCATTTTTATTGTGCATTTTTCGCACCGTATAAACTGAATACGGATTGAATTTCCAGATTTAGAACTCTAGGTTTCTTCGTTTAGAGATACTTGCAATTGCAGGTTGTTTTAAATGCTATATCTTGGGAAAGTTACATCAAAGAATTGTGTTTGATTGACAGTAGTTGACCCCAGATATCTTTTTGAGTCGCTGCTCAACGTTTATAAGAAGGCTGGTGGAAGACACTTTGAAAATTTAATMAGCTGAAACTTGATGTATTATCAAAAACCGCTTCCAATCAGCTTCCATCAGTAAGAACAAAATTGAATTCCCGGCAAGCTTTCAGATACCGTATATGTTAGTAAGCCAATGCCGATCGGTGCCGTTTGGTTTGTCGTAAGCTAAGTGAGTAATCGGTAGTGAATTCTTCAGAATAAACGTAATGCATGTACACATGTTTGTACTTCCACTAATTACTAGGCGTAATCAACGGTTCTTATTAATGTTCGATAAAGTTCATGCAGGCTATGTCTTGTGGTAAAAATGCTTCAAGCAGAAATACGTTTAGTTACCTAGGTTGTGAGTTGCGAAAGAATCTAGTAATACATAATCTGCAACGTGACAGGCGCAAATATTTATCCGCATCTCCATTTCTAAACCATGTTAAATGAGTTGCCATTTTTATAGAATGATACACGTTCAATCGGTTTCATATATGAAATCCATCATAAAATAATGCGTGCATACGCGGCTTAGAGAGGGCGCAACCCCCTATTGATTTTAGCACAGGCTGAAAGGGTGAAAGTACTATAATGTTTCCATACGTTCTGATTAAACAGAATGGACACAAATGGAAGTACACATGTACCTTACTCCATATACGACGTTGATATTTTTACATTAGGCTACCATCAGTGAAATTTTGAAAACCAACGTTCGGTTGTTCACTAAGTTGTCAATACCTATTTAGGTATTTAGTCATCAAAAATGTCAAATCTCGGTACGCAGTTTTGGTGATACAATCCCCAAATTTTTCAACTCGATCAATCAATTAGAATGGAACTGAATCAATCACTGAGATATTTAAATATTTTGTTTTGACGTTTTACGATAAATGTGTAAGAAAATGAATTGTCGAAATCGTTAATTTGACAGTGAAGGAGCTCGAAAGAGCATATACATCAATGTTTTACAGATAAATGATTTATGAGCAATACTTATTTGCTATCTTTAAATACATAAGAACAATTGGTATTTATAGTGGTATCGAAAGCTATTTTTCGTTGTTGGTTTGCATCACACGGGAAAACTGGAAAATATTTTCCTCTATAAAGATCACAGCAGCATCTTGTTAGTAAGAAAGCTGAGGTTGCATGACATTCAGATGCAAAAACTTATATAATGGATGATCCAATTAATGCTTTAGGATATTAATAATTTCGCGATCAATATCTTTTATTTTAAATGTGAAAAAAATACAATTATCCCTAGAAGAAGAAACAGAAAACTGTCTTGAAAATATGAATTGATTTATGTTTTTTATTTCGGCGGTTAATACATTGCAGGATCTGCTGAATAAATAGGCTCAATTTTTCTGAACTACGGGCACTCGAAAGCTTGGCAAGTTGCTTTCTGCCATGTGCTATATTCATGAGTTAAAGTCTCCAAAGTTTTCTTATTTTTGTACTGGTGAGTTACTACTCTTAAAAAAGGTGTTGTCCAATATATAATAAATCGGAGGGATAAGTAGTTTTTTGATAGTATTCTTATAATTTTTTGTAGAACTTATATTCACACAATTGTTATCGATAAAGGTTTGATTAAAATTTGGAAGTCCGGTTATATTTCACTCAAGGGATAAGTAAACAGTTTTTTTTAATTTATTGTGAGGAATTTATAGTTGAAGTAGTCAATCATAATTTCAACCTTATATTTTCGATCCTTCGCCGTAACCGACATACATCAAATCATCCACGTACAAGATGAAAAGTAGGTACAAGTCTCAAGACTCACGGCCATCTTCCCACTACTGATGGATTCTAGACTCACTAGAGGCTAATAAAAAAGTATCCGTTAGTTGGATGCATCCTGAAAGTCTCCCCATTCCAATCGCCAAACTCGTGTAACATGCGGTACATGGGAGCGCACTAGCAACAAGCATGTCACCCTTCCAACCCAGAGAAGACGTAACCGGCGCGGCGGTATATCCCGAAATGACAGAAATGCCTGCCATACGCTGGTTTAGTTAATCATGCAATGTCGTAGATTCCTTCTTAGCAGAAAAGCGACCTTTTCTAGCCTTTAGTGAAGTTTTATAACATATGAAACTGGAACAAATTGAATATTTACCCTCATCCTTTCATATTTCGAGGGGAGCGAAACCTCCAACAAAAAAAGGAAATAGAGGTCATCATAACGTTCATTATTTTTATTAGCTTTTTTTCACTTTGGACATAAAATGTTCAGGGACCGTCCGCGGTGATTTTTTTGGCCTGGACGTGGCGAGAGATTTTTCACTGGCATTCCTATCAAATGTGTCCCACCTCGCTTGAGAATTAATGCACTCTGTTATAGCGAGGGCGTAACAGAGCAACCCCTTCACATGTGTTATCATCCGCAAATCTTTTAGTCGCCCCGCCGAACGGACTGTGACGTTATTGCCCCTATGCCGAATTTTGAACCCACATCTGCATATTAATTATTTATCCTAAAACAAAAGGGCATCAGTTGTATTTGATACCGGCGTTTCTAATCGCCAGCCAGATTGAGCATGACGAATTATCAGTGAAGCTTAATATAAAGTTTGCACTGATTGCAGTTATTAAGTAAAACTAATGAATTGCCTTTTTCAGCTTGATACAATTACAATGTCTGTACACTTGTATACATACTAAACATAATCAATAGAGTAGCCTCAATTAAAATAACTCATTACTTTATAGTTTCAGAGTAGAAATTGCTACTAATTTTGCTCTCGAAACACATCACTGTTATTAAGATCATTGGTACATTTTTCATTTTCATAAATATTTGCAAAATTTTCCTTTGACGCTGAGGCCACAATTAGCAAATGTTATCTACTATTACTTCACCTCACCATAGTTACTTTAGGACATATTTTGCATATTAGACTCATAATTGTCACTGACGTTATCCAATCCAGAATTCGGCATGGGTTTTGCATGCTTAATAGAATGACAGTGATATGTTTGTGATATAAAATCCTCAGAATGAATGATAATTGAAAATGAAATGTACGAATGATTTGCTAAAGCATGTTCTACAAAATAGATTAAGCGTATTTTTTGCAAAATATTATTATTTAATTGTTCTCAAACTTGTATTCGGTGCCATCGACTTTTTCTCCAAAGTGTTCTGATCTACTGTTTTGTGGACTCTTTCTTCGACGCCATCAGTTCTCCGTTAAATAACACTAATTTGCCCTAAATATATCTATTTCAATTTTCAGTTGCTGTTGTCCAATTTTCATTTCTACTTTAGTCCCTTTAATTTGGACTTTCATTTCTTCTCGCCTTTTTTTCATTTCTTTCTGACTTGTTTACATTTCTTCCTTGGTTGTTCGACTTTTATTTCATCTTGGACTTTTTTCATTTCTTCCTTAGTTGGTCTAAGTTCGACTTTCATTCCTTCTTGGAGTTTTCATTTCTTTCTTAATTCCTTTGAGTTTTGTTTATTTTTGTCTTATTTCCATGGCTCTTTGGACTGGATTCATCATTTGTAGGACTAATACTTAATACAAGCTTAATCCAAAGAGTGTAATAAACAGCATATTTTTGTAAATATGAACTAAATATGAGCCAAATACCTCAAAGAAAGTTTTTATGGTAATTATTTTCCATTAAATATGTTCATTCTTATCACTAGGATCTGTCGCGGCATATATCTGAGTGCTTAATCGACTGCTCCGAGCATACCCTGCAAAAGTATTTTAAAATCATTGGCTTTTCAATGAAAAAGGTGGAGAAGAAGCAATGCTTGATGGAAAGCCAGGTATTGAGAAAGTGGAGATACGATTATTTAAAATCTATAAAAATGTATAGGCAGGAAAATCGCCCGATATTTTTCCTCGACGAAACATGGTACGATACCCATGATATAATAAAAAAACGATGGGTTGATGACTCGGGGAACTGCAACGTCAATATTCCGGCGTCAAAAGGAAAAAGAATAACCATTCTACATGCAGGAGGTGAAAATGGTTTCGTTCCTGGAGCCCTGTATCTTGGATGTAAAAACTTAAAAGAAGCAAGCGCCGATTATCATTCTAATATGTTTGAAAATTGGTTCAAAAACATTTTATTGCCCAAATTGCCACCAAACCGCGTAATAGTAATGGACAACGCTAGTTACCATTGGGAGCAACTGGATAAAATTCCAAATACAACAACTAATAAGGCAACCATTCAAGAGTTTTTAAGAAAAGAAGATTTATATTTCGAACAAGACTACACAAAAAACAATTGTTGAATGTGCTTGGCACAAAAAAAAATCGAAGAAATTTGCAATTGACATACTCGCTTCTGAATGTGGACACACCATTCTACGATTACCCCCATATCATTGCATTTTCGACCCCACTGAAATGATGTGGGGGCAGTTGAAACAAAGAATTCGACGAGGGAACACCGGTGGAAAATTTAGCAATGAAATGCTGCTAAAAATTAGACACGAAGCTGAAATAACAAGAATCGATGCATGGAGAAATTCAGTGCGGCATGTACTGGACTTTTTGTTTTTGTATATCATTGCATTTCCACAGGAGAATATTTTTTTGTTATGGCAGCCAAGCGATTTTTTATCGATTTGTATTGCTTTTATATCTATGAAATGACGTAGCGTTTACTTTGTAATGTTCTGCTGATTTTTATTTGTTTAATGATAATTTTACAAAAAGGAAAACTCAAGATCTGTTCTTATCATACTATGTAAGCGATTGGACTAGCAATTATCATGGAACTGATAAAAATCATTATTGACACTATCAAACCTTTGTCGTTGATTTAAAAACACGACTTTTCACTAAGAATTTTGCATTCAAAATAAGCATGAGGTTACTTCAAGGATAAAAAGAGTAATATAAGTCCGCAAAACATCACTTGCTTGTCATTCTAAAAAAATATGCTGCCATGGGATGCGTTGACGTGCAAAAAAAAAGCCAACGAATTAAAAATATTTAGCAAAAAAGCTTTTGCTATGACCAATTCTACCTATCATCTAGATGAGTAGGTATTATTATTACTACGAAGTTTTAAGTAAATTAGCATTCACGATTTCTAAAGACTATAAATCAAAATTTGAGAATTATGATAGTTTATCATTTCTTAATTCATTTGTGATGGTGACAGAAACTAATCTTATTCAGACTATTTTGTATTCTTCATTGAATCAACACAAACCCTGAATACATCAGCACCTACAAGGAAACTAAGATACATCTTCGATTTCAATTTTCCAATAAACGACAGGGGCGCCTTCTCAAGTTGTTCCGCTTCAGTAGTAAAAACTGCTTTAATCATCCCTCGCCCTCTCGACAAAGCAATAAAGATTAAGTGTCGAATGAGCGTTGATGACAAGCTCCCATCTCTAGAAGCATCCGCTCCCGAAATGTATCGACCACGCCGTATGATGTTGATAGACTCAGTTTCCAGGATTGCACCGGCAGGATTCAATATCCTGCCGCGTTCAATCCCTGGGTACGTCAAACGCTGCATCGTTCTCGGCTGCATTAATATATTGCAAAATGGTGGAGGTGCCAAAGATGGTGCAATGGACGAAACATTATTGCACTTGTCCAATTTGCTTTTAGACAAAGATTATGTTTTAAAAGATACACAATTATATTAGACACCTCAATATGTAAGCAGAAACAAAAGGCTGTCTAGAAGGTTAAAATTGGAATGAGTTAATATTTATGGGATAATTTACAAATTAGAGAAATTTTTGACTACTAGGGAATATTTAAATATATAACCTTTAGCAACAAATCACTTGCAGATAATATTATTTCCTTCTGGGCCCTTCCAACTTCCCATAAATTTAGCTGATTAATTATATGTGTACGTATAAAAATTGACTTATTTACAAAATTGTAAATATAGTAAAATTTATAGGCAAGAGTATTTCACAATTATCATCCAGAACTCATGTTTGACCCTTGCAAATGACTTTGTCTAATAAATCGTTGTCAAATGGTTTCCAAGCTTAATCGATGCCATGTGCGTTTTGGAGCTGTAACTGCAACATTCTTGTTGTCACGAATCGTTGTCTTAGGGCGGATATAGCTTTAAAAGACTATCTTGGTCAGGATGAGTCATAACACGATTTCTGCTTAGTTCAGCTCTTCTACCTTTTCCTATAAAGATTGTTCAACTAACTACTATTATATGGAATCACTTCAGAATCTGTCATATATTCGGTGATACTTTTGTACCAAATTTCTAAATTCACATTACATTTTATCAATTAATACCAGAAAAAACTAAAAATCCATCCGAACTTACGTTTACTAAAGTCAATTTGTTTAATATAAGTTTTAGGAATCCAGTAAAAGCATTATCAGCACGAATTAAAACCCGGTGTGTTGTTAAAAATGCAGTTAAATATATTTCAGTTTATTTAAACAAAGCTTAATTTGGTTAAAAGATTAAGTAGTTAGTTAATTTTTGAGAGCAATACACTGGCGATCTAAGAAGGTTGGCTTGACGCATAATGCTGAGGCATTTGTCATTTTGAGTTTTATTAATGTTAGTTGTCCATCGAGTCTCTTTCCCTGGGGAGCAAAAATTACTACAATTGTATCTTTAGCACCTATACATATTAACTCCTAGCTTAAATTTCTAAAGCTTCTGGTGTGAGAAGTTGAAACTGTACTAAAAGCGCATCGGTTAATGCATTAGTCTTTGATATGTATTAATTCTGACTCGGAAATCATGCTTCTATTAGTAGAACTTTTAAGGTGAAATTTATGTTCCTTTGGCACTTCGTATGATATCATTATACATTATGTGGATTACGGATTTTCGCGCTCCTGCTTTGTTACCCCCCTAGACCAAAAGCTAGATACGTCCATGGTTGTGAGTATAATTTACACATTCTTGTTCTTGTTATGGGCTCGTTCGAAGAGTACCAACTAAATGCGTAGCGCAGACACACTTTAATCTTATATCATGACCAGAAATTACATATGCAGAGCTTTCTCTTTTAAACAAATTACGCAACTACCAGTTAACTAACTAAAGACTAAAGGAATTGAACTCTATAGAACTTCTGGGCTGTTGTGGCGTGGTCCTCCCTGATCAGGCACAGACGTTTCGTCACACACAACTGGTGGCATCTTCAGTGCTGGTAAGCTGCGCACTGAATTGTTGACTAAAGGTGGTTTTCACGTGCGCCTGATGTGATAACCGTCGTCTCTGTTGAGGTTATCTGGATGTTGTAATATTGCCAGAGCTTCTTTGCTGACCAAGTTGTAGAAAACTATTGCCAGAAGGGCGATATCATCAAAATACCACTGACGTTGGCAGTTACAGACTTAAGCCTCAAATAAGCATATTTCAATATATATAACTGTGGAAACAAACTTTGTATCAATATTTTTTCAAATAAGATTAGATATTCATTTTACGGACTCTAGTGGTAGCATTCGAGCGAGAGGACGTGCTTTTGAGCGCTGTGAACTGATTATCTAATACCTAAGTGTTTCCTGGATTTGTTTTGTGATTAAAACAAAAAAAGTAACAATAACAACTTTCGAAATTCTTTTAGAATAAATGTAGCAGCATCCTAGAATGCTATCTCGCGTTGTCGAGTGGCAAATTCTTGGAAACCTTTCTTGAGTAACATCCTGGATCGGAGATAATAAGCTGTTTAATGTTCAAGAGGGTAAAACGGCAAGACAATAGGATAGATGTATAAGGAAAAAAGAATACGCTGGCAACGTATATAAGCCTAAAATTAATATGGCTTGTGGTTAGCTCACGATCGGCCACACACAGAACAATTGCTATTAATTCCAGAGTTAACTCTTAGATCTCTTCTTAATGCGTTCTACTATTAGGTTCTTGTGTTGTCGTTATTGTTGCTATTGTTCCATGTATCTAAAAAACCAACATCACACACAGATGTTAAGTTTTTCAAGCTTTTTGAGCCTTCAATTCTTTGTCCCATCTCTAAACCACGAGATCTGGTATGGGAAACATGCCTTCGTTGCTAAGCAACGGTGCCCGACTCCGTGCCCGGAGCAGCGATCAAGGTTACCGATATAGTCCAAATTCTCTTTGCTTAGGGGCGGTAGCCGCCTCCTTAGTAGGAATTATGATATTTATGACGAAACAATTCTGAAATATTAGCAAACAAATAAATATGAAATATCATTACTGCACTTATGGACAAAAAGGATAGTTATTTCTGGTAATGCAAGTATTAGAGCATTGGCGATGACAAAAATACATTATCTTGGTTAAAAAAAATCGTTAAGACGCAAGAATCAAAACAAGATCCAAAGAGGATTTTGATAAAGAACTCAGGAGAAAAAACATTGTTGTTAACAGTGATTTGAAACCAGTCAACATAGATAGACGCCTGTAACGAAAACACCACAAATTATTATTAATATTAATATTTCCTGTACACAACCCCATAAATAAATCTTTTAAACAACGACATGCACAGGCACTTATGCTTGCAAACTTACCCAATGTCGTCAAGAAACGAAGTGGAGGTTGGAGTATACCGATAGGCTAAGCTGTTTAGATTGTAATTCTGTATATATAGGTGAAACACGTAAAAAATTTGATATTGGGGTCAAGAAACATTTAAGGGTGTGCAGAACTTTCATACCCTTAAAAACCTAATTATTAAAAAATATTCCTTAGATTTGTCCTCAAAATAGGCCAAAACAGCTTTTTGTTGACTGTTGTTGAATTTTCGTGTGGGCCTCACCCTTACGGCGCCATTCCATTGATTCTCTTTTTGGTAAAGGATCATAGTAAAGAACCGTAGTTTCATCGTCGGTGGTAATGGCTTCCAACACGGAGTTCGGGTCAGCTCCACACAGTTCCAAAGAAGATCGATCACACTCAACACGACGTTTTTTCTGAACCGCCGAAGGGTGTTTGGGAAGCCATCTTGTACCTTATTCATACCTAAATGATCATGGAGGATTCTGCAAACAGTAGTGTCGCTTAGTTATTTTTGTCATTTCCTTGTCCTTCAAGCGTCGGTCACTTAGTACCAGCTCTACCGTTATCATCTCCATTGGCCGTCCAGGTTTGGCGTCATCCTTAAGAGATTCCTGACTCATACGAAATCGTATTGACCATTCTTTCACTGCAGAATAGAAAGGGGAAATTTTGTTGTTGTTTTGTTTTTTGGGTATAAGCCCTGCTTTCGTTAAGAATTTAACAACTGCTCTGTATTCAATTTTCGTCAACTGAGACATTTTCAGGATACTTTAATTTCAAAGTTCTGAGAATTAAAACCTATTTGACATAAGTCTCTAATTTTGTTTCCATAGCCTAGTAAGATATGTACATAGTTATAAAATGTCAAAATTTCATCCTGATAAAATATCAGCAACTAAATCAGACCGAGAATTTTTGGCGATAACCTCGTACCAGTAAACAACCGTAAAATTTTATGTGACAGCATTGCTTTGTTTTCATGTCAGTTGATATCTTTCGTCTCATCTTTTTGTCCATTTTATTATTCATTGGGTGATTCCGAAGATACTGGAACATACTTATGTAAATTTTAACATCATCTTAATGTAAGTTTCAGATATCCTGAAGAAGGAATAGAAGATTTCGAAAGCTTGACGAGATTTTGATTTTTTTGTTTTCATCAACTTGGTAACTGCTTCTCCCTTAATTTTGATATATTAAATTTCAACCCAGATAGTCTGTTTACCGTGTGGTAGTAATCGTCAGACAAATCATAAAGACGATCTTGAGTATTCAAGGAATAATTACTAGTTTTAGCGCACCAGCATCGTCAAATCTATAAAAATACCTGTAATTTGTAAACCGTAAACAATTGGATAATGGCAAATGTGGTTATATTTCGATTGAAAATGAACTAGTTTACCTTCTCTTCAGTTTGGATCATCACTTTTGGAGCACTCCGTGCTATTTTATTACGTGTAGGTTTGTGTCGTGTTTCAAATTGTATCTATCTAAAAGATCATATTCGAGCTGTTTCATTCGCATCCCCGGGCGAATAATTAGCCATATAATTCACACATCCAGTCTGACAACGGCTCCAATCAATATTCCCGTATTATAGAGATGCCTCACCCCAGCCTCCCCATTCTTCATCCATTCTCACCGCTAACACCGGACCCATTCACAACATTATTCATTCTATATGACGCAACATCCATCCATCCTTGTACCCATAAGCAACCATTACCTAAGGAACTCGGCTTCAATCAATTCAGCACAAGAAGCTGCAATGTTTTTCAACCACCAAATTGCGCCCCGATGGGAATTGGGAGTTCAGTCACGCGCCACCCCGATATTGCATACCATACCCCTCGAAGTTAGCAATCAAGCGAATATGCATAATTCCAGGGATAAATTCGGACGGCCGCCAGCCTGCATTATCAAATTTCCCGCTAGGCAAAGGCGTCGCATGCGCCCTCGAAAAAATCGATCGTCGCATATGGTCGAGGGACAAACAAACCCACCCCAAGCCGCACCGGTCAGAAACTCGCAGTTTCTCAAACAGTGAAGAAAGAATTTGTGTGGCAAGTGACGACAAGATTTGAAGTGGCTCCGAAGAATCCAGTGCAGTTGTTTTGGGCTGTGTCGCCGCGAAAATCCACCCGGCTCCGCAGATTTTTTAGGTTACTCCCCTGATTTCCCGGTACGCAAGTGTCGCCTTCGCGCGATTTCCACCCGGATAAACAAACAAAAATGAAAAGCACTAATGGCAGGCCAAAAGCCAAAAGGTAAAACAAAAATCGGCCGGTGCTAGTTGCCAAAATTCTCACCAAAGCGAATTTCGCGCGTCCAATAGCGCTCGGCTTTTCGGGGTGAAACAAACGGTGGGGATGGATCTCCGGGGTGTTGGGAGGGGTAAACTTGCGCCATGGGGTGGAGAACACCGCGACGCCCGTCGCCGTCGACCAGATAGTGAGCAGACAGACTGGCGTCGGTACGTCTGGCAATATCATTTGCTAGGTAAGTGTGTTTCTGAGCTACCCTGTATTTTAATGAGTTTTTACGTATGTACCTACTAGTGCCTATTTAGTCCATTGTTGTAGTGTTGCCAAACAACATCATCTATCCACGTATCGAAGCCTTACGTTAGACCACTCTCGAAATTTTGTTAAATTATTGCTTGTTAATATAGTTGCACTAGTAAGTAGAAGTGGAAATACATAGATGTCACGTTTAATCCACTACGTAGTTGTTTTAGGTTATTGTGCTTTGAATATTTAAGCAGCACTTTTTGAAGTTTGTAGTCTGCAATACTTGACTGTATTTATTAAAATGCGACTGATCTTAGAGTAATTATTGATTATTTTGTTGCTAATATTAGGACTGCAACATAAAGTATCGCAGCTTTGGGTTTCCTTATCGCAATAGTAAATATAATGCACAATTTGAAATATTGTGTTATTGCTTTTGTAGTGTGATGAACAAAATCAATTGTGCCAGGATAGATAAGATAAAAAGACCCTCGAAGCGCACCAATAATAATCAGTGTCAGTGTCGTTAAAATTTTATGGAACGGACAAATACTGCAGGTAGCTAAGGAATAACAATTAAAATTGATTTTGTATTTATATCTCGTACGTAAAGGTCATCAGCATACATTACAGCAGCTTGAAATTGGAGCACCTATCTTCGGATTAGGTTATGTTAATCACGTGGCTTCTTAACTGTCTAGGAAGACTTACATATTGATTGCCGCAAAACACGTTTGCGTTTATACAAAACCTTATAAAGGTCTACATTTATTAAATCGATCCTAATGTGATAGGTACCGTGTTGGTCCGCTATATTTACCATCAAACTTCCAAGCCGTTTAGCAGTAATTGCCACGGATGCATGGAAACGAAAATGGCATACAGATTTCTATGAGTGTATCGAAAGAAATCCTTGATGCGATTATCACGACGTAATCGAGTTCCACTCAATCTGCAGGCGAAGGAATCGAAGATTTTTATTGCTGGCATGGGGTCATATATTCTATTTTTAGATGAATATTTCGATGACATCGACGTTTACGCATTTTCACGACTGCTATCAAGAAAACCCCTTAATAATGTCTACCTTAATATGTTCTAGCTGTAGGTAACTTCTTAAGCGAAATAGCCTGCAATATTTACATATTTATTAGCAAACGCCTCTAATAGATTTTCGTTTTTCTTGATTAACATCAATGCTCTTTCCCAAACAGTGATCTTCCCTTTTAAATAAAACCCACAACTTAAGTGTATAAATTTCGCAAACAAGTAGGTTTCATAGTTAGTAAGTAAAACAATTTTTGATTTTAATGGCACATCCATCTAGTACATAACTAACTACTTTATAGCTGCAGACTTTGAAAATGAAACGATCAGGAGGGCTGTAATTTACCCATTTTTTGATAATAAAACACTATTAACCGACCAACATAGCTGTCTCGTAATAGTACCACCCTTTAGTGTAGAACATAACTTGGTTTTATAAGTTTTGCCGCTTCCTAGGTCGTTTCAAATTCAAAGTCCACGATCGTACATTGTATCACTGAAGATTTAGAATTTGAATTTAGAAAATGTCATAGTTGATATATGGTGTTGGAGGTAAAATAGAAAGGATTTGAGTTAATTATTGATTAAATAAATTTGTCGCCTCTCAGGAAAGCATACCTGTCATCTGTCGATTTTTGAATTATTTGATATATTTTAATATGAGAAAACGCCTGGGATTGTGTATTTTCAGCATATTCTGTAGTGTTTTGTGGGAAAGCTCACATTTTAGGGCTGCGGGGGACATTAATCTGCAACCTTCAGTACTATCGCCGCTTGCTATCGCCGTGCATATTGTAGCGCGACAGCAGTTATAAAAAGGCGGCACAAAGAATTCAGAAATCAACGCCGCCTGCTTTGCATGAATCATTTATAGAAACCGTGTGTTTCTAGAATATTCAAGCACACTGCATGAGATCTACTATTAATTTCTAACTTACTTTGTCATTGTCATACATGGACGATATGCTTGGTTTGTATTTTTTGTAACTCAAAAAGGTTTTCCGATACCGGGAATCGAACCCGAGCCTCCTGGGTGAAAGCCAGGTATCCTAGCCACTAGACCATATCGGATGTTATTCGTGTATTTGGCAGTATGTTTTTACTGCCAAATAATTTTAGATACTTCCCAATCATTAAAATAGACCATAAACAACTGATAAGACTTGGTCAATAGGATTACGAGAAATAATTCAGATAAAGCAGGTGATAAAACCTGACAAATTTGAAAGATAGGTACGGAGTTCTTAAAAATTAACTCATTTACACTTCTTGCTTCACTAATTTTGTCAATTTCTTTCCTAATATGAATAAATAATAAGGTTATTCTGGCTTTTTTAATCGTTCCAAATGATAGTAAGTTTGTGGATTCATCAGTGTTGTACTGGTCAGGAATATTCAAAGTTTTAGTCCATTTATCATTACTGATTTCATTTGCTGGTAAAATGATGACTCTTTTGCTCAGGAGGGAGGAGTGTTTAAAGAACGAGTAATATAAGCATCAGAGTTTGTTTAGCCACCAAATTTTCTCTGTATATGTAGTGTATCATGCAGCTTCATTTCTGCACTTATTGCACCTATGTTTGTTGTAACTCAGGAAAAATTACCTTCTTCTATACTCTCTCATGGACAAGACATGTTACTTAGAAAAGTAAATGAGTAGAAAAGAACGTACCTGCAGAAATATTAATGTGGATGGAATGATAATTTTCAATACAGTGCTGGAGCGAACGACACAAAAGTTCCATGATAAACCCATTTCACTAATTCCACATTCATCACAAATTTCAACCATTTCAATTAATAGACTGAATAAAACACGTCTTCTGCCAGGGCAGGTAACTCTGAATCAGAAACCAATTCTTGAACTTTCTACTTTTTGTTCCACATTGCAAATTGTAATCTCGCATGTTGAGCAGTATGTATTACAATGCTTTAATAATGCTATTTAGTCGAGCGCCTAAGGAAACCTTGCATGTGTGTTTGAGCGGTTAAAGTTTTATACTCAACCACTGGACAGCCTGTTTATGGCGTTTCAACAATTGAAACCATATTTCTCGTCCTTTTTCGGGATTAACTTAGCGTTTTTGATGAACCATACACTTGACTAAGCTTAAGATTTTATCAGGGCAGCCTCAAATCCTCATGCATATTTTTGAGGGCGATATAAAAAGTGTCGTGCTCGTAAAGGGGGTATTCTAATGTACGCGTGGCCGATTATTTTTACCCTACGTGTTTGTGTATCGTCGAAGTCGCGTATATGGTTTCTGTATGTAGTGAACATGTCGCCCCGATGGGGATCCCATGCAAGGGGTTGTGTGTGTGTGACGTCGGTCGACACGCGGTAATTAGGAAATTCGGCGGCTCTCCCTCGAACTGAATCCAGGTCTTATCGATACGCCGGTGATTTTAGTTTAACGTGGTTTGGCTAACGAATTGCTTACGGCCTTCGCTGCTATTTTTATGGGCGTTTCGCCCACATACGTGTTGATATCGAGTGTGGACGATGGAAAAATAACTTGCCCTGGTGTTTCGAGTAGTCATTTGCATAATGAAGATTTATCCGCATCGCTTTGCAACTCGCTTATTCTTTAAAAGAGACAAATACTTCATTTTCTCCTAGGAAACCTGATTGGTACCACGAAATGACATTTCCCAAAAAAATCCGGCCTTTTTATAATAAGTATTCAAATCAAGCAGAATTTTTTTTTAATTTTAAAGTCTAAAATTATAAATGAATGTAGAATCCAGTAACTTCTTTAGCCTTTTACAAAACACATCGTCTACCTACATCGATCAAAAAATACTTTCATTCAATTAAGACCACAGTTGTTAAGCAAAAAGTTTTTGACTCGTCGACAAAGATTTTTCGGTGATTTCTAAGTTTGTCTTAATGTAAATTAATGTAACTAACAAGAGAGATAAAAGAAACTATAGAATAGGAATGCGTTTTGAACGCAATAAATAAAATATATTTTTTCGGCTACTACATTTGAAAGTAAAACTCTTTACCTGCCTAGGTAGTAAAATACTTTACCTGACTGGTAACTAAGCCAACGCTCCTAAATGTCAATCAAACAATTTGTTGTAATGCAAATGTCACATGTGACACACAAAACCTGAAACGTTTTGTAGTTTCTAAAGTGTGAGTGTTAAAGAATGAAAAATTTTAAGCATGTAAGACCTGGACATCTTGCTAGTTATTCTATTGCTCATCTTTATTTTATTTTTATTAATAGCAAAGCAGTCGTACCTTTTTTAATAAACAATTTTAACACGTTCCTAGATTGTCAACATCATAGGTAAATAACTGGTGTATTATAAGTTATTTTAAGGGATTGTCGGTGTTAACAATAAATGAAGGTACATCATTCATTAAATATAAAAACCACTTTTAATAACAGGTACCTGTTTATGCTTTATGTATTTATGGTTATTAATAATAGGAGACACGTATTGTTCCAAAGCCGAATATAAATTTGATGGCATATATTCGATTTTTAGCTATATCTATAGAATATATCTATAGCTAGATCATTTTCAAAGTCGTTGCATTTTTTTCTGTACGTTGAAGATAATGAACCAGCACAACTTCACAATGTTTTAATGCATTAACTTGTGCGACAAGACTTCCTGCTTTCTTTAACAGTATTAATATCTGAATAGGCGTACTTTTTAATTATGATTGCTAATATTTCCACATTGCATATTATGTATACCATCAGAAAGACCTAAAAATTGGATACAAAATTACATAAATTATAATTTATATAAATAAAAGCAGCGGTTTTTATTTAGGTATATAGGGATTTTTAATGTGTCAGCTAAAGGTCATGTACTCAGTACTCTTGTTCGTTTTCATCTTTGTAACACAAAGTTTTATCCTAGTACAGTCCTTCAAATGCAGGTATTTAATACCAGATCTCTATACCATTTAACATTTTAAATTGCATAAGCTCTTCATTTTTTTCAAATTCACACAATTCAGATGCATCTTTATTAGTTACCTATTCTTTTTGCTATTATAAACCAATTTTGTATCGCTCAAAGAAAACCGACAGGCTTACCATCGTAATTTTGACAAAATATCTTATTTTCCATGCGTTTATACCGAGCCAGTTCAAAACATCATATCCGGTATGGTCTAGTGGCTAGGATACCTGGCTCTCACCCAGGAGGCTCGGGTTCGATTCCCGGTACCGGAACTTTTTGTCTTAACAAGAATTTTCTGTATATATTTTTAAACCAGTAACTGTAGGTATGTTGCTGACAATAGGTGTTACCCGTTGTAAAACATACTTACTATTAAATTTCTATTTTTTTTAATTTGAGAAATCTTAGTATGTGACTGTTATTATTAAATTCCAGCTAAAAAGCGCTTATTTTCACTGCACTGTAAACTTCTGAATCTTGTAATACCTACAAAACAACGTACGAGTAKGTATTACCAATGACTGTACATAATGGTTAAGGCTAGACGATGTMTTGATGTGTCACATAGGGAAACCTAATGACTTACACSATAGGTGTTTACCACTTCCACTGTTGTGAAATTKTAATCCGCTAAAAACCCCGCTGATAGAAGTTATATGATAATCTAAACAGAGTATCATATAATTCGGTCACAAAATATCAACCAACACCAAAAAACCGCCCAACTAAAATATTAAAAGTATTGTCAGAAGAGAAACAAACCCATTTGAGGGGTCATAAAGGAAAAGAACTTAGCGAAATCTGAAAAATGCCCTCCATGAATGGCAAACACTTCATAACTCTATATTTCTATAAGTCTTGAAAAATTAATAGAGATACAATGAATGTTAGTTTTAGTTACTAAACTTGAAATGTAAGCAATATGAGGTCAATTAATAAATGATACTAGTGCGAAGAAAATTTTGAAGAGTCGATCGGTTGTTGTTTTTCATTTTTTTGTATGTAGCTCGCTTATTTGGACAAATATTAATTAGGTTTTACATTGTTTGGGCATGCAGATTAATGTCAAACGAATTTTGCTAATTCGTAATTCCTACCAATTTCAGATATTACATTGAACTTTCGTTTTCTAAATGTAAGTTATCAAGGCTAAAGCATATTTTTCCAAATGATATATCATAATATTACTCTATTCTGTATACCAGAGTAGTTATCTTAACGTTATGTATTTTGCTAATCTATATCTTATGGATTATAAGATACAACTCGTGATCAAAAATAGTTATAATTGTATTAGGAATACAAAGATATGTGTTGGCTTTTCGGCTTAAGATCAAGTATGCCTACCTATGTGTTCTGCAAAGACACATATTAAAGCATTTCTAAGAAGCTATGGAAAACAATTTAATACGAAAAAAATTCGTATAATTTGCTACTACATAGGAATATTTTGAAATTCGCGAAAACCATATTTAAATCCTCTTCCAAAATGTTGGCAGCCAAACGGAACAATTTTTCAAAGGTTCGAGGCCTACCTAAAATTATACAGATATTTTGCAAAGCTAAATAGGGAAGCTAGAGTTACTGATGTTGTACTTAGGGGTAATAAAGTTTTAAGAAAGACACTATCATCCATACAAGATGCACGTTAGCGAAAAATTGTGACGATGCAGGTGATGACCAAGCGATAAATTGGCAGAAATTTGGGTTTAACACGTGGGAAAGCAGAATAATAGAACTAGTCATATTTCAAGTGGATTGATAGTAATATTCTAATTAATTTAAAAGAATGAATGCGGTTCCAGTATGGCGGCTAACAATGTCAGTTGTTTCAAATTATTTAACTGAAGATTTCAGAAAGATAGATGCCATTGATTCTGCCACAGATCTCACTCCAAAGAAGTTTGTTCTATAGGAGAATAATATAGATACCATTCATTCTCGGGCATTTATAAAAATTGGTCATATTATAATATATTAAAGAAGAACTCTCCGAAGGTGTAAGAAACTTGAAGGATTAATGGAATAAAAAGGTCTTATGTTTTATTGTACAAAAGTTAAACCACTTTGAAGAAGCAAAAAGAGTAGATAATGTACTTTTCGAGTGGACCATAGCCACCTATAACTAGCATTCAAAATACAAAAGTTCAACTTCTAGATTTAGTATCATTCAATCGATTTCGTATCTCTTACGGAATGAATACAGATACATACCTATCAAGCTCGCTAATAAACTAATTTAAGGCCATTGCTTTTTATCGTATTAGAAAATAATCGGCTAACCACTGAGAGGTAGTGACCCATGAACGAGTTGGTGAACTTTCTGCACGGTAACTGCCTATTACGTAAGATATTAAAACGAGGCTGCATATTACAGACAAAATCAATGTGGCCAGACGCACGGCCCTACAGTCTGCTGACTGCATAATGCCATATATTCGATCCAAGCGCAATCACTATCCCTTTTTAGGGGTTCCCATTCAAGCTGAATGAAATTTCTGCCCTTGGGGGTACGAGTTCGCATTGTGCCTGCAAACAGCACGTGCGGGAGTGCGGATTATGGCGCACCAGTCGACTCTGTACAACAAAAAAAATGATTTTTGCTTCAAACTTGTCAGCCAGCATCCATAAAATGTGGATGTTCAATGATAATGTTCCGATTTGATTCTTTGATAATTCCTGACCACTGGTGCTCACTCTTTATTCAGTTTCATCTGGAATCATGGATTTTGGAAAAACGCTGTTTGCTTGACAATTTTCTAGAACAAATACTATACTCGGTTTCCAGGGAAGGTTAAATTAAATATGGCAACCCTAAAAATATTTGCTTTCTTACTTTACTAATTTAATACTCAACATATTTGACAGGTTGACGCCAATGGAGGAAATAACAAAGAACGGGAGAAATTCACCTTTGCTGTGAGAAACTTGATAGAGCAAACTGGCAAGGTCTTTAAGTGTTTCAAATGCACACTGGGAATTTTATAAACAAATCTGATATTGAATATTGCATGAATAAATTGAATTGTGACAGTAGCTTGCTTTGGAGAACTTTAGAGGTTTTAGATATTAATCGAAAAAATAATAATTTTAGCTTGCCCGATCATGGAAACAATACAGAAGAAAACAATAATTTCTTTTTTACAAGATGTTCCACTCGAACCACCGCTACATATTGTGCAGTATTATTCTAACAATATAATGTTTAACTTTGAGGAAGAGTTTTCGTCTATCATGGTGGATCGTATAACTGTTCGTAATTGTTTGTGTGAAATAAAGTCTAAGGCAGTTGGATTGGATGGAGTAAATTAGATGATTGCTATTTGTTGTCCTTATGTTTTGCCATATACAGGATGTTTCACGCATGATAATGACCCTGATGAAATTAAAAATGCAACCCAAAATAAATTTGCAGAGGTAACATTGATAATTGTTCATCGTCTTAAAAAATATAAAACGTAGAGAGCTGAATAAATTTTCAATTTTGACATAAACTTCAATCATTTGCTTTAGGTAAATTCGGTATTGTAAAACAAATTTTATTTTTGAAAAATGTTCATTCAATATCATTAATGTAATAAATGCTCAAAATGTCGCCCTTCGCTCTTTTCACAAGCTTGAATTCGTTCCCAAAACGATCTTTTAACATGCATTAACATTTCTGGAGTGATGGATTTACATGCATCACGTATTTTATTTTCTAAATGTTCTACATTTTCAATTGGTGTTTGGTATACTTGCTCTTTTACCATTTCCCACAGAAAAAAAATCCAAAGGAGTAAGGTCCGGGCTTCTCGGTAGCCAAGGATTAATTGAACCTCTTCCTTTCCATCGGTTAGGCAAAACCAATCAAGATGTTTTCGCACTATTCTATGATGATACGCAGGCGCCCCATCTTGTTGGAACCATAGATCTTGTGTTACCTGTAAATTTACATTTTGGAGAAGCACCGGTAAAATGTTTCTTAAAAAATTTAGATAAGTACTGCCGTTTAAACTATCGCGAAAAAATAAGGCCCAACAATTTGATTCCCAAATATTTCGCACCAGACATTCGTCGAGTAGATAGTTTGAAAATGTCCTTCTCGATTCCAACGTAGATAATGCATGTTATGATTGTTAATTATTCGGTGTACTGAAGACAGACTAATGCCGGTTGCTCTTGAGACTACCCTTTGACTAATATGAGGATTTTCGTCAATCATTTCCAATACTCTAATTTCATTGTCAGGGCCTGTTGCTGTTCTTTCTCTTGACTTTTTCAGTGGTGGCCAGTTTGTCCTTAAAGTTAATTCGAGTCTCTTGAAAATTATATCGGCAGGAGCTCTTCTATTTGGAAAACGTTGTTTGTATAAACGGGCAGCAGCGGAAGCATTTTTCTTGCATTCACCATAAATCAAAATCATATGTGTTTTTTCATCATTTGAATACATTTTGACTTTTAATAAATATAGTGGAAGCAACCATAGCGCATAGCTGTCATGGATTCACAATTTATTTTTAAAATAATACCATTGTGTAAAATAACCACACTGGCTTGAGAATGTATTTTGGGTTGCATTTTTAATTTCGTTAGGGTCATTATCATTTGTGAAACATCCTGTATATAGCATATTATAAACAGTTGTATTCTGGTTGCCTGGAAAGTTTCAAAATTTTGCCTCTAAAGAAAGGTAAAGATATCAATAGTTTTGGTAGATTATTAAACGCTTTCGAGAAAATAAATAATACAATATTATTAAATATTCTGCACTACACTGGGTTTTCCACTCTGCTGTTCACTTTATAAAATGTCATTTAACTAACAGAAATAAGTATGTTGAATCAACTAATAGTAACAATGAGTACTAATCATGCTGGTGTTCCACAGGGGTCTATTTTAGGACCACTACTTTTCTATTCGGTATTGTAAAGCGTATGTTTACGTATTTTATGTTTGATTCAAGCAGGCTTGACTTTTTGGAAAAATTATATCAAAAGTTGACCTCATAAGTAGCTACTACCCTCTTAGAAGAGCTTCATTTCAAAGTTTGCATGATTGATTCTTTTCCTTTAGCAACAACTTCAGACTGATAAAACACGTCGGGCTGTCGAATTAGCCTAATCAGAGGTCGTTATCGACCGCACCGTCGTACTAGTTGTATGGGGCAAGGGACCCTTTTGCTTCCAAATTGTTACTATGACGTCACGACTTGCACGCCATGCCTTGCATTGTAACAGCTGATAATATATCGCTGAGGTTCTCCCCATGATTTATTAGTCTCGAAGAACTGAAAGCGATTTGATATTGCAATATCTGTTTGAAATATCACCATGAATTACAAAAAAAAACCGCTGCAATACTTCCACATCCAGTTGTCAAAATGACATTTAGGTACGGTTTTGCTTCTTGTATTATACGATCAATAATGAGGTTTTGGGCATTTTTTGTCTCTACACATTTTTTTCTACGACAAACAATTTTTTTTTGTAAATAACTCAATAATGTCAATTTTTTAAAAAACTGTTAGTGGGATATTTTATTTTCTATCACTTTTTGAATATATTAAATATTTCGGATATTTAGGAAAAACCGGTTTTTTAAGTGGAGGTTTTTTGCGAATATCTTCTAAACCTGCTACCTACTACCTACTAAAAAAATAATTTTGCAAAAAGGATAGTTACCCCAAATTTTACCCCCTTCCCTACTTACCCCTAAAACAATTATTGATCGCTTTGGGTAGTTAAGATTTATATACGTATATGCTAACTATAAGAAATTCTTTGCTAAAATTTTGTTTTTGGATGTTTTCGAGCATCTTAAAGCAAATGAGCAAATAAAAATTTTGAGAAATATTATCGGGTTACAGTACTTTCCATCCATTGGAAGTGGAAGTAATACACCACCACTGTCTTTTTCTGTTTGTATCAAGACATATTAAATATTAATCCGGTATGGTCTAGTGGCTAGGATACCTGGCTTTCACCCAGGAGGCTCGGGTTCGATTCCCGGTACCGGAACTTTTTTAATTATTTGTTTAATTTCATCCTCTTAAACATTAAATTAATTTAATGGTCGAATTCAAAATATATTTTTTTATATAAAGAACAGATTTTAAGGAATAACAATTTAACCACGTAAGATTTTAAATTTCAATAAACAAAAAACGTTAAATATTTACGATTTTCACATTCTGATCGGGTCCGTCAGAAGTAAAAGTACCTTCCTCACATCTCACATTAGTTTACTAGAAGTCTTTATGAGAACGTTGTCTTCAGAAAAAAATTTATACGTCCATAGATACTTTTATACAAAATTGTTGTCGAATATAATTTATTTCTATCTGATGAATATACTTTAGGACTTTACGACAAAAGAGTTATTGTTATATAAAGATTAACAAGGCGTTATTAATTTTAATTGCAAGAAAATTTAAGATTTGGGATCAAACAGTCTTTGAATACGATGTAACTTTTTATATTCTAGTTTTTTTACGTTTTGGTCGTCATGATCTATTGAACTGGATTTCTATCAAAACTTAATTTTTATTTAATTAATCGAGTTTATTAATTATTTACATATCGGGATATAAGCAAAAGAAAACATTAAAAAAGTTAACTTGAGTTTCTCTTTCTTTCCTTGATTTAGTATTTTAACCAGAGAAGACTGAAGTGACAGTCCGTGATGTAATCGTCAGAATAAAACATTGTAATCATTTAATATATTTTTGTATTCTATGAAATGTAAAATGTATGATTAATTTTTATTGGTATAAGTATCTATGTTAAACTAACCATTATATTGTAATATAGGTTCATTAACAACGCATCGACGAAGTTAAATAATAAGTACTTACTTAGTATGTTGCCGAATAGTTTTTTAAGTATAATTTCCTATGTTAACGAGCACTTAAGAATGCTCCCAAAAAACCAAAACATTTGATAAATTATTAAATAAGAAATTATATAATAAATTAATATATGAAAATTTTCCAAAAATGAATGTTTAGCAAACTAATAAAAATATTTTTCAATTTCTTATGTCAGTGACATTAGCAGCTAAATTAAAATTTTAAATAAAGAAAATATATTAATTACTTTTAAACCTACCTTAACTTTGGCAAAAGCTCTATTTAATAACAAAGATGACAATGACTGTAACTGTGTATATATAGGTAGAACCTTTAGATATTTTAAAACAAGAATAAAAGAACATTTAAAATCTTGGCGATTGGCACAAAATTATTCGCTGTTTGCAAACCATCTTTTAGACACTGATCACACTCTCGAAATTAATAACAATGTTGATATTTTACATATTGAGCAAAAGGGCCAATTACTGAATTCGTTAGAAATTTTAGAAATAATAAGATCCGATAAATGTCCTGACGAAATAACACAAAATTCTCAAGTAAATTTTGAACCTACATCACTGATTAAGTCTTTTTTAGAAAACGTTTAGCGTTGAGGTAAAATTTAAATGTATGTAGATTTATGCTTCTTTTTGTAGCCGATGGTCCGAGGATGAGATTTCATTAATTACCTCGAAACCGGTTACCTTATAGAATAAAAGAATTTGAAGAAAAGGCATTTTTGTACTCATAAATAATTATTATATTTACGCCATAGCAGGGTCCACTTACTATTCATTATTTGGTAGTATATATAGTGTATTTTTATTTTTTTGACTAAAATCAAGTAAACGTGATAACATTGATGACGTGTTAAAGTAAATTAGGTGATTGTTTTATATTTTAATTACATGATTGATTTAACTTAATTGGAGAATAGTAGCAGGTCCGCTGACTAAATGGTAAAACATGGATGCATATAAGTTACATTCTTTAAAAATATAAAGCACTAGTAAAAACAATTATTACTCATGTAAAAAAAACGCCACTGGTTTTTACAATTTAACTGTACGTTTCGGTATGCACATTAGCGACCATCTGCATGAGCTAGTTTAGATACTGGTATAAACAAAACAGTTTTCTCTGAACTGGGGTGATGTTGGTTTAACAAAACAATGTGTTTTACAGGGTGTCTGCAGCTACTGTTCCAGTCAACGCAGAAAGACCTCCACCGACGAATTTGTCATTCTCCTAGTGTTCACTGTTGGCCTGTATGTTCATAATGAATACTCATAAGGCACGCGGTGAATGCCAAGAGCAGACTCTTTCCTCCGTTCTTAAACAATAATCATTGTGCAAGTAGCGGCAACAGTGTGCAGGAAACGCAATGTGGGAACTGATCTAAAAGTGGGTAAGCAAAAGACGAGCGAAAACTTGTGTCGGTGCTGTGCTTCTACTGAAAGGGGGCGGTCAGAACAATTGGGGTGCATGTTTTATGCAGTGTCCACCCTCCTGCCATTACCCAACTAGATCGAGGGCCGTTTAATTACGTCTACGCAGATACTTCAGCTGTTGTGAAAGACCTCAGTCGCTGATAGCACATTGTGATTATTTGAAGTAAGGTGGTTTTCTTCGCAATTAGTAAAAGACACCGCTAATAGGACAAAAAATCAAAAGGCAGCTACGTAAAAGTATAGGACGCAAGCCTCAACCAGGAATACATTAAGTTTGATGAACAGCTTTCTCTCAGTTTGACTGCATTCCCCAAAATCTTGATTAGTTTCAACGAGACAGTCAATCTACCAATAGAGAAATTGTTCAAAAAGCTTTTAACTATTGGAGACCACCAAATTTAAGATAATTTTGAAATATAAGGTGGACTTATATACTCACAGTACTCGCGGGGCCCTAGGTAAACTATGTGAAACGTCTAGAATAGTGACTCGAATGATGACATGACATAAAGGAAACCCCTTATTTACTTCCCCAGGAAGATGTTAACAATATGATAAAAATAATCAGTTTTATATTTTTCCTTTGCTACATTCCTTCATTCATTTTTCGTTATCCTCGCCTTTGTACTTTATGCCTCTCTTGTAAGACTTTTGTCATTTTATTTGTTAGCTAGTGACATATTTTAGCATAAGTGGAAATCGAAAGTAGAGAATGTATTCTTTTAACCACACCACTCTAGATGTTGATTTTACAGCATAGGATTCAGACTGTGACTTGCATGTGGAACGTAAAATGCTTAAGAGCGTTTCGTATTTTTAGTGCAATTAGATTAGATCGTTAGAATTCAGAGAATGAAGGAATGCGATCATGAATTTTCTTATGAATGACAAAACGTTGAAGCATTTCAATTAAGCCCCGGTAAGATTTGTTTTAAAATTCTTCTAGAGAAGATTTCTACTAAAGATAGTTGAACTTGATTTACTCGTAAGATGTTTTCCGTAGTAGAAACCAATATTTGGTAGAAAAAAAATTTTGATGCAAAGTACAAAACATATTTTTTAAAGAAGGTATCTTTTTACGCTACTAAGTATTAAAACAGTGTTTTGATATCTATTAAAGCAACATAAGCTGCAATTTAAGCAGAGCAATGTGCCTAAAAAGTCTGCTAAGAAGTCAAACCTTTTTCGCAATAATAAATAAAATTTTTACGCTTCTTGAACGGGCTACTCATGAATTAACGATCAAATCACAAGTTGCGATTTTATTTATTAAAATCAGGCATTATTCCTATAGAGCAAATTTATTAAGAATTTCAAACATAAGAGATCGAATCTACAAACGGTTTCAAGATTACTTGCAGATGACCATAAAGTTGTATGTACAATGACGTTTGAGTTATATTAATCAAAAGAGAAAAAATAATCTACTTTTAAACTGCATTTAAAAGTTACTTACACCGTAAGGAATAAATGCACAAAAAATAAAAACATCGGCAATCTATCCTGTGCGTATTTATGACAGAAAATTAAGGCATAAGGTGCCACTTCGCATTACAGTCAAGCTTCCAATGATTTTCTAGGGTAATATCAGTGACGTCCTTGGATCAATCTCCTGTTTCGGTATTACTTTGGCTAGACGAATGTTCATCTGAAACCGTGTCTCATCAACAGTGAAAAAAATTCAGTAAGTTGAAAGAAAACTCTTCTGAGCACCATATTACTTTGAAATATTCTAACCCTTTACACAATCTGCTTGCACTACCTAAAAGAGCACCATCAGTATAGAATTATTAAATAACGATCTTTAATACTTAAATAAAAATTTGGAAAGTTGTTGTTTTCTATAACTGTGGGGACGTATAATTTATGCAGCTGGTCATCTACTTCTTTCTTTCACTGCCAGTCTATTAAGCACACGCCTTTTTGATGGGAGCTCATCGGATGCAAGTGACACTGACAGAATAGAAAATTTTTTAAAATATTAAGCGAGAAAAGGTTAAGGTAGAGGCGTTGAAAAGTTCACTGGGATCTTTTTTTAAGTTGTCAGGTGTAAACACTTTACAGATTTAATTACTCTCATAAACCTGATACAAAAATACATTGGTAAATGTGGCATAACTTTTAAATACTGGTTAACATTGGCTAGAATATTATTATTCTCAGTGACAAAGTTATTATGCTTTTTATCTCAAATCAATATTTATTATAGAAGATTTTTCCAGCAAGAATCATATAATTTTTTTAATTGAAGCGATCCGTTGGGTAATTCTTAACAGTGAAAAATTTTTCAGAGTTCATATTATACATAAAAAGCTAATAAAAAAAGATTAGTATTTTTTTTTGGGAATTTTAAGTTATTTTATACTTGTTAAAGTTCTGTAAACTCATTTTATAATTATCTTCATCGAGATAAGGACGTGATTGGAGTTGTTGCCAGTAGTGTACCTCAATTCTTGGAGCAGTGTTCCGCGTACACAGTCCACACAAGTATTGAATGCTCGTATGTTCAGTATCCATAGCAACCATAGCAAGAATTTGCACTCTAAAAATAATGGATAGGTTAGACGTTGAAATGGATAATATTAAGTTAGAATTTTGTGAATGCGCTAGAAGTTCGGGATTTGTATTTGACACTAAACAAAAAATTACTGAGCTTAGAATTTTATATAGCTCCATAAATATATTGAACTATATTACGAATGTGGTGCTCTGTCATCTTGTTCTTTGTTCAATTATTGCAGAATTGCTGCCTCAAACTAATCTTTGGCATTTGTCAACGATAGCGTGGTCAACTGCATTCTTATGTATTGTACTACACTATTATAAATTCCAAGAGACCACCATATCTATTGATTGATTGAACGAGCGTACAGTAGGTATTTCTGACGCTCATGGATATATTCCTCAGACGAGCTGCTGTATGAGATTGTATACAGCTTTTGGACTTTTGCGATTTCTGACCACTGTTCTTCAATTATATTTGATTCTGTTATAATTCCCTCCATCGTTATTCTCCACGTGTAGCATGACCGTCCTGCTTTGAGCTTGTTGCTGTTCATTTTCCACGCTTTTTGTATAGTATTTCACCAGTATTTCATTACATATGTTGCTATTATTATTGTGATTGTTTGCCTACAACAATTATCACCCATTATAAATCAACAAATGAACAAATAAAATGCCCTAAGAATGTTTCTTTAGAAATTATAAACAAAATTTAAACAAAAAAGTTTAAAGGAACGATCTCAAAAACTGTTTCAGATATCTTTAAAGAAAATATATGAAAATAATGACTTTTTGATAGACTAAATAATAATAATGTACTCATCAAACAGCTACTGGAGGCCAAATTGAGGAAGAAAAGCCTTTTTATTAAAAAGGCAATAAATATTTATATTTTCGATAATGTATTGACAACAAAAAGAGCTTCAAACGCTTTGAAGGCGGCAGTATTTCTCCTGTAATAAAGAATGCTACGAGATACTCATATTGAAACTTGAGTTTCGGGCTGTTTGCCAATGACATGCAGAAAATTATTAAAAATCTACTTGTGATATCAATGCATCGTGCAGTGGTCTTCCAACCTTATACGCGCACAACTCTAAATGACTGGCACATCAGCAGAGAGGAGACACAACTACATGTCGTTCAAGTACCATAGCTGCTTTTACAATAGGGGTGAAAGAATGAACTCAAGAGCGCTTAAGAGCACTCAGCATCTAGACAAGTTTAAGCGAAATGCTTTGGTGTTGCAGTGCCAACGTAGCAGTAAATGATACTGTACAACACACACGCATGAGCAAAAGCGCGATTGTTTTAATTAACAATCATTTACTAATATATTTGTATTTATTCCTGTACAGGCAAAAAGAGTGGCAACGTATTGCGTATTAAATCTTTCTGCAAACTACATTCGATCATATTTGTCGTCCAGTACGCGAGATACATTATGTATTATAATTAAGTACATTGTGCACTACACCGTAACGGAGTTTATAAGATTGGCTGTAATTTTATCTATGAAACTTAAAAATGATCCACGTTAAGCCAGTGTAATCCTTGACATCAGCAACTTCACATCGAATGAGGATGTTCAAAACTAAAGTTACGAAGAATTATAAGCGCAATACAAGCTCTGACATTCCTGCCTTATCCTGGTTCATTTTGATATCGCAGTGAATGTAACGAACCACAATTACATTACTATTTTTTATTATATACTTACAGTTTTGAGTATTTGAGTTAAATACCAACGCATTGTAGATTTGACCAAAATAAATAATCTTAAAATAGGTGAATCGTGTTTTTTTTAATTTTAACAATAGGTACAGTTTGCATTACTGTTATTTTGTAATCATTACAGTTTCCTGCTCCACAAGTTTAAGTATACGCATGATGTAGTCTATATTTTCAAACTAAGTATATCCCTTTCAGCATCATTATTGGCACTTATTATTAATAAGACAAACCATAAAAAACTGTGAGTAAGGTAGCAAGTATTTGAAAGTAAAAAAGGAATACATCCTAAAAATTACGTATAGAATGCAGTAGAAGCAAGCTAAGTAACTTTTAGAGAGGTCGTAGATAGACTTAAAAGGATAGTTCTATATCTCTCTAACCAGCAATCTCGGCAGTATAAGATAGAAGGGGTATGTTAGGAGAAAGATATTAAAATGGGGTGCTGCTAAATCAAGTGGGGTAGTCGATGAGTCATAATGCTCCCTTAGCCAAACACATAGGTGCAGCATTGGCAACAAGAACGCGTAGCTATTTCGTAAACAGCAGACATTACGCAACGCATATAGAATACGAGCATATTTCTCTCAAAAAATTGCTTGCCTTTTTTAACCCTTGTTCCAGATGGGATGGTAATTCAAATCTGTAGTGCAGTAGCAATAAATCGTTCTTGTGGTAAATGCAAATGCGTGCTTTAATATTAATACTACAAGCTTTACCTTGTAACCGCTTTCTTATTGCGATTCTTAAAGTACAATCAATATCAAAACAACTAAAATGTCCTTCAAATGCGGGAAACGCACCACTAGCATGTCGCTATAACTGCAATCGGTTTGACGCACCTGCGAGTTATTAATCGAAGTATATGAAATGAGAAAGTTAGTTACAACAATAAATTCACGCAACAAAATCGGAACGTGCGGTACAATGCTAGGTGTATATTATCTTTTACTAAACTAGCAATTCTTACAATGTCTATTCAAAAAACCAGGAATTTCAAGCAACATCTTTTTTTGACCAATGACAGTGTGATTTCTGTTCTATCAAGTATGTAGTATGTTGTAGACATTATAACAATAGTTGGGATTACTTTATACTTTCACTTTTACACATAATTGTAATTCCAAACAAGGATTTGGCACTACATTGAGCAGGAATTTCAGGTGTCCTATAAATAACAATCACCGCCAAAACTAAATTGAACGCAGTATAGAGAACGATTATTGTTGTTTTCAGTAAAAGGAACATTGCCAAAAACTAAAATTTTCATTTATTCACTATAAACTGTGATTCTTATGCACATTAGACATTATTCAACACAAAAATTATTTCAAACGCTTATAAATTTATGCATGCAACACTAAGGTTTTTACTACAATACACCCGCCTACGTGAAAGTAAAGGGATACATTTGTGGTATATGCTGCAGTATATTTTTGCAATAAGTGCGGAGACATTACAGATTGCTGTTTTCTTGTTTTCTTTTCATACATTATCTTGTTTATGTACGTATAGTATGCGTTTTTTTTACTGCATTCTGCGTGGTTTTCCTTTTGGCCTTTCTAAACGTGTGGCATGTTTCAAACTGATTTTTGTACTTCATTCTCCAAGCAGACAATTTGTACATTTGAGTTAAGACTTTAATTTGAATTTGTTAAATAATCTATTATTTATATACCGACTTGTTGATGTTGTCATGACACCAGGTAATTATTTTACGTATGATTGCCAAAGACAAATATGTCAGGATAGTCTACTAGCGATGAATTTAACAACTGAGTACGTGAGTACGCTTTTAAACTTTATTTACTTACTTAGTGTTAAGTATATGGCTTCGATATCCTGCTATATAAGCTCGCTATCCAGCTTTTTTTGCATGCACCAAGAAAAACAAAATTATGGAACTTACAATGACTGTCATTTTTAATTTCATAATATTTTGTTGCCACCTGAACTCCAAACTTTCAGGAAAGACATTTATTAATGATTTAGGGTCGAAATTATTTTTGAATATAGTGTTATTTTATCGGGACATTTGTATGATGTTTAATAAATGGCGCTTTTGTTGAATAATGTAAATTATCAAATTACTATTAATTTAGAAATTTCAGTAGCAATAAAAGAGCAGTCAAGATCTTGGCGACAGGCAAAAAAATGTCATTCTTCGCAAACCATCTTTTAGATGAATTTTACGTATTCAATAAAAGGGACACTTATTATAAACTCATTAGAAATTTTGGAAAAGTAACCCTAAATTCACATATAAATTGCGAAGCTACATCATTAATAAATAGGTTGTTTTTTTTTAATTTAGCTTTCAGGTGACAATGAAAATATTATGAAATTGACAAAATGGCAGTTATTACAAGTTCCATTAATTTGTATTATTCTTATGTGTAGATAGATATAAGATCCTCATTTTACAGCCTAGATCTGACGATGAGGAAATTTAAGCTTAGAACCGGTTACCAAACAAACAAAAAGAATTGGAAATTGAAAGACATTTTATTGTAGTTATTGTTATTATTTATTATCTAGCAGCATTCCGAGAGCGGAAATGCATATTATGAATTTTTGTTAAATTATACAGGGTAAGTCACGAATAATAAAAAATAGCTCAATGAGTGAAAATTGAGTTCAGGTGAAGACGATGTATTGTTCAAATGTTACTCCTTTTTCCAAATGGTAGTCACCTAAACAGTATATAAACGTAAAAATAGCGCATTTTATGCGCTAAAAGTACCAAATTATTTTATTAAAACTAACATTTTGCTGCTATAACAATGTAGCGAATGCAACATCACTCGGCAATGTTCTTATACGAGCCTTTTAGCAATATATCATTGCCAAGGCGGAGTTAAAAAGATTTTCTGTGCAACGAAAACAATACACGAGTCGTATATCAGGCAATTTGTTTGTTTTACTATCCAATTTAATGACGCAATGAACACAAAAATCTATTGATTGGGCTCCCGCTTCTTGGCTGCAATCCGAAAAGGCTATTCTCCACCAACTACCTGGCCATAAAAGTCGAGCTTTGCTAAGAAAATGCAGTCGTTCATGATTATTAACGAATACTACGGTTTGTGTTTCTCGGTTCTAGACTAAATACGTTTAGTTGATTCAGTACAATATGTCTTTGGACATCTGTCTCAACGCAAAGTGTAAATCTCACTTGACATCGACTTTAGGTCTTTCATTTCCGATTTCCTTCTAAAATGTCATCCCGACGCTTATCATGCGTTCCCGGAATCGCTACTTAATGAAATGGCGGACACATCGCCGCTTTCTGCATTTTTCACGTTCTGCAGGAAATTTGCAAATAGTAGACTAGCGCATCTTTCACATACATATATAGACGGGGGTGGGATTTTATATTTATCGGATTGCGTCCTACAGAAGGATCTCATTCCGTAAGTATAGACTACGCTTGGGTGACTTCCCTTCAGATGCATAAAGTTCGATACGTGAGCTGCTTTCAGTCTATTGCGTGAGTGTGTTATTCGAGATTGGAAATTGTTCAAGTTTCACGAGATATTTCATTACGTTCAACCCATGGGAGTCAGCGCTGCTGGACCCAGGAGGAAGCAATAAAATGCCAAATTCAGCTTCTGTATGAGAAAACTTTCTTCATCGAGTAGTAGTGCTAATTATTATTATGTATAATAATAATAAACGTCTACAAGGCGGAGTTCAACTTCCCACTAAAGTTGGAAGCTATTCTTCCACTCAACAAAAGCAAAAGACCAAAACAAGAGATATAAAGTACAGAAAGCATGGGCGCCGAATACAGGAGGGCTCCGGGATTCAAGCTCCCCCAGAAATAAATCAGGGGGCAGCCCCCTCTGATTTATTTTCTTAACTTTACCAATTAGTATTTTGCCTGTCATGTCCAAACTTATAGAAAAAATCATGGATCAGCAGATCAGAGACTTTCTAGCCGTAAACGACATTCTGTCACCTTTCCAGTCTAGCTTTCGAAAAGGACACAGCTGTACTACATCGTTGTTAAAGATCACGGATGACATACTGAGGGCTGCGGATGATGACGCGCTGATTCTCTTAGATTACTCAAAAGCCTTTGATACTATTAATCACAGTTTACTACTTCCAATTCTTAACTACAGTGGCTTTCATGAAAGTGCTATTAGTTTGGTGTCTAATCGACGTCAGTGCGTGGTTTTGGGGGAGGAGATGTCTTATTCTTCTGGTGTTCCGCAAGGATCCATAATCGGTCCGTCGTTGTTTATTATTTATTCTTCAAAAATTTGTATTAGCTTACAGAACTGCCAGTACCATCAGTATGCTGATGATACGCAGGTTTATCTATCTTTTTCCCCTGCTGAGGTGGATATCGCCAGTGCCCAGCTCACTAGCGATCTCGGTGATCTTTCCTCTATGTCTGCGAGGCACAGCTTGACAATTAACCCAACTAAATCCAATCTAATTTTATTTGGAAAGCCAAAATATATTCCTAGCGTGCGATCAAAGCTAGATGTCAGGTTGGATGGAACTGTTTTATGTTATCAAAAAGTGGTTAGAAGCTTAAGACTTTATATGGACGAAAATCTCAGGTTTAGAGAGCATATCAGTAAATGCATTAGTAAAGGGAACTTGAAAATACTGTATTCGAATCGTCACATGTTAGACGCTAGGTTAAGGTTATTGTTGTGTGATGCACTGGTGCTTTCTCATTTTAATTTTTGTGATTCTGTTTACGGTCAGTGTCTGGATCAAGTTTTCTGCAAAAAAATACAGCGCGTGCAGAACTCGTGCCTTAGATTTGTATATGACATTCGGCGAAATTCTAGCATTACGTATAAACTGAAGGAAGCTCGTTGGTTGAACATGGAACGTCCTCGTTACTTTTATTCAGTAATCTTTTATCATAATATAGTTTTATACAAAATGTCTCAGTACCTATACAAATTAATAACTTTTAGAACGGACGAGCATCATGTCAACATCAGGAGGAAAAGTATTATTACTGCCCCTCGGCACAAAAGCGCTTTTTTCCAAAGAAGCTTTTCTTATAACATTCCCAAATTTTATAACAATTTAGAAACGTATTTCAAATCTATGTCCCCGATTAACATAAAGAAGAAGTTGCGTGAGTTTTTGCTTGAAAAGGTGTAWCCGGAGCGAACATGGGTACGTATAGCTTTGTTTATCTGGTGCTGCCGGCGACTGATCTGTTCCTAGTGGGATCGCTTGCCGCATTACCCCTGTCCGCTGTATTTTTTTCATTTTTCTTTTCTGTTTTCTCCTCTTTTTTCACTTCTTCGCTATCTTATTTGTTGCATGATATTTCTTTTACCATTGTGCTGTCCCTTGCGTCTTCCATACCCTCTATTGTCGCCCCTTTAATTTTTTATAGTCTATATTTGTAAATTTAACTTGTCGTACATAAATATTTACTTCTTTTATGTATCCCGGGGACGGATGGAAGAGCAGAAGCAGCGTCATCTTGATGCCACCTTCTGAGTCACGTTCCCTCTCGTTCAGCAATGTCATTTATTATTATTATTATTCTTATTATTATTACTACTATTTATTTGACAATACTCTTATGCGTACGATAAAAAAAATCATGTAATACCAAAAAGCATTTGGTGGTGTAGCTTTGTAGTTTGTAGTTTTGATCAGATCTTCAGTAATGTGCAAAATTGTTGAGATAGAATCTCGAGATAATTTTCGGTGCGTTTCCTTATCTAGTAATGATCTTTAGTGTCATAATCCGTTCTATCTAAAATTACTGTGACTGAACCTTTACCTATTTTTATTTTTACTATGTGTTCTAAAAAAAAATAATGAAATTCTAAATCAGGTTAATTTTAAACTTCTAAAATCAGTTTAAAAGTTACAGGTACATTTACCTATTTCGAAAAAAACATAGTCCCTTGTTTAATATCTAGTAGACACACTGTTCAAGTACTAAGCACTATATATTGATCAAGCCATGTACAAATACATAATTTGTACCAAGTACAAGTACTCAAAATGTACTTGAACTATGGAAATTAGATACTTGTACAAACTAAAACGTATCAGATGGAGACAGGAGTGCATTTTCTAAATTCAGCAATGGAATTATGCAGAGTGTGTGTGCTAATAATATTTTAAAATCCACTATAATGGGATAATTCCAAAACACCTTCGATTTCTTTGTACATCGTAGGAAACCATCCTGTTTCTGTGTATTCCAAACATTTGTGAATTTGAAATACATTCTAGTTTTTAAGTTGTTGAATACCGAATCCGAATAGTTTTCCGTAGTTCTACCCAATTCAAAGTAAGGATAAGTATGCGTCAAGGATAGTTTTCTAAGGCCTCAGGTTAAGTATCGACCAGCACCAGACTAGCTGCAGGAGATGCAAAGGGAGGCACGGTGACCGATGAGATTACCCAACGTCTGGATAGAGTTTACGACTGCTATAGCTACACCGTGGGTCGTAAAGGCGGAATATTTCGGTAAAGAAGTACGTTCAGTAGAGTATACGACTGCTACCGCACTCTACTGCAAATTGGGGCTGCCTGAATTGTCAGATGCCTTTGTTTACTGATTGCGCTTAACAAAATAAAGGATTCTACGAAGAGTATATTGGAAAAGCGATTTTTATACGACAAACAGATGAATAATTTCTAGTTGCATTTTACACAAGGCGATTCGTTAAAGACACATAGCTATTATGTTTAAAAAAATATCACTAAGTACGGCCACAACTTTTTTGTCCATAGATTGTGTAAATTGTCAAAATAAGGAAACCCTTAAGAAGGCTGCACAGTTATTTTATATTGGAAATGGGAAAAGTATTAAAAATTATTGACTCATTTCAGATCTAAAATTTGTGAAATTTACATCTTTCAAAATAAAAATACTAGTTGGGTCGTCCATTATACTAAAGGCGTTACATCCATTGTATCATTCCACATCACTGCAACATTTTAACTCGAGGAGAAGTTTATTAAATCCAAGCTCACAAATTACAATGGAATCCGAAGGGAACGTAAGATACATTTATGTAAGGGCAAAGTTTTAGCCAAGTTTTCAAATCAGCACTTAAAAGCAACTAGTACAATTACAATTTGACATATAATTTAAGGTTGTACCTTTAGGTTTTTAGCATCATCAAGCTAGAGGTTTCATAAAACACGTTAAGTTTATTAAAACTCTTACTGAAGTATCATATATTTATACAAATCCTGTAGAATTTGACATTATGTGCTATGATACTTCTTCTAGTATACTTTAACACAATCTAATTCGATAACTTGTCATCGATTCAAACCAGGATTAATTCGATAGAGATTCGAGAGAGATAGACGAAGCTTCCAGTAGCAGTTCTACAACATATTTCGTACACATTCAGAAATAAATTGATAGCAATATACAACCGTGTAATTAGAAAAAAATATTTGTGCAGATGCTTTAGTTAATGCAGCTACTATTTCCCTATGGGCGTTGTAACCAAATTTGTCATTTGTTTCGAAGCCATTAAATCATTTTCCAATTCAAATTAACACAACGCATTCTGTTCTAGTTGGAAGCGCATCGATCGCGTATCAATAAAATGCAAATGCCATCTGGATGCGGAGGTATGGACATGTGAAAAACGAAAATTCAATACATTTCCAATTACGTTTCTCCCCAATTTGTGAAGCGGACAAAAAAAGTAAATTACTTTTTGTGATTCATAATAATGCAATTATCATAGAACAGATTTATGTATTTGACGAAAACAAATCTTCTGATGTTTTAGATACCAAAAAAGTATGTCAGTCGTACGGTTCCTTTCTATTTGGTATGCTGAAGCTGCGCCAAATCGATCACAGCCTCTAGAAGATGTAGAATTCGAGTTCCCCTCTGCAAGGGGAGACAAAACCCTTGTTTCAGACGTCAAAACAATATAAATACACTATTTCCTTGTTTTCGCAGCATAAATTTATGATATCTTGCAGGGGCCCATATTAAAAACTTTTGTTTAGCTACTTTATGGTTTTTATCAATAACGGATATTGCATAGCCCAGTAAATGTAAAACAAAAATCCAATAACATTACGATTCCGTACGAAGTACGGAGAAAATATGTCATCCTAGCGGCATCGGGATAATGTGTATTATAGTATGTACGTATAAAGCAATGTGCATGTAGCTATTGTTTAAATGAAAGTTTATTTTTATAAATAAGAAGTCCTTGTATTCAGATACAACGAGAGAAGTTGCGAAATTTTTATGATTGGTAGTGTAATAGTATGGCACATGCAGTATGACAGTATAATCTCTTTTGGCACCAATAAACTTTTATATGGGTTCAGTACCTTTAGAGATTTTCTTAGGCTAGTCTTCAATATCTGAAACAAAAAATTTTAAGGTTCAAAAAGAACAAAGGGACGTTGATGTTTTGTGATTTTTCGGTGGAAACTAATTTTAGCTCAAAATCGACAAACAGATGTATTTTGAGTTGCAGATTCTAAAAATTTGCTCAGAAATGAGCTAGGACGTCGGGCGGCCTAATTTACTCCGCTTTTATATCGAACCGTTGTAGCTAGCGACAGACCGATACCATTTCGAAATTCAGGAGGTCCAGATTAGTAAATATGCTTGAAATTATACAAATCGGAGGTGCAAAAATTTTAAGGTCCAAAAAGAACAAAGGGGTTAGCCTCTGATGTTTTGCGTTTTTTCGGTGGAAACTAATTTTAGCTCAAAATCGACAAACAGATGTATTTTGAGCTACAGATTCCAAAAATTTGATCAGAAATGAGCTAGGACGTCGAGCGGCCTAATTTACTCCGCTTTTAGATCGAACCGTTGTAGCTAGCGACAAACGGATACCATTCCGAAATTCAGGAGGTCCAGATTAGTAAATATGCTTGAAATTATACAAATCGTAGGGGCAAAAATTTTAAGGTCCAAAAAAAACAAAGGGGTTATAGCCTCTGATGTTTTGTGATTTTTCGGTGGAAACTAATTTTAGCTCAAAATTGACAAACAGATGTATTTTGAGCTGCAGATTCCAAAAATTTGATCAGAAATGAGCTAGGACGTCGGGCGGCCTAATTTACTCCGCTTTTAGATCGAACCGTTGTAGCTAGCGACAAACGGATACCATTCCGAAATTCAGGAGGTCCAGATTAGTAAATATGCTTGAAATTATACAAATCGTAGGTGCAAAAATTTTAAGGTCCAAAAAAAACAAAGGGGTTATAGCCTCTGATGTTTTGTGATTTTTCGGTGGAAACTAATTTTAGCTCAAAATTGACAAACAGATGTATTTTGAGCTGCAGATTCCAAAAATTTGATCAGAAATGAGCTAGGACGTCGGGCGGCCTAATTTACTCCGCTTTTAGATCGAACCGTTGTAGCTAGCGACAAACGAATACCATACCAAAACGGATGCAATTCTGAAACTTGTGAAATTTTTAAAGGAGGACCGCATTGTATAAGATTTCAATCGGGAATTGAAACTTGCGCAAAATATGCAGATACATTGTCGTGTAGTAAACGTAAACCTTGGATTAATTGCCCACGTCTTTTCTCTCGAACGCATTTGCTATAATTTGTATGGAAATGATAGATAGTTTAGTCTTTTAAAATATGTAAGGATACCACCATACTTCAAAAACGTGGTAACTATGACCCTTCTTTCTAGATCAATTTATCTTATAAACTTCCTTTTGAGCAAAGAATCATAATAGATCAACTATTACATAATTTCCTTTAATAATTGTTTTCAAAATGTTTAGAGCCATTCCTCCACAGACTTAAATACACTGAACTGCCGAGAACACGAAGTGTGGCCTCTAATTCTAATTAAACTATAATAAAAAAAACCTAATCACAATAAAGGCCTAAATATGTATTTCGGAAGTTGCCAATATCAGTAGAAGGAACGACTTCTTGAAGTATCTAGATGGTTTCCTAAAAGATTGTTGGGGTTTTAGGAAGGGTTGTAATTCTTTAATAAACTAGAATTCAAAAGGAATTTTGATAAACTTACATTTTACAGTAGTTGATAAAGTGGTTGCATATACAATCTGTTATTTTGTGCTCCATATTCCTAAGTAAAATTTGTACTGTTCTACTAGAGTACAATTATGAACTGCAACATTCTTAATATACTTAAATTCTGTTACAAATTTAGATTTTGATAATGGAATAATTATCTAATCTATGAACTACTCACGAGGCACAAAGTATGACTTCACTCATGACGAGTTCTCGAACTGCGACATAATTTCCTTTATCTTTGTTAGAACGAATCCATTTAAGTTTAAACTGTGGTAAACTATGTTCTACTTCATCAAAAGCTTTAGTCGATATACTGACACTAATCCACTACAGCACTGTAATGAATTTTGTGTAAAATAGTTTTACTGATATGCACATAAGGTCTTTTCAATATCTAAGTACTTGTACAGTAGTGTTCAGTCAGATTTAAGTTTTCCACACGCTGAAAATATTAAAAATAGTTCTGTCGAATTGTGAAAATGTAATTGTAGTTGTAAGAAAATGGGTAATTCAGTTACAAATAAATTACAATTGTGGATCATAATATTTTATCTTATTTTAAAACGAAAAATTGGAAAATCTCTTCTCGTTTCAAACCGTTAATGAGCAAGACATTTATAAATGTGTAAAACAAATTAAATCAGAAGTTTATGGTACAAACGGTATCAATGATAAAATGATGTTAATCGTCCTGGCTTATTGCATAAATGTAATTAAAGATTAAATAATACATCATTCAAAAGATGAGTTGATACATTTTATTTGGGAGAATGAAGATCCTTGATCTACATAATGTATAATGATATCATACGAAGTAACAAAGGAACATAAATTTCACCTTCAAAGTTCTACTAGTAGGACCACGATTTCTGCTTCAGAATTAACACATGTCAAAGATTAATGCATTAACCAATGCGCTTTTAGTACAGTTTCAACTTCCCACACTAGAAGCATTAGAGATTTAAGCTAGGAGTTCATATATATAGGTGCTAAAGATACAATTGTAGTAATTTTTACTCCCCAGGAAAAGAAACTCGATGGATAACTAATATTATTAAAACTCAGAATGACAAATGCCTCAGCATTATGCGTCAATCCAACCTTCTTAGAATGCCAGTGCATTGCTCGCAAAAACTAACCGACTACTTAATATTTTAACTAAATTATGCATCATTTAAATAAACTGAAGTATATTTAATTATATTTTTAACAACACACCGGGTTTTAATTCGTGCTGATAATGCTTTTACTGGATTCCTAAAACTTATATTAAATAAATTGAGTTTCGTGAACGTGAGTTCGGATGGATTTTTAGTTTTTTTTTTTTCATGTATTAATTATTAAAATGTAATGTGAGTTTAGAAATTTGGTACAAAAGTTAGAGTTATCACCGAATATTTGACAGATTCTGATGTGATTCCATATAACAGTAGTTAGTTGAACAATCTATAGGAAAAGATAGAGGAGCTGAACTAAGCAGAAATCGTGTTATGACTTATCCTGACCAAGATAGTCTTTTAAAGCTATATCCGCCCTAAGACAACCATTCGTAACAACTAGAATGTTGAAGTTACAGCTTCAAAACGCACATGGCATCGATTAAGCTTGGAAACGATTTGACAACGACATATTACAGGTCATTTGCAAGGGTCAAATATGAGCTCTGGTTGAAAAGTGTGAAATACACTTGCCTATAAATTTTACTGCATTTACAATTTTGTAAATAAGCAATTTTTAGGTGTACACACATAATTAACCAGCAAATTGTATGGGAAATTGGAAGGGCCCAGGTCCGGTACGCCCATGTGTATCAAACATTTTTGCACAAATTAATAACCTTACAAACTTCAAAATATAAAAGGTCTTTTTCTTTGGTTGCACCATATCTGTTAAATATGGCTATTGATAAGTTAGAATTACCACGTACAACATATAAACAACACATTTGGCCATGCGTTGACCWAGATTTAGWTTACCCTTAGTAGATGGTTTAGCGGTTAGTTTAGGTTAGTTTGAGTGGCTGCTCAGTTATAGTCTTAGGTTGCTATTAGTAATACCTTATAATTATATATCGTATGCTACCATTTATTAGGGTATAATATATGGTAAGTCAGTTCGCATATAATCTTTAAAGTGTAGCATTTTAGTTAATTTATCATTAACTTACACTGAAAACTATTTATGTTTGGTATGGTTGAGGAAATGGAAGAACGGCTTTCGCCTAATTTTCTCCCCTTTTGTTGTATACTTTTATGTCACGGTAAATATTGATTAATTGATTGATTGACTTAACAACACTGCCAGCAGGTGACACTTTAATTGTAGAAATGAAGGTGTATAATACCAGACAAACAAGCAGAACCTCCAAATATCATTTCGCATCCTGAAATCATCATTAAACTTTAATAATTTAATTGATTTCTAGATATCGAGCGGACCAGCGTGCAGCTCCCTAAGTGCCTAACTTGGCACGGGTCCAGTAGACCGGGTTCCCTTCGTCGTGGTGGTCTGCACGTTTCCCTCTATCATTGTTTTTGGTCCCCGTAACTCTGCCGAATTCGCCACCGTTGAACGGAGTGCGGCCACTGTTCCTGCGACGAGATGAAATCTGCGACCGGTCACCATAGCAACCGGATCGATAAGCCCTGGGCCGGGAAAGCTTTTCATCATTTCCCAGGGAACTATCCCAGCGCTTTCGTCTGGGTTGGGCTGGACCTATTTTCGTACATTTAGGTCTCTCTGGCTAGGGGTACGAGTGCACGGCTGCGTTTTTGCCGTTATCCTCGTTCTCCTGATTTAACCTCGTCAGTTGTTAGTTCAAACTGCATGATTTATCTCACTTATTCGGCAGAATTGCTTGAACATGGTGGAGCTATAAACATGTACCCGATCATTTTCTGATTAGCCCGTATTTTTTGCTAGTTCTCGAAAAAATTGCTTCAAATTGTCATTTCGTAAAATGTAAACAAATATATGTATATCAACTGTTTGAAGATCTTGATTGATTAAGCTACTTAATAAGTATACAGGGTGTTCACGCTAACAGTCTACAATAGCTAACTTTTTTATTTGATGTCTTAGAACAGTGGTTTAAATGGAAAAGTTTCTTGATTTTTCGAAAAGAATTTGATAGTGCTTACAAAAAAAAACAATTGAACATCATCTGTCAAAGATACTGACTACAAGTTTGTCATTTTAAATAGAACGACCCCACTTTTTATAGCGCATTCGATTAAGGGCGTCGAATTACACAAAAAAGTATTAAGGTACCACTGCCCTACAGCCATTTGTTTTTTGAGATAAGATAAATAATAAACCAGAATTGTAACAATTAACTATACCCATGAAAAACTATAAACATTTTACAATTGGCGCCTTCTTCGTTTTGATTCATGGAAAAGTAATGTCATCTGAATTATTAGAGCAAATTAGTTTTAATGTTCCAAGATTGGATAGTAGGGATGTACTCATGTTTACTTATTGTACTCCTAGAACTAGCACCTTTTTTTCTCCTCTCATAAACATGTCTCGTAAATATAATAACACATGTAGCAATGTGGATATATTTTTGACGACTCCTGCCGCATGACATTGTTCACTACGCCTAACGCATAATGTTAAATTTCATGTTGTTTATTGTATTATTTGTAGTTTTTGTGATGGACAAACATTGTCAAGAGAGACTGCTCAAATGGATCTGCTACTAAATGAAATTTTTGCACATATGTAAAAAATGTAATGTAAATTTAAGCTCCGAATTTTTCGTTTTACTGAAACATTTAATTGAATATTTACCATAAAAAATATACAATTTTTAGTTTTCTAAATTTCTTTACTTCGTTCAAAACAAAGAAGAAACGAATTAAGCAAATATCTCTTTCTTATTGTCAGTTATGATCGAGGGGGCATATTAAAATTTTGATTTTCTTTTGATAAGAACTTTCTTAGGAGCATAACGAACAAAGCCAAAAATTAATTACGCGAATCGTGAATTGTGATCGCGGGTTCATACAAAAATCCCGTGGAAAAAACACTTTCAGTTATCCTCAAATTTTCGAGAAAAGAAACTAGTTTCATCGCCCCACAGAAGTTTCCTTTGTACCAGACCCCACTTGCATTCGGACCAGCCCTGAATGTTATGGTATTTGAATCTCTTCGCCCTATTTTTTGTAATACTTTGTTTCCTAAAGATTTTATTAAACACGAAAAGATCCTACCACTGTAAAATATTTCACAGTTTAAATGAAGTGGATCTACATGAAAATCTTCCCGGACATGACGCTGAAATATTACGGGACTGTTGAGAAATTCAGATTAAACGGAAATACCCGACGGAGGTACCTGTATCTGCGCGAAAGAAGTTCAAGTCATTTTCCACCCTTCCAGAATCCCCGTTGGCATTTCCAATTTATCTAAATTTAGTTTGACTTTGTTTCGCTCGGTATTCATATTTCGCATTTCTTTTGATCATTTTCCTCGTTTCGCCTCTGACCCTCTCTTTCCCCGAAAGATATGCCTCAAATATTCCCTTACCTTGCGAGATTCTTCGCGTGATCGATACCTCAATTGTCTGGTCCTTCCCCTGTGAATTGAATACATGAATTTGAATTGATATTCGATGTCGTTTGATCGCTTCACTTGTCTCCAGGTCTGCCCCTAACAGACAGAGAGAATAATTTTTTTGCCACGATTCGTTAGTCAGAGATTCAGTCAGAAAATTTACATTATTACCACCTAGGTGTTTAAGAGAGCGTCGTTGAGGGTATGATTCTGCTAATCGTTTGATTAAAAGAGACTAATTTTTTATTTCCGTAAAATGACTTTAATCGTGAATATTCTGTTCTGGGTCCTGTCTTGTATCATTCAACCACGTTACTCGATACATACAAAATAATTTCTCCTAGACCCATATAACTTCATTCAGATTCCTAAACCCATTCAGATTGTCTAGAAAATTTGTAATTATTAATTTTTTATTAACTATGAAAATACTTGTAAGATTTAAACCAAAAAACGTGTAGCGCATATTCATGCATCAGTTATCTATCGCGTCCGCCCCACGTTTCTTGTTTTAAATCTTACAAATATTTTCATAGGCATAAAGAATTCATAATAATAAATTTTCTGGACAATCTATATGGGGATAGGAATCTGCATGAAGTTATAAATATGTGTGGGGCTAGKGAAATTATTTTCTATTTTAATAATTATTTTKTGCCTTTTAGTTTTTAGTGTTGGGTGCGAGAAATTTTTGTAAAAGTTTTGGTTTATTTCAGTTTTTTACCTAATCATATCTGAAATCAATATCTATTACATACCTACTTATCAATAATAAAGGTTTGCTGAAAAAAATTTGTCTACAAGCACGCGGTGTTCCCAAGCGGGCCAAGTACTGCTCAGTTTCAAAACCAGCCATCTCTAATGCAATGAAAGTAGGTTTTTTATTAGCGCCATGATCACGGGCCAATCGCTGCTGCTTTTTGGCTTTGATATTATTGCCAAATTATATGAGTCAATTCTTGTTTGCGTTCTGCAGTAAAAACACTGCCTAGCTTTACAAGTAGGTAYTTTCATGTAAATCAAGTACATACCTTTAACAATCAAAAGAACTCACAAATTAAAGGACCTTTTCTAAAGAGGAAATGGACGGTTTATTTCATGTCTGTTGATTGTCAAAAGAATATGTTGCTTCTAAAACTTCCTGATCAAAAAGCATGCTTCAGTTCTACAATCTTACTGTTGCTATTGGATTTGCAAATTCTAAAAAAACAGTAAAACAGTTACTATGAGGAAGACATGACGTTTCGAAAGGAGTGGGCAAGCAAATGCTCAAAGTGTGGTCAGTTTATTTACAATTTGGCACACCTAATCGATGCATATAACACCCCAAAAAAACTGTTGGAGGGAGTAAAGTGCTGGCTCTTTATGTTCCTTCCGATAACAGTGGCGCTTGTTGATTACGTATTTTGATTTAAGGAAGTTTCAAAAATAACAAAAACGTTGACAATCAATGGACAAAAAATTATAATCTGTAGACGTCAAGAAACTGAAAGAACCCATAATCTACAGACGCTGGAATCTACTGATGGTAACTTTTGGTCTATCGATACCAATAGTGTCTTTAATATTTTTTTGGAATTGTTGATGTTCATCGAGTGTTTAATCGAGTCTGAAGTTGTTTTTAGTTTGCAATACCCTCCGGGTTATAGTTGGAAATTCCAAATTGAGGTAGTAGGTAAACGATTAGGCCTTTCCAGTAAGCCGCAATAATATTTTATTGCCCGTTATCTGTAAACCACAAAGGGGTGGGCGACAGTTATTATCATAATTTTACATTGGGAATTTCCAAGTCCCGTCCCTTTTGTACCGTGTAACGGGATTCTTTCTAGGGGTTGGGGGTAGGCTAGTATAAATACTTAGGTACAGAACGAATGAAGAAGTATTGTAAAGTAACGCGGGAATGTAAGACGTTGTATGTTGAAATAGACTTAGTTAAGAAGTATTGTAAGAATTAGTGAATATATGGTTAGTAAGTCCGAAAGTGTTTAATTTATGAGAAAATCACGCGGTACACCGTCGAAGGGTGTTAATTAACTAAATTTCACGTGTACGCGAAACAGAAGTAATATATTGGCAGCCAGAGTGCTTCATTACTTTAAGTTTGCTCCTTTTTTTGGTACCTACTTACTTTAAAAATCATTCTACAAGAAGCAAACTGCTTTATACCTTGAAAAGACGTGTTAGTAGATACACAAATTTTTAATAGGGTACAAATTTACTAGTGAGAATAAATCATAAAGAAAAAATTTCATAGTATACGTACATAATTCTTTCTGCATTCAGTTTCTACATTTAGATCCCGTCTAATTGAAGGAGTTATACAATAACAATAACGATTAGCGATTTAAAGGAATATAATATAGAATTATCTTTAACACTAATATCGTGAAGATTAGGACTACTATAATGTACCTACAATCTTTTTTTACCTTACTAAGCCCTAATTTAATTAGACCCTGCACGCTAGAACAGTACTACATTACTGCGTAGGGCAATATATGAAATAAAAGTACTACAAGTGACAAATAGTACTTGAATTACTTTTTTTTCAAATAAACTAGTTCAGGCCCTTCGAATGCGGAATAGCATTCAATATATATTTAAAAAAAAATATTGCCAACTTTGACCGAAAATCGAACCCGGGACTTTGAATAGGGCCTCAGTTAATATAACATTAACGTTCTCTTTGATTCGGTTTGAGCTTTTAACAAATAGTGCTACTTGTGCTTAGATACTGGTTCGAATCTGGACTGTAAGTACTTGTTGCTACAAGTAGCTATTTACTGATATTTTTATTTTTTACTATTAGTATATCTTATGAAACAGCTTCGTTAAAGACCAAAAGGCCCGTTGAAGCTTTACCACTCTGCCCTTTGGGTTAGCCCGCACCTGCCATTCCACCTAACTGTGCTGTGTTGCAAAAATTAAATTACTTAAGCTTAAATGAACAGCAGATAAGCTGCCGTAACCCGAAAACGTATGTGCAAATTATTAACGTATTAGTTAGAATACCGCGCGGATTCAGGAAATATTAGCATCTCTATCTATTAATTTCTGATAAGCCCTTCGGCCGTCTCTAGTCATTAGTTACAAATTAAACCAGAACCATTACGGGTTAGTAAAGCCACTAAGTTTGGGTAAATAACATTCGTAACGAGACGAATTTCCAGGTTATGTATACTTTATACCATCATACTGCAGATGTCATGAATATTCAATGTAGTGCTCCCAGCTTCCGGGGCAAATCTCCAAGGAATTTAAAGGATAGGACGGGAATTTAGAGACCAGATATAAATTTTAGAATTTTACATGAGCTTTGGGTTGCTGGGACACGGCAAACATTTTGTAGGTTCATTTCAGAAACATTAATAAATTGATTCAAGTCAGGAGCCAAGTAAAGGGGCGCAGATTATGCTAATCCTTCGGTTATGGTATTTAACCGGTCAAATTAGGATAAATCCCAGTTTCTTGCCATTTCAGATATTGTATTAAACTATAAGAGCACGTAGGCAGACTGAAAACATCACAATGATCACCAGTAGATTGTTGGCTGTTGTCAAAACTTGACAGTTAAGTATTATATTATTATACAGGGTCGCTACAAAGTATATGGAACCAGCAGGATATTTCGAACGATTTTCTGGAATTTTTTCAGCTCTGTGACAGCTCTCGTTTCCGATATATGGGCCCAAGTTGCATTTTTTTAAACGTGAGGGGAGTAAAATTTTTTGTAGCATATTTGGAGGTAAGTTCTGAATTTCTGCCCCGATTCGTCCCTTTAAATTTTCTGCATTATGTGGCCGATCAGCATAAATACGATTTTTCAGATACCCCCACAGGAAAAAATCAAGCGGCGTCAAATCAGGGGAACGTGCTGGGCATACTATCGCTCCGCGCCTACCAATGTATCTGTATAGCACTGCTGAGTACTGCTGTCCTGTTTGGAAAAACAGTCATCACACAGGAAAAATTGACACTCAACTGAATACTGCAGTGCGACTAATCACTGGAACAATTAAGTCAACTCCATTACCTTGGCTTCCGATTCTTTCAAACATTGCTCCTCCGGAGATTCGCAGACAGTTTGCTACATATAAAGCTTGGCAAAAATATCAATCAGCTCCTAATGAGTTTCTGATTTCCCGAGATCTGCAAGAGCTACCTACAACTCGGCTAACTTCTAGAAAACCACTGTGGACAGAAGATTTCCTTCGTGCTCCTTATACCATTGAAGATGGATGGTGTTCTGTTTGGCAACTTAAGAAACATGATATATTCAATCAGCAGCTTATAGACGATCCTACGATCCTACGGAAGAGGTAGCAGGAACTGACCTCCCAAGAAGGTCTTGGGTCACTCTGAATCACCTTCGCACAGGTCATGGGAAATGTTTTTTCTTAATAAATGTGAATGTGGAGATCCCCTCCAAACAGTTGGACATATGGTCAACAGATGCCCCCGTACAGCATGGCCTGGTGGTTTTGCGTCTATCCATCGTGTTGATGGAGGTGTTAAAGACTGGCTTAAGACAATAGAGATCTGATTGGAGTTTTCTGCGGTCTTCTTCAATACTCTATCCAGAATAAATATACATGTATGTATCTATTATGGATAAAGCGCAAATGCAAGATCTCTTATCGTTGAATGAAAATTTTTTTTTCGACGCTTTTATAAAAGTCGACCATAGTCTCATGAAATTAACAGTACTGTGGAATGTATTAATGATTTTCATAACAATATATATAACTAATGTGAATGAAAATTATCGCTAGTCAGGAGGAAAATAGAAACAGGTGGAATTTTTGTTCTTAATTAACGATAACGAATATGGTTTTTATCCGGAAATTTTTTGCAAGACCCAAGTTTATTATCACACATTTCTCAACTCAGAAGCAATAAATTGTACAAGTGTGATAAATTTTTGAAATCAGGAAAAGATTATATGCCTTCCCATTTAAAAAATGCAACTTTCGCCCAATTTCAGAAAAATCGGTCGAACAGAACCTGAAATAACCTACCGGTTTCATACTTTGTAGCAACCCTGTAAATATTAATCTAATGTACACCATCTAACCGGTTCTGATATGTGAATAAAGGAATTGTGGATTTACACCTTCTTATTCTACCAGAAGCTTAAAGTTCCTGAACGACAAATTATTAGGGAAATATATGGTCTACGCTGAGGAAGAATGTCGAATTCTGATGAATCATGACATAAAGGAAATAGGGGAAATAGGAAATATAGTAGAAGCAATAAAAGCACAGAGACATGCGCATGTTGTGTAGTCTATCCTACCATAAGAAGATCTAGAGAATAGTGAAAATTATTGCACTTGGCTTGCAGAAAATAAACCAAAGCGAAATAAAATTTACCGTTACCGTTATTCACTTGCTTCAAGACCGAAACAATGTAGTCCCACGTAGGACAATATTTCAAGCTGAAGCTTGTTATGCAATAAATAGGCGAGATGCGAAGTAAGAGTAATAGGACCATTTTACATTCGCTCTAAACATATTCATCTTGGTTAGTCGACTTACGAGCGTCGTATTTTTCCCACACCAGGAACCTGACACGTAACATACGAGGGTGGTTCGAGCAAGAAGTGCGATTTTACTAGGGTAATTTGGGAAGACGTAGATGAAATTTGGCTCTTTTGATGTGTTTACAGAAAACCACGTAGTTGCTGGTGTTTTTAGAAACAAAAACTCAACTGATATTAATAAAAAAACTTCAGAACAAACAGACAAAAATAAATTGCAGTTGTGTCTTTATTTTGTTTTTTAACCCAGAGAAACAGTTTTAGTTTTGTTTTTAAGTCCAGTTGTTTGTCAGAGAGAGGAGGAAGTAGATCGTTTTCTTTCTGTTATTTGTCTATAAAATAAATATGTTTAGCGATGAACGATTTTCCCGTTTGATGCAGACTCGCCAATACAAGCAATGTAGTACTTCGTAAATTACATTACATTATACTTAGTATTAGATATATTTTTCTAGCATTTATAATGCACGTCTTTGTAAGGTCCTCCACGATTTTTAAAGATTGGCAATCCCGTTTCATTCGCTTCAGTCACTTCCTTCTAAGTAGCCATCGCATTTCGACAAAAAATTTGGCTATAAAACCTAGAAAAGGCAATAGAAAATAATACTGTTTTACAAGGAGTGAAAAGTGATGCTTTTCTAACAAGGTGAAAATAAAATACTTTTCGCAAGCTTAAAAATCACTTTTCTTATGCGTAAGACGCGCTATTTTTTCTGTGTACTTGGTAGAAAAATATATAAAATGTTAAAGAAAGGCAACATTGACTCATAATTCATTTAAAATAGGTAGTTGTTGAAAAGTGCTGCATTCTTTAGTATTCCTTCCACTACGGGAAAAGAGTTGTTATTTAAAAAGTCGTACATTGTAACAATTTCTTTTCGGTACTTTCTAATGCACTTTTAACTTTTCTCGTTATAAACCGGTAGTGTTTAGGGGCATGTCGTTTTAGGGCACGCCTTTTCTACAAGAAAACTTTCGTGGAGATCTAATTATTAAAATATCAGATCTAATGGGCTTAGAATTATTTACCGAGAGCTAGGCACCTAACGTAGCGACACAAGTTGAGTTTTAAATAATGTTCGATATGAGCATCAAGGACAGACGGGATAACTGCATTATTTTAAACAATAACAAGTGGAAAAACAAAACACGGTCGTCTTTAAACTGCATCATACACGTACAACAGAACCAAGAGCAGCAAAACCTCAAGAGATTCGAAGAAACTGTAAAGGAACTACAGCCAAAATATCAAGAAGCGGGACAAAGAGAAAGAATTTGTGCTCCCAAACGACTTAGAAAGAGAGGAAGTCTAGGGAACATGATAAATATTATATAATTTCTGTTCTGGTGGATAAAAAAATCTTGTTCTGGTCGATAATCAGTTTTCTTCTGTACTACATAAACAATTTCTGTATCTTGCTAAAAATTATATATTTAATAAAAATATATGTTATGGCACAAATGACATCCCATAGAACTCGATCGTTAGTAAAATATTTACTTTCGAGATTCGGGATTAATGATTTAAGTAAGCTCTAATAAAGCAATCTCATTAGTATGCAATTTAGCCATAGCGAACAAAACGCCACGAGTAGTAAGTCGAAACCGTTAGAGCGAAACTAAAACTGACTAAAGAAAGGAACGGGTGTACAAGTGTCCATGCTTCGGCTCCTAATGGAAACGAATTTTTAAGAGAGGAGCCTTGTATTTACCTTTCATTTGAAATTTAAATAAGCGTTATCCTGAAAGAAAAGCTCGTGATATTCTTAGGAAAATTCTCTCCGCTGGGTTTTTTCCCATTTCATTATAGCACGTTAGGGATTCTATATTGTGTTTACGTAAGATGTTGCTTACCAACAAATAAAGAATCTGAGAAAGCCTTTATAGCTCTTGTTGTTAATTAACTGGTATGTTACTTCGTCATTCCGCTATCCTGTTTTCTTGGTAAATGTTATGAACAAAAGCTAATATAAGAGCGATGTAACCTACGCTGTACCATCTCTAAATGAGTATGCCTTAATTTAAAACATAACAGTTCATGGGTAGATAAAAGATGTTTTTAGGAGTGCATAATGCCAGAAATCATGAAAACTTCCATGGTTAAATAACAATTCTTTGCTCTGCTTAGATGAGAGAAAATAAATATTTAAAGCGTTATTATGCTTATGTTGTTTATGTTCCGTACGCCGGGCGGGTCACACGATACGAACTGTGACGTCGTACTTCGAACATTTAGCAAGCGATCCGCCAAAATCGTTTTAATTTTTAGACTTTTATCAATAACTTTTTAGGGTAAAGCGACAAATTTTAATGTTAGCGATACGTTATCTGAGTAGCTCATGAAAATACTAAGCTAATGGTCATGTTTACTAGGATTAGAGCGATTAAACCACCATAATTTTAAGTCGATTTAACATATCTTACGTATTGTCCGTGTTATTTGTCCGTTGATTACATATTCATGGACAAATTTAATCCCAAGTGAATAATTTGTAACTATAACTGCATTAATTATTGGAGAATCTTGTTCACATTATACGTGATATATTAGAACGCCCACACAAAGTCACCTGAAATGGAATACTCGGAAACTTCAAGCTTCAGCGAGTGATAGATGTTCCTGGGGGTTCATTTACAACGTCTGAGAGGTGTTAGTAAGGTTATTGCGAAAACCTCGAAAACAAAGCAAATGTTCTCTTAAAGACGTGTGGCGAAACTCAAACAGTGCTTCGGGGTAGTGTATAAGACACACCCACAATGCTCACTGAAAAAAACAACACGAAGCATGTCATTGATCAACAGAATGAATGTGTTAGAATCTTTGCCGACCGGAAAAATATGTTTTTCAAAGATTTCTTGAACAATAGACAGCAAGAAAAATGTAATAGATAGAAAGATATATGGAAGGGATACTTTGAAATCATTTTAAACAGAAAACAATCAAGTATCTGTGTGTTTTATTAGTGAAGAATGTAAAATTTAAGCAGAAAAGATTTTGCTTCGGCCGAAACTTTCTGTTTCAATTTTGCCTGCTTCACCAATAAAACACACATTTACTTACCTTATATCTGGCGTTAAATTATATTATACAATCAAGTATAGTCGAAAACGAAGAGGAAATGCATCGGGGTACTACGGAATAATTTCAAAGACGTTATTAAGGGAAGAAGGAATTAGAATATTAACAGATATTTTTAACAAATGTACAAGAGAAAAACCATTAGTAAAGATTGGAATGTAGAAACAATTAATCGTTAATCAATTCCAAGAATTACAAACGACTATACTACTCAGTACTAAACTTGCAAGAAAGAATACTATGTAGAACAGGCACAACATGCATTCCCGAAAAACAGCAGCATTTAGAATCATAATATCTGCACATTAAAACATATAATGGATAGGAACAGCTTTTAAGAACATAAGAGTGTTAGGGATTAAAAAAGGTACTTCTTCAGTCAAGGTTTATCAATAAAACACGTACAAAAGGATCTAAAATTAAGACTGCAACCTAAATTCCTTCTTCTTCTTTGCACTTTACTTATTAGTATACTCGCATTATAAATTATAACATAATAATAAACAAATTTCGAAAGTACTTCTGCTTCCTGTTCTTGGCAAGGAAAAGACATTGAGATATTTATTATATCAAAAAAGTTGCATTGACAATGATCGAATTTGGATATTCTTTAGTCCTCCCCGGATTTCAAAAAGTCAATATTTCGTTTCAATTGTAATGTTTGGCAATCAGATTTAATCTTCCACAACYATCGCATTCATAGAAATCTACACTATCTCCACATTCACAAGAACTTGCATTTCCCATGACCTGTGCGAAAGCGATTCAGAGTGACCCAAGACCTTCTTGGGAGGTCAGTTTCTGCTACCTCTTCAGTAGGATCGTCTATAAGCTGCTGATTGAATATATCATGTTTCTTAAGTTGCCAAACAGAACACCATCCATCTTCAATGCTATAAGGAGCACGAAGGAAATATTCTGTCCACAGAGGTTTTCTAGAAGTTAGCCGAGTTGTAGGTAGCAGATCTCGGGAAATCAGAAACTCATTAGGAGCTGATTGATATTTTTGCCAAGCTTTATATGTAGCAAACTGTCTGCGAATCTCCGGAAAAGCAATGTTTGAAAGAATCGGAAGCCAAGGCAATTGAGTTGATTTAATTGTTCCAGTGATTAGTCGCATTGCAGTATTCAGTTGAGTGTCAATTTTTTCTGTGTGATGACTTTTTCCAAACAGGACAGCAGTACTCAGCAGTGCTATAAAGCAAGGCAGTTGCAGAAATACGGAGTACATTTGCATTTGCATCCCAACTTGTACCAGCAAGCTTATGTAGAATGCTATTTCTAGTCTGTAATTTTTTACTGACGTTTTCTAGATGTTTCTTGTACGTTAGAGTCGTATCTAGGGTCACTCCAAGGTATTTTGCAAGTTACTTCTGTCTTAAATGGATTAGGGCACAAGCACCAGTTTTAAAATAGCAATTCATAATCTCGATGCCTCTTGACAGCTTTTGTTCAGGTACAGAAACGTCTTTGCTTTGCAAAGCCAATGCCATGTCGTCTGCATACACAAATTTTCTCGATTGAGTTACTGGAAGATCACTTATGTAAAGGTTGAAAAGAATAGGCGACAGAACCGATCCTTGTGGAAGACCATTATTCAAAATCCTGAATTTGCCACTTTTCTCTCCCAAAAATACTCTGAATTGACATTGGGATAGCATTCGTTCGATGAGCTTCACAGTCTTTACACATTTCAGAGTATTAAATAGTTTGAGGATCAATCCATTTTGCACACAGTAACGTAGGCGGCCGATAAGTCTTTGAACACTACTCCAGTTTTCAATCGTTTCTGGAAACCAGCTTCAGCATATGTTGTTCTTCCTAAAACCTGCTTGTTCCTTCGGGAGTGAGTCTTCAATAATAGGTCCTATTATCTGGTAGAGTAGTTTCTCGAGTAACTTGTAGCAGATACTCAGGAGGGCAATGGGTCGGTAACTTCCTGCTTCATTTGGAGGTTACCCAGGTTTTAAGATAGCAATCACCTTTGTTTTCTGAAACAAACTTAGAAGAGTACATGTATCTAAAATATTATTATAGAACAGTAACAACCATTTTAAAGCATTCGGTCCCAAGTTTTTCAAGAATTCTGGGTAAATACCAAAAAAACCAGCGGCTTTTCGGGTTTTCAGAGCACAAATAGCTTGCCAAAGTTCTTCCAATGAGAATAATTGTGACAACTCTACTGAAGGTTCGCATGTTTTTCTTAACTGACGAAGTTTTTTCTTCATCTTTTTTAATTCCTCCGCAGATATTTGAACAGAGTTTGAGATATTAACCAGTGGAGAAGTTAAAACATTAGGCGAAATTAATGATGTCCTGTCAGCCATTTCATAACTGGGATGAGCTTGATACTGTCTATACAAGGCATCAGTTTCTTTATTCCAACAAGGAACGTAGCATTTTCGAAAACCTCTTGGAATTGTTCTCTTTGCAGCAGCCTTTATTACATCAATAAATCTCTAGTAGTTTTCAGGAGTTGCTGGGACCCATCGAAGATTCATGTCAATTTGAGTTCTAAATCCTAATCAGTTCGCTTTTTGAAAGTTCCATCGTGGTTTTTCAATGATGTCACATTTTTAATCTGTATCCCAACTACTACTAATAGTGGGCGATGTTGGCTTCGCGGAAAGTCGTTCAACACTTGCCGTGTCACACGAAGAGGCATTAAATTAGCATCACAGGAGGAGATGCAGAGGTCCGGATTGTAATCACGCCTCCATTTTGCCGAATGGAAGCTGTTCTTCTCTTTTTCATAGTAAGCAAGATGCAGGTTGTGCTCTTCTATCCAGTTCATCAGAGCAAATCCGCTCATGTTGTTTTCACTGTAGCCCCATAAATTATGATGGCTGTTGAAGCCTCCAACATACACACAAGGATGTGCGTGGTATCTAAGGAAGTGTCTGGCTAGACAGTATTCGGCGACTTATAAATGTTGTAAATGGTGAGGACTCCTACTTTAGTTACGATCATTTCAACCTCATTTACAATTTCTCTATTCACTGACCGGAAGAAATACCGCGCGCTATTGGTGAAATACAACCAGATTTTTGCAAAAACGTTATTCAAAACTTCAACAGAAGAATAATCCTGTGCCAGAGGTTTCGTGGTGGCCAGTTGACGTTTACTCGGAACTGTTTTTCTTTATGGTGAAATAAAAATGTTTGCTTAATTAAAAAAATAATAAACGTGTGCGCTCTTGTTGGGACACCATGCCGAAACAAGGTGCTACTCAAGACAAGAGCGAGAAATGTTAAATAATGGCCGGACCTTATAACCTTTCCACACAAAATTTGTGTCAAAAGCAAACAGAAACCGTGAATTGAGTTCAAGCGACGGATTTACTTAAGTACCTCTTTGTAACACTCGCTGAAAAAACCACCAACGCGTTACCTGCAGAAGCAGAGTAAATTTGCTCTATAGAGCGTGCCCCGCTACCTAAATAAACAGTTCATGTATGACGAGGACTAATTCTGACAAAAACTCTTAGCACTGACAAGAGAGTCTCAAAAACTATGAACGAAAAAAGACCTTTGAAACAGGGCCAACCGGGAAGGAATTCCTTCACACCCGAAAAACAGTATACCTACAAAGGAAGGGCAAAACGGTAGTTGTAATTTTTTATGACAAACGCGTACACACACATACACACGGTAGTTCCAGTGAGAGAGTAGGAAAGCGTTTGTGGACGGTAGGAGAAAGGAGATTCCCTGACAGATCAATATCTGAACGAGTGGTTGGAGCAGTTGCCCTGGCAACCAGCTGCTGCGAGACAGTGTGACGCCCACGCCCGGGCCGGCCCCGCCTATGGAACCACTGCCCCCGTCGGGACACCCCCGTTTACAACACTCTTCGCAAAGGATCCTTGCAAAATGTGCTTAATCGGTTTTTGAATTGTACTTCGGAAATTAATTATTGCAAGCGTACAGGGTTCAAATCGGTTTCGCATTGCATTTCTGGACGGCTAGAGCTGTTTATTACACGCTTTGATGGATTCCCTTTAGATGCCAACTGGAAACTGCGGGTTATGGTATTGGAAGCCGTCGGCGGGTTTCCTCTGTTATAGCTGACTTAAAGGTGTTTAAAGCATTGTATTGTTTCTGACTAAAGTCATCATAATAACATTTTACGTGAACTGATTTGGACAGCAAGTGGGTTTCGTAATTGAGATTCGGAAAACATGAATTAGATGAGGATCGTTTCAATTTTATAATAATAATCGTCTTTATTTCATTTTGTTACAGTGGTAACATAGATTACACATGCAAGAAATATTATAGGCGAGGTGTCAGCATAATGCTGTTTTTCAACCTAACCTATGTAAATTAATTTAGCAGGATGAAGATTGAATAACTAAACTAATTTATATTAACTTACAGCTAAAGAGCTACAAAAACAAAAATATAAAAAAGAAAAAAAGGAATCAGATACAATCGGTTATTTACAGATACTAGAAGAGATAACAGGCATTAAGTTGTTAGTATGTATTCCTTCAAACGCTTTCTGAAGTTTCTTAACGAACAATTTTTTATTTGTCGTGGAATTTTATTATAGAGAAAGGGGGGCTTGATAAGCAAATGACCGTTCATAAAAGGCAGTTTTATGATGGGGTATACGCAACAATCCGAGGTGTCGCAAAGTCCGGGCAGCAGTAGCATTAGTGTGAAGGCAATTGAGCTTGTCAAGAGATCGATTCATGATCACTTTGTGGGCCATACAGAGTAAGTGATAAGAACGAAAACGATCAAGCTTAAGATTTTTTGTATTGGCAATTATCGCTGAAACTCCTTGCTCATACTTTCTAATCCCAAATGCAAATATAAAACTTTTGTATTCTTTGTACCCGATTTGCATCCCTACTAAGCAGAGTCGGTCCATACACAACGTCACCGTATGATAATCGTGAGATTATTATTAAGCGAATAACACAAAGATAATTTAAGGTTATTGGGTAATATTTTTCTATGAGGGAATAAATTTTTCAAAACATAATAAAAGGACTTGCAAAGGGTATTTACATGGGTAGAAAATCTAAAGTTCTTGGCGATATACAGACCCAAGTTCTTCCACACGGAGGCAAGGCCTATCTTGGAACCATGAATTTTAATGTCGATAGTAGGTATTACAGTTTCACGAACCTTTCCACGGCCAAATAGCATAACCGCCGACTTATTTGCATTTAGATTTAATTTATGTGCCAGGGAGATGCTATAGAGCTTACCTAGATCATAATTTATTGCATCACAAGCATCAGATACTTCAGTTTCACTAAAACTATACCAAATTTGTGTATCGTCAGCATAATGATGCACTTTGCAATAAGACATAGCTTCCCAAAAGTCTGAAATATATATATTGAAAATAATAACGGTCCCAAAAGTGACCCCTGCGGTACACCCTGCTTCAATTCCAATTCCAAACTCTCTGAGTACGGTTACACAAGAAACTATTTACTAAGCAGACAGAATCTGAATCCATACCAAAATATCTTAGTTTATTGCAGAGTATCTTATGATCCAGGGTATCAAAAGCTCGTGTATAATCCAGCAGTACCAAACACATCAATTTGTTCGTCTATCGAACCACAGATTTCGTTTCCTAAGTGGACAAGTGCAGTTGTGGAGCTGTGATGTTCTCTAAATCCTGACTGATGTGCAGATATAATATTATTGTCATCAACAGATTGTTTCAACTGATTAAATAAAATTCGTTTCAAAACCTTTGATATGGTGGGCAGTACACTCGCCGGCCGAAGTTGAGAAAACTCGGTGGGATCGGCCGTTTTAGGTAATGCAACCACACGAGCTTGTTTCCACGCTATGGGAAAATGAACAACAACAACAAACGAAAAAATACTAATTTAAGCATATTAAGTGAAATGCCATCCAACCCCATAGCTCCGCTCTTAATGGTACCGAAGCTCCTCTCCACCTCACTCGGATCCACGGTATGGAAAACAAATTTAGTATGTAAATCGCGAACCTCACTATACTTCTGTAAATACTCTAACTCTATTGCGCCTGGGACAGGAACTTGAATATCGCAAAAATGTGAGTTAATGGAGTTTCTCTTCTCACAGCATCGATAACGTAATTCCTAATGCTCTTATAATATTGGAAGTCTGCTATATTATTAGTCCTTTTATAATTAGAAAATGCTTTATCTCTTAAGTGAATCATGCATTTAATAGTATGAGTAAGCCAAGGAGCAGGTCTCTTTGTCACCCTAACTGTGCGTACAGGACTATGCCTGTCAAATAGGGCACGGATATTTGTGTTAAAATATTCAACCATATCGTCAACGTTCTCCATTCTGTAAAGATTATCCCACTGTATGTTGTTAAGATCGTTAATGAATAAAGGCTCGTTAAAATTTTTGTCCCGATATGTCACAAACTTTGCCGCACTCTTTTGCTTGACTAGATTCAAGCATGACTCGATAGCATAATGATCTGAAATGTTAGAGGATTGTTTAACATCACACGACGCAACTAACTCAGTGTTAGTCGTACAAAAAACATCAATAAGAGTCTGCGAATTTATGGTAATTCTTGTGGGGGAAGTAACCATTTGTGTCAAAGAGTATCCCTCCAACAAATCATTAAAGCGGCATAACAAGTTGAACATAGCAGATTTATATTTAAATCTCCTGTTATAAATACAGTCCCGAACTGAGGTATTAGAATTGATAAATATTAATCAAGACATTCCAAAGATCTTAACACATTAACACCGGGCGGCCTATAAACAATCCCCACCAAATAATGCCACTTAACCGAATTTTGTTGAAGAGAGAAGTTATTTATGGGTACGATAGATTTATACCACAACACCAAAAGAACAAGCGTGTCCAGAACTCATCCATTCTGGAAAGATGATGATCGCCAAAGTTTCCGAGATACTTCATATAAGAATTCAGTAACGAATTTTAAGCAAAATTCTGTTCACTTTTCCCAAATTCCCAACTGCTCTTGAAATATCGCGAGACTCAGTCTCTTGGCTGGTGGTCTCGTGCAGTTAGGCTGAAATTTCTAAGCTGCAAAAACAGAGCGGATAAGAGCATGCAACAATTACAGCAGACGATCTTTTATATGACTTTTTTATAGAGACAGAGCCGTTGTCCTCAGCGTAAGAGTTGTTGTACCCCACTTGCAGGTTACCAACTTTTGTGGAAGATTCACTTGGGTCTTCAGTTTCTATGACAATTTAACTAAATGACTTCGAAAAGTAAAAGAGCGATCTAGAGTTATTTCTAGATATTTTGGGTGGTTGTTATGTTTGATAGCTTTTTCGTAGAATGTTAAATTTAATTGCCTATAAATTTCTCTGTTATTTAGATGAAATAAACAGCTTTCAGTGTTGCTTGGATTTGGGCTTAGCTTCCAGTTTTTAAMGAAAGTTTCCGACATAGATAAGTCATTGTTCAATAATACTTCGCAGTCTACTATATTATTACTTTGACGTGCGAGTGCCATATCATCCACATAAATAAATTTTCTTCCTTAGGTAACTGGCAAATCATGGGTGTACAAATTGAAAAGTAAAGGAGCGAGGACAGAGCCCTGTGGTAATCCATTTTTTAATGTTGTCCAGCGACTCTGGGAGTCTCCCATGCGAACTCTAAAAGTGGCGGTTACAGAGTAAATTATTAATCAATATATATATTCTTTTACAAGGTATTATGCGAGTTCACTTAAACAGTATCCTTCTCTCGAAACTGTATCATAAGTTGAAGTTACATCCATGAATATTGCTGCCGTCTTTTTTCATTGAAAGTTTTCTTCTATAAAATTTATTAAGGTTGCCAGTTGTTCGCAACACGGCCTATTCGGAATTGCATTATTTGTACGTTCAAAAGGTACTTTTGGAAGTCTTTCAAACAGCTTATATGTGACACTAAGTAAAGAGGTAGGTCTAAAATGGAAGGTATCATCTCCATTTTTCCATGCTTTTAATAGCAATTACTTTGGTTCGTTTGAATTCGGTTGGAATGCGTAAACGTGTAAAATCTAAGTTTTCAACAGGAAATTTTATTGAAAAGGTTTCTCCAAATATGGGGATAAGTTATTTCATATGCTGAATGAAAATAGAAAATGCCGATGGGTAAAACTTGCCTCACCTGACCAACCGCTATTGGCACAGATATCAATATTGCTTAAGAAGCGTTCATTGGAACATTTACCATATTTGGCTGCTTAATACAAGGTTTATATTTATAAGGTTATGATGTTTAGAATAAAAAATAAAATTCGCTAATTTCTGATGACATACCCAACTTCATTGTTAAGATTTCATCTACTGTTATCAATCTGCTTATATTTTTAGTCAATTTATCAACAACAATGCTTGCAATTAGTAAAATGGTACCTGTTTTTAAGAGAGGCCATAAACAGTCTATAAAACGTTAAAGACCTACAGCACTCTCCTCAGTATTTTCAAAACTTTTTGAGTACAGCTTTCTCTTAAAACTCAATTCTTTTATATATAAATTCAAGTTTTTAAGTTAAAATCAGTTTGGTTTTGTTTCAGAAAAATCTACATTTCTGAACTACACAAGTTCTATGATTTGATAACCAGTCATCTTAATTCCGGCAAACATCCAATTGGAATCTTTCGTGACCTTAGCAAAGCGTTCGATATGTAGGTTATAATATGAGTACTGCATGAGGCATAAGAGGTAATCCACACACATGACTAACCAGTTTTCTTAAAGATAGAAAACAATTTGTCGCTACGGTTGGTATTGATGACTGGGGTAATCCTGTAGAAACTTGCTCCGAACCGTAGTTGTCTCCCAAAGATCAATCCTGGGCCCGTACCTTTTATTTTATTTGTAAACGATCCTGGTCTTCTTCTTTATGCAGAAGATTCTCACAAAAAAACTTTTTGACTATGTGCGTTGATACCATACCTAGAGTTTGCGTCTATGTCTTCGCCCGACCACTTAGTTGTTACATAAATAATTTCGGTCAATTTTTCTCGACTGCAATTTTACGAAAGGGATTCGGTTCTTCTCAACATTTCGGCATGGATTTATTAAAAAAAAGATCCACTACTTCTCACAATACGTGGCTAAAGCAATAGACTCAAGATGACAAGTTAATACAGTCTGTACAGATTTTCAATACATTGGATCAGGAGATTTTCTTACAAAAATTATATCTTGATTGATAAGTTGCCTTGTTCGCCTCATTATGAACGGTAAAGAACGGTTTGTACCGCAATTTTGTATCTGGAATACCCCAGCGTCCCAACTTGGGACCACTGTTAATGCTGTTAGAAATGTGATCGACTACTGCAAGTTGTGGTTTGGTGATGATTACTAACATTTAGCAGAGTATGAACAACTGAAAATACCGTCCTGTTTAAAGGGATTTGGATACGATAAACGATTGATGTGACCATTTTCATATTACCTTAAATGTAAGCAAGTGTAATGTTGTTTCTTATGGCAGCGAACATTGTTTGCTTTACTGTCCATGTAGTATGAACAACTAAACTCCACTAAAGCCCCCGGTGTTCTCTTTGATCGCAAAATTCTCTTTAATGAATATGTTTTGGACCTTGTAAGGAAGGCTTACTCATCTTATGGTTTCATATATATAAATTGCAGTCTTTTCAAAAATAGCAATACCTTGAGCAAGATTTATTTTTCGTTAGCTGTGAACTATAATTTCAGAAACCATATTTTTATAAGCTTCCAGTGGCTCGACCGAAGTGTAATGATGCCTTTGTTTTCTTTGCTTTAATAACTTCTCGAGCATTGTTTACCATCACATAGGTAGTTCCAAAATTTCTACTTCAATAGACATTAGGTATACAACAAGCCTTTGCTTTGCGAGCAGCCTAAGTGTTACTTTTGTTGTATTGCGCTGCAATGCGGTGCTGAATGCTCGAACTAACTGACGATGTCTTCTTCCCGGGACAGCAGACTAACCGCACTTACTGGGTAATTAAGTTTCCTGGATGTAAAGGATACATTTCACCAAATTAATAATTCAACTGCTTAACGAGAATACGTTTTGAGAGCATTTCTGACGAGCTGTTGCATTTCCAATTTTGTAGCTTTCTGAAGACGAACGCGCTTAATTGAAGCTTATTAGGATCTTTAAACTTTTATATTCGTGTCTTTAATTAATCTAATAGCAACAACTGAGAAAATAGATGCATATGTACGACGTAGCAATAACTGTACAGACTCAGTCTGTAAGAAGAAGAGGTGGCGAACACAGTTATTGATTAAAAAACTTTCTTGGCACCTTTTCCACCTGAGCAGAGACAATTTAGTATACTTCAGAAGCATTACGGATCACAGCACCACATTTATCATTTTTCCGATACTGCTCAAATAAAGTGTCAAGCTGAAAATTCTTCATAAATATTGATACGTATAAGCAGAGTACGCTTATTTGGCGTTCTACTTTTTTTTAAAGAGCAGAGTGCTCTTAGTAATATTTGCTTACATACAACACACAAAGCTTATCAATAAATGACGAAATAATTAGTGCTTAATTCGTAAATGGGGATCTATCAAATTTAGTAGATCATATTCCATTTACATCCTAATTAGGTATAAACGCAATTTGAACAACAAATCGGTTTACCACAAAATAACTTCATTTTTATCTGTAAATTCATTATTTGTCATGGATAATGCAAAATATCATTCCCAACAAACAACAATTAAATGATAAAGCTACTGCCACCTCTCTGGGACCAGCATACCTTTATTAACAGAAAAAACACAATTTCTTACAGCATGGAGTTGACATTTCATAAAACCATGGCATAAAACTGACTTCGATTAAATTAGTAAACCTAATATTACTGTAACACATGTATAGATGCGCAATAATCGCTACAGCCTTTCTTGATTATTCTACACTGCTTTATTTCGTATAACTAGTGCCAACCCCACAATACTTGTTTAACCTTGAGGCTTTCATTAGGTTGATGTTCCTTTCCACGCAATTCTTTATCTACCTTATAATAACGCACGACTCAAAACATAATAATAACGCAAATAGGTAGTAATATCGGCCAAGGAGAAGCAGCGTTGCTTTTGTACTTCAACATCTGAAGATCAAACGAATCTATTTTTCAGTTCAGTTGTGTTTCCAGGCAGCAAAGCAAGTTCTCGTCATTAGCCCTCAGCAGGAGAACGGAATTCTACTCGTATCTAAATTGCTACGGTATTAACTTGACAAGAGGGTTCAAATTACCCTTTATGTTCGACATAAATTTGCGTTCTGGAATGTTTTGCTTGTAGTTTTGCAGCGGCTGCAAACTAGAAAAGGAAGGACGCTTTAAACCGTTGATTCTCCCCCAGGGATCGACGACGACCTGCAAAAAGTACACGTCAACATAAAAAGAAATTGGGGTCCTTGAAGTCTACGGGCAGGTCGTGATTTTTTTTTACTACAATGTATAATAAATCCATGTAATGACATCGAATGTTATATTACAAGAAGAACAAAAAGACATCATTGCTACTTAGAAAAATATTATTTTTAGAAAGTTATTAATTGCTTTTTCATGGATTTCAGCTGGTTGCCAATCTCCTAGCAAAAAATAGAAACTGACTAGACATCACTAGTTCAGGAGAGTTGTGATTAAACTAAATTAAAGCCAAACGTTGAAAATTTATTATTAAAACATCAGGTTCATCCCTCCCGCTAGAATAATTTATTTTTTTAATTATGTAGTGCAGAAGATGCTGCATTTTACGTTGGTTTGGTTTAATTTGAATTCACTTAATAAATATATAAAACTTAACACGTGTTTCAAAGTTTTTCGCATTACCCTTTACTACATTTAGAGATTTAAAAGCAAGAAGACTACACCAGTTGTCAAAAACACATTTGAAGTCGATGAATCTACAAAAATTCAGCATTAGCTAAGCAGGGGGTCTACCCAAAACCAAAAAACATGTCAAGGGATCTACGAGATAAAAGATTTTGGGTATCTCTCCTTTACACCTTTAAGAATCTAGAACTCTACGAATCGTTGCCTACATATTTGCACTTTCAAGTTCACAACCCTAATTAGTTTTGCAATTGACAATCAGATTATACGAAAGTACGAAATTGTAGAACTGCACTTCTTAACAGACTAAATACACTAAAAATACAAATTTTCAAATGGTTGGATTAAATCTAACATTAGAATTTTTCGTTGCAAGAAAATTAAACATTTTGTCAATAAACCCAACACCAATTTTAGTGACCTACTTATAAAAATTGCAATTTATCATTATTGCATAAAAATAACTGAATTTCGTTATCGAATAGTTAACAGATTTTATTTTAAAACAATATCTATCTGGTTCACTAACAAATCTTTTCTACAACAGTCAGGTTTATACACGATGTTTCACGAATGATAACGACCCTAACAAAATTAAAAATGCAACCCAAAATACATTCTCATAGCCAATGTGGTTATTTTACATATTGGCATTATTTTAAAAATAAATTGGTAATCCAGGACGGCTATGCGCTATGGTTCATGTCACTGTATTTATTAAAAGTCAAAATGTATTCAAACGATGAAAAAACAGATATGATTTTGATTTATGGTGAATGCAAGAAAAATGCTTCCGCTGCTGCCCGTTTATACAGACAACGTTTTCCAAATAAAAAAGCTCCTGCCGATACAATTTTCAAGAGACTTTAATTAACTTTAAGGACAAACTGGCCACCACTAAAAGTCAGGAGAAAGAACAGCAAGAGGCCCTGACAATGAAAATAGAGTATTGGAAATGATTGACGAAAATCCTCATATTAGTCGAAGGGTAGTCTCAAGAGCAACCTGTATTAGTCTGTCTTCAGTACACCGAATAATTAAAGGCTATCAATTTCATCCGTATCACTTGCAATTGGTTCAGGCCTTAAAGGAGACAGATTATCTTTAAAGACTGGCTTTTTGTTACTTTTTTCGGGAACACCAAAATTTGAATGTGAGATTTTATGACATTTGCTTCTCAGATGAAGCAAGATTTTCTAATAATGGTGGAGTTAACAAACATAACATGCATTATTATGCGCAAGAAAATCCGCGTTGATTTCGAGAAGGACATTTTCAAACTATCTACTCGACGAATGTCTGGTGCGAAATGTTGGGGAATTAAATTGTTGGACCTTATTTTTTTCGCGATAGTTTAAACGGCAATACTTATCTAAATTTTTTAAGAAATATTTTTTCCTGTACTTCTACAAAATTTATTTTTACAAGTAAGACAAGATCTATGGTTCCAACAAGATGGGACACCTGCGTATTATCATAGAATAGTGCGAAATCATTTTGATTTGGTTTTGCCTAACCGATTGATAGGAAGAGGTTAAATTAATCATTGGCCACCGAGAAGCCCGGACCTTACTCCTTTGGATTTTGTTCTGTGGGGAATGGTAAAAGAGCAAGTATACCAAACACCAATTGAAAGTGTAGAACATTTAGAAAATAAAATACGTGATGCATGTAGACGCATCACTCCAGAAATGTTAATATATGTTAAAAGATCGTTTTGGGCACGAATTCAAGCTTGTGAAAAGAGCGGAGGGCGACATTTTGAGCCTTTATTACATTAATGTTATTAAATAAACATTTTTCAAAAATTAAATTTGTTTTACAATACCGAATTTACTTAAAGCAAATTATTGAAGTTTATGTCAAAATTTACGAATTTATACAACTCTCTACGTTTTATATTTTTAAGACGATGAAGAATTATCAATGTTACCTCTGCAAATGTATTTTGAACTGAACTGTTCACGAATAATTTAGAAAAAGATATAGAGTCAAAAACACGTTTTTACAGGTTTTAAATCTATATTTAAGTTACAGAAATTATGCCTTCTTTGAAAATTATGCTTCAAGTTAAATGGTAGAGCGCTTTCGGCTAACAAATAGTCATCGTCAGTACCAGCACAATAAATTATTTATTGTTATTTGTTCGCCGAAAACGCTTTACGATTTAATCAATAAAGTGGATTTAACTTGATGTGCGATTTATTAATAAGACTTATTTATCATAAAAAAACCATTTTCAGAAATGGATCAGTTTCTGATTTTTTTTCTCTATTTAAGTTACGAAACATAAGTGAATACTACTTATGTATAATATCCTTTTTGATTTTTTAATTTTACGTAGCCTATGTTCTTGCCCTCCATTCAATTTTTTTTAATCCACGTCATGTACAGACAATATTATTTCTTATTTTCCTTCATATCCTTATTTACATAAAATCGTCGTTTTTTATTCTATTTATAACAGATTTTCCCAATTATTTAATAGAAATACCCCGCTTTAAATGTTTGATGAAATTTAAATTTTCTTTTACTACCAGTAATTATGATTTAAAAAATTTATATGTATTTAGCTTCTTCCTAAGTTTCCTGGTTGTCTCAGCTAATTACTGCTTTTTCTTCTCGAGGGAGAGGATTTTTTAATTTTGTCCGTTGTAAAGAATGTCAAATCGCAGCTTCTAATATCAGTGGAAATAGCAAATTGGCGATCTGTTTCATCCAACTTTCCTCTACACATTTCAATGACCGTTGCGAGCATATATATAAAAATCACTTACATACAATAAAATTGTAATTTCCGAAATCAGATAATGGATGTCTGCTGCATAAATGTTAAGCAGGTAGTTTAAAGCAAAGCCCTGTTTTCCAATTCTTCCATCTTGACTTACCGAGAGTGTGATTATATAAAAAAGTCCGCTGAAGCAAAGGAAGAGAAACGGAATCAAGAACCAGCTTGTAAAGAAGACATCCATCTAGAGAGATATAGAGTTAGAGGATTACTGGAAATGTAACTTAATGTATTTTTCCATGTCTTTTTTTTATTTGCTGCTGCTGCACTACAGTTTTGAACCCACCAAGGCGAAAGAAATCGTTTATCGGAGACATGGCTCCAATATATCATATATCCTTTCATCTATAAGTTTGTCTGGACATCTGAAGTCCCACTATTTAAACTGCGTTACATGTATTCATTCAATAATTGCTTTATCTAATGTGGGAATAAAAAAATGGCGTGAATCATAGATATCTCCATCTTCTATCACTTCCATTATGGGAAACAATGTGTACTGAAACAGTAACACCAGAAGCTTCCATACTTTATTTAATAAAACCATAATAGTGGAGCCCTGGGTAAAGAGATCTACGCTTCTCACAATAAAATTGTCAATATAATGTAAGTGCCTTGTAAAAGTCTTCAAAATTAAATTGTGCTTGTTTGTTAGACGCTTATAGTTCCCCATACACCAGTGTCATATTGCACGCATGGCAATACAATGTTAAACTGGTACCTACTCTTCCAGCATAAAAGTTCGACCATCAACTGCACCATCACACGCTACACGGCACGAACGGTCATAAAGGCTTTATAAATAAACAGTAAAAATGGCTATTTTAAAGCCGCCAGTAGCGTCTCGAATCACTTAGACGCCCTCCGTCGGGATGCGGGCCGCATTGCGGCGTTGCCTGGTATACACTTCTTGGAAAAAAAGTAGTTTATGTTACTATATCTGTGGTAGATTGCTTCAAACATTCATGTAAGCATTAATATAGTAACGACTAATTTATTTAAGTGTCCATATTATCAGTAATTATTTATAAATACCACTTATTGAGGATGACGACAAAAATGTTAGACCTCCTTCAATGTCGAAAAAATGGCACCCTCTTTGTTCTGTCGCAACTATTTTATATAAATGTACCTAACCGTTTTTAAAATATAAATAATGAAAATGAGGAAAAGCAACATTTAAATAATGCACTTTATGTTTATTCGCCTCCTTTGAACTTCATTAGAAGATCAGAAAAAATAAAAAACCATATTTTTAGTGCAATCAAATCGGTTGAAAAATTAAAATGGATTTACAACCTCATCTATCATCTTGAAGTAACTGTCAAATGGTTTTAAAACAAACAATATTTCTAACCTAATGGTTATGATAGATGAGGTTGTAAAAATTTTTTCAAGCTTATAAATAATCTTCTGAATTGGATAAAAGGATAAAAGTAATAAATTAAAAGAATATTGTTACTAAGCGATGTTTTTATATTACCAAAAATAAATTTTAATGCATAAATAACATCTAAAATATCAAATATTCGCTTTATATGCCTCTACTAGCCCAGAGTTAAAATGGAAGACAAATTAGTAATCTAAAGAGCCTAAGAGATATGTGCATCCATTTTTTGTACTAGACACATCTGAAGATTAAACGAAAAAATAGAAGTGGCCACGTACAGCAAGGAGGAATTTGCAGCTCCCTATAAATTGGCAACCGTTCAAAATTTGCAAATTTTAGCGAACAATCAAAATTGACTTAATTTCTTTTCTTGTGAGTTTGCTTAATTCATAGCAAAACTACTTCAAACTGCTGTTATCAGAATTCATTTTCAGAAACAGTATTTTATCTGACCTCAAAATATCAAAGACAGGTGAGTGGCGTGTATGAGGAAAGAGCACCATCTCATTCGATATATTTGGTATATTTGGTCGAATTAGTCTTGAGTGGAGCAAAAATCATTGGAACCAATATTGCATTAGACTATTGATTCTTGAGGGTAAAAATATAAAAAGGTTCGACTCTTTCAGAAAAAAAACAAGCTTGCAGTAATTTAGTGGTAAATGTGGTAAATTGTCGGTGGAAATTAAACTATAACATTCGGCAATAATATGTACAAAAAATTTATAGCATTTAAAGCACAAAATACCACACATGTATGGAATTTTAAGAAAAATTTCATCGGGTTTCCAGTTCTCATTTAATACTTTTGCATACTAACATATTAATAGCACAATTCGTGAAATGCATGTCTATGCTGTGCTGTCTACACCTCAACCAACTGCAGATAGTACTATTTCGCTGTCGTTACAGCTCATCAGTGCAGTTTAGGTCTAGTGTAGACAACACGGCATAGAACTGGTTTTGCTTATATACCAAAGCAATGGTATGATGAAATTAAGAATTTAGGATGGCAAAGCCACCTAGTTGCCATAACGGGTACTACTTCCTCAAGGAAGTGACCTGTAGCCTGACAAATTGGCATGCAACTGCATACTTCAATTTGACAGCCAACATACATTAAAATGCATGTCTATGCTGTGCTGTCTACACCTCAACCAACTGCAGATAGTACTATAATAATTATTATAATGCCAGTATAGCATTCCTAAAACTTGTGTTTAATAGACTTTCATAACTCTTAGTTCGGATGGATTTTTGCTCGAAATAACTGATATTTGTTAAAGTTCTTTGTTTCTCTGTATTAATTGTTAAAATGTAACGCGAATTTAGAAATTTGTAACGAAAAAGGTTGGAGTTACCGCCAAATACAAATATGTGACCGATTCTGCGTATTCCATATAACAGAATCATGCAGTTGAATAATCTCTACAGGAACACTTATTAGAAGAGCTGAACAAAGTAGAAATCATGTTATGATTCCTGACCAAGATAAGCTTGGAAACTTAATTAACCAGGTAAATGTATAGAAGGTGGGAAAGACCCATAGTTGGCAGTCCAGGTCCAGGTCCAGGTCCCTTCGGTACGCCTAAGTACTGAATTATTCCTGAAATTGAATGTATTCATGTCAAGACAGATGATACTTAAAAAAATTGCGAGTCTGCCTCAAAGTTTACGAATTTTCTTTGCGCTTGGCACCGCTGACGTCCCATTCGGGGTCAGCCCGCTGCTCCAGCAACAGCCTCCCATAGGGCGTTAAGGGTGAACATCGATCTCCAAAAGCGGTAACCCTGGCAACCATGTGGAAGTATTAGCTTAAGAAGTTAGTTATATAATAGCGCCTTCCGGTTTTTCGGACGACTTTAAAGCGGGCTTAAACGATTTTTATCGCGAAATCGCGCACATAATGATGTTTACGGAAGATAGCCGGGGGATTACAAACAGCGTCCATTTCTCTTTCAGCCGCTATATACGAGATTGCGTCGTTACTAAAGTAATAAGTTAGTAATAAGGTATGCTTGCTCACTTGGTCGAATCACCATAATATTCGGTAGGTATCTCTAAAACTTTTTCCATTGTATAACAGCTCAGCGCAAGAAGTCCTAACTAAAATTTTCACCAGGTAAAATCCCAGATCCTTTCTGCATCCCTCTAGCGCCATAGTCACCCCTTCACAAAAAATTTTAGAGCTCTCATAGTGTGTGGAAGGTATTTTTCAAATTTGGAAGATCGTCTTTTAAAAACTAAGCCCAGATGACCGTAAGAGGAAACAATAGTGGTTATGAAAACAGTTCAATTTAACGAATGTACTGCTCGAAATGTTTTAATCCAACTTCCAAACAAAAATAGCTGGCTTCTTGGAATCCCAGAGCGGCCTAGTATTGCCTAGTATCAGATACAGAGGCAACTATAGAATTAATAGAATTAATAATTAATTACCTGCAAGTGCGACATTTTACTACATACATCACTTGAATAACAATCTGTGTGTATTATTGTTAGTCGAAATATTTATTATCTCTCTTTTGTAATGTGTAAAAGGGACAGAATTAAATATTGCTTTCATTTATTTATATTTAAAAAGAGACCAAAAATATTTTTTTTCAAATAAGGTATATTATCTTTTCTGCAGAATGAGGCAGGTTAAGTTTTACTAATATCAATTACTTACAAAGCGTCATTGTTAAAAAATGTGTGATTAAATTCAATTATAAACAATAAAGTAAGATTTTCTGTGTTAAAAGTGTGAACTAAAGTAACCGCTTTTAATTTGATTTATCAAACTTTTATGAGTCAATTGCTGCTTTACTCTGTAAAATAAAATTATTTTTCTTAAATTTAATTCAACAGACTAAAACAAACTGCAAAAAATAAACTTCATTTTAACTGTTGAAATACCACACAATATCATTCAGACTTCAAGTATAAACGCAAATATGTATTCATAAACAAGATATAGTAATTATGTAACATGAAAACACGCAAACATAGAAGGACAACTCTGGTATTTATTCAGAAAGTACAAGGACGACCCTTCTATGCCTTTGTACAAAACAAAATGAGGTAGATTAACATTAAACATATTAAGAATTAAGCAAACAGAAAGTCTGTGGTATTCGTTATTGCAAATATAAGATCTTCTCTAAAGTTTTCATATTGTGAGTGAATGACCGGCAAATAAACTTCCAAACCATAAATATTTGCCTTTGGAAGCCTACATATCAAATTTACAATATTGCAAATCATAATTTTTAAATTGTTACCTTCACAGTCTAACAAAATGTCTCCAAAAAGTTACAAATATGTTTTTAACATCGCGTTTGTTGGAACCTATTTCACACAGTTCTATTTGGAACAAATTTTCCTAAATTTGTGCTGTAAGCCTAACTTTTTCGAAGTCGATCTGACCTCCACTTGTTCGTAATATGCTTCTCACAACTTTTGCTATATAATATTAAATATACTATAAACAGGATGCAAGATACACTTTTATCGGCAACATGCTGTCTTACTTGCAGTTCAAATAAATTTAAACAGCCACTGACTGTAATCATTATAGATCTTCCCTCATTTGGAACCATAATGAGATGTGTTACGGATTTACCATGGTGCATCATCTTAATTTTGTGGAAATTCCGGCAATTTATGTTCCACATTTAATCTTGCTTATGTAACGCTGGTAAAATATTGCCTCCGCAAGATTCATATAGATGGTGTCTCATTAATTATCAATTAAAAGGAAATTTATGGCGGTTCAGCGAAATTGTAATTAGAGTCCTGTATTTATGCTATAAGAGGGGCATTTACTTGGAGCGATCGGGCAAAATGTAAACTATGCAACCCATGTTACCAGCGGGACATAGGACGTAAGAGGGTAGCCGATAGGTTAAAATTACGCAAAGATCAGACGGGCTAAACTAATATTCGGAAAATTGCTGACTGTAGCGTGTGCATAAAAAAGTAAGCATGATATTAGTAACTTACTATGATATTATACCAGGTTATTCGAAATATGGAATAACCCATTTATTTCTGTAAATATGAACTATATAACATTTCATTCTAACTGCATGTCGACTATGATTTTTGGAGGAACTTTTATAATAATTTTCATTCCGCCCCCCAATTGCTTCGACAGACAGTAAATTAATGTGAAAGAGCTTTTAACATTAAACTTGTCACGTGTATTTAGACATAAAAGCTTAGAAATCCGGTCATATCGGAATAAATCGTATACCGCACGATCATTCCCGACAGGTTTGCATCTTAGCCTCACTGTTCTCTGGATACCACGCGACGGATCTGGTGGGGATGGGCATTCGCATTCCGCTCTCTTGACGGACTCGTGCGAAAGGGTTTGCGGTTTTAGATTTTTTGAATGTTTTTACTTATTTATCGTGCTCATGTTTTTGGTACTGTACAAAGAAATATGTAGCTACAACGTGGAGTTCGAATTTTTCGTTTAAGTGCCTTAGTTTTCGAGATATAACTCGCCAAAAATACGCATTTTTAAGCAAAATATAACAACAAATATTTACATTACCGTACCAAATTCAGAAAAACTCGAACTCTACGTTGTAGCTACATCTTTTGTCATTGCCGTGTCGAAATTTCACTTCGAAAAAGTTTCGAATAACTCGGCAAAATGTAAAACGGTAGGTGCTTAAAATGACCCGATTCGCTCTAGGTAAACGCCCCTCATAAGTCATTTGTTATGTGGGATTTAGAAAAAACGTAACTGGGTGTTTAAGTATAAGGATAGTATATGTTGTTGGATTTTTCGCAGCTGTCTAGCCAGGCACTTTTATTTGCTAATATGGGTCTCTAACTCAGTATGGACAGATTCAGTGACAATATGTTATATCTACATTCTATGCATTTCTACTGGAAAACCGGTACATGAAAAGTATTATTTTCTGGTTAGATAATTGCTCYTCTCAGAATAAAAACTGGTCTTTCTTTAGTTTCCTCTTGTATTTTATAAAACCTACTGATACTGCCACAGAAACAATTATAATTAAATACTTTGAACCGGGCCACACCTTTATGTCGGCATATTCTTTTCATCACCAAGTAGAACAGTCTGAGAAAAAACAAAAAATTATACGATTTCCCAGACTGTTGTAAAAGAGGTAGATGGTCCAAAAGGAAAAAAACATAATCAAAATGGCTTTAAAACAATTTTATAATTTTAGTGATTACACCTCAAGATATAAGTTAAAAGATATTGAAAAGTGTGTGTATTTAAAAGACGTCGTGTCAGTCTGTTTTCAAACGGGCTCAGAAACAATTAATTACAAAAAAAAAGATTCGGTGATAAATTTTCAGAGCTTGAAGACATCAATACAAAAAAACATACTAGCAAATCCCATTATCAAAGCAAGTTCAGCGTTTGAATTACCGCGATGTAGAGAGGCAAATTTTACTAATTTCAAAATTAAGATCACATATTCCAGAAAATCGAATTAAATTCTCGAAGGTACTGGCGGAAAACAATTCAGAAAATACTGATTTGGACGATTAAAAAATTATAAATTATTAACGTAGGTACTTCATTTATATTTGCATTAAATAAAGTTTTCGTTATATTTTTTATTCTAATTGCTCTTCATGAGTTTGTATCATTGTATTCCATACTCGTAGTTGTCCTATGTGCAATTAATTATGGAAATCAAGAAAATTATAGAGTAAGTATTAAAAAGTCTACAAAGAAAAATGTGAATTTTGCATTAATCTCAAAACAATAAACAGGACCTTTAATTGAAGGGCAGTATGAGTGTGTATAACTTCTGACAGATATCAGACGGACAAAAAGGGCCTTTGGTAGATGCAATGGAGTTACAGCGAATTACATTGTAAAATTATTCAGTGATACTTTTACATCACTGCAATGACTACACGAACTACTTCATGTCAGGAATTACTTTTTAAAGTACCGACTACCGACAATCCGACAAACCGACACAGTACAGTTTGCTAAACGTTACAAAAAATATGCTTAAGCTTATATAAACGTTCCGTGTTCCGTAAACTCAGAAATCAAAATACGAAAGTGTAGATATAATGCAAAGCCAAATTTTCGTTACAAGCTAATGTAAATATTTTGCTCTGATCAATCTAGATTCTAGAAACCAATCTACATCTTCTCATACACTGCTGCCAGTTCAGCTCTATTGAAACTCTTCTGGCGGAGAATGGGGTTTACATTGACTATGGCAGACAGTCACTTTAACTGCAGCCTGCGGACTGGTGTATAAAAGAGCTAATGCCCTTGGTGCCATCTAAGCGGAACTCTAAGAACTAGGCGGTCTATCTCTATCACAGATATAGATCGCCTAGCTCATAGAGTTCCCTTTAGATGGCACTGAGGGCATTAGGTCTTTTTACGCCTTAATACAGGCAACTTAAGTATTTTTGATGTATTGGGGCTACAAAAGAGATATCAATCACGAAATTGTACCATAAAATACTGTAAAATATATTTTATTCATCTAGATAAGGCAAATGGCCTTTCTATCCACCATAATGGCGCAAAATGGGAGAAAAGCCTGTATCTACCAATCCAATACCTATATGGTTCTATTCTAATCTCGTTTTCAGTGGTCGGTCTTCTAATGCTAAAAATCCATAATAAAATGTATATGTACTTACCATACATTTTGACTGTATAATACACTAGTCCGACTTTAAGCTTTATCACATATTTTAAACTGCTCTTTTCAAATTTCGACTTTCTAGCTGAACATGCATTTTTAGTGCCTATCTATCACATTTATATAGTAGTTACTAAGTTTGATGGGAAAAATGAAATACAGAAGGCTTATTGCAATGCCAATTTTGAGTTTAATTATTGTAATTACCGACCTAAAAAAAATAATCGCATACTTATTTTTAACGTAATGAAGGCAATAATCTACAGTACTCCTCTTAGAAGAATCACACAAAAATAACAGTATGTCTGATTAATATACAGTTTAATAAAACCTACAAAATGCAGCACATTACACTATRTAATATATATGAATAAAATTATACTTTAGATAAATATCTACTCGGATAGCTGACACAAGAGAGCTACACCTCGCATAATCCAATGCTGTGGTGGTTTGCGTGTCGGTAAAGTCATAGCAATGACGAAATTTGTTGAGTGCCCGGTTGTTGAAAGCACTCCTCTCCTTTCAGTCGTCTTGTATACTGGGCAAGTGTAAGTGCTGCGCTCTTTCAACTCATCTCTTTTAATGGGTATCAACCAGATCTACAAAACAGAAAGGAGTAGGCTTGATACAATAATATTTATTGTATTTCCAGTCTTTCCAATCACTACAATAGGTACACAGTAGAAGTGAACTCATTCGTTCCAAACGTTGTATTGAGTCAAATGGAACCTATTTTGAATAAATAATAACTTTCAAAGATAATATAATTTGTATTTTATTCTATACCCAAAAAATTCGGTTATTTTTGGGACACACTGTGTAAGTATGTATAGTTGAATATATGATTTTGCCTTGATATTTCTAAATATATATCCGCAACTCCTCAAGAGCTGGCAGGACCATTTCAAAATTTGGCTTCTATCTTAAACCAAACCCTTTAAATAATGTTAAGTTCTAGACTGCTGTAGACCAAGATAAGCATTGCATTTTTCCCAAACCAAAAGTTTTTCTGCATATTCGGATGCTTACTATTCTACTCAGTAATTACTGAAATTGCTGAAAGATTTTGATGACACTAATGTTAATATTAACAAACCTAAACCATTAAGCCTTTTGGAAACATGTAACAGACTGTTTAAGGCAATCTCTATAAAAAATTTCATCTGTGATTTTTAGTTTCCTGGTACATATCACTTAATAATATTTTTGACCAATCTTTAATTATAAACAATAATTTTGCTTTGGACCAAATCCAAATTATCATTTTGCTCTCCCAAATAAGCTTAATACAAAAAAAAACAAGGATTAAAGAGAAAATAATAGCAGTTCAAAAGTAGACTTGTAAGATATTGCCATGTACACTTTTTCATATATTATAATAAATTCAGTATCTATTATTATTTCACCTCTTTGGAAAAAAAGTAAATTAAAAAATAGACTTACATAAGGCATCACATCAAATAAAACTTTTGGAAGAGATTCATCCAAAGCCATCGTATCTCGATTCCAACGTGAACCTTCTAGGAATAAACCATAAACATATACACCATCTTCAGGTGGTTTTTTCATCTCCTTTTCCTTCCTCACCTGCAAGTTTTACTGTTTGGACATCTTATTTAACAATTTTACAAATTTATATTAATTGGACTGACAACACTGAAAAAGTACAATGTGTTGCAAAAGTTTAGAAAAAAAAATTATAAATGCTTTATTTAGTGTTTCTTTAGCGTCAAGCAAGCCAATTTTGTTCCTTAAAATGTCATCATGATTTTTTTAAATGGTGACCCATAAATTTTTTTGTTTTTTTATAGTTCTTGGTATTGCTAAATGATGATATAAAAAAATTTGCTAGCTTACCAGTCCGAGGACAAATAAAGGACATAAATTTTATTCCAAACTTTTGCATCATGCTGTATAGGGGCATAGGGGGGGGGGGTAATTCCCTTGGGAGTGTGAATTTTGGAGTATATAATGTATTTGATATAAAACTTACCTCATAATCAAAAGTCAAGAGATCTATTGGGATTGTATACTTCCTTGCATAATTCTGTTGCGCTCCTGTTAAGAAGGCCTGCGTAAAAAAGAAACCAGAGAGCCAAAAAGTGACAGGTGGACCAACATCATACCATAGCTAAAGTAGGAAATGTATTATTGAGCTTAACCAATATGCTTATGTACCTGAAGGAATGCCAGTCTGCGCAAAAAGTCTTGCACATAGCTGCCCAAGGGTTTTAACGACGGATAAGACACCCCGGCCCACATTTTTGGGATACGTCCCGTTAAAATGCTTTGCACCACTTCTTCCAGATCCACTGACATCACGATCAAACCCTTAATGGCCTTCCTAACATCTATCAAGCTCTTTCGTATAACGCCAAGCAATTTGTTAAATCGTCCCATTTCTTGTACCAAAACAGTATTCATGCTCTGATTGTACGAGGTAGGATATTTTTGCATAGCTTCGTCGCGGTCAAAGTCATTAGGAAGTTTGCTTAAAATGTCGGTAGCTACTTCCAAAACTACTTCATCAGGCGATTTAGTGGCACCACCAGATGACATTGTATCCTGTAAAGTGTAGTTAAGTAATTAATTAACAATTAGTTGAAAAAGTAATTGAATTACTTTCGTTGTAATTAAAAAAACTTGAATTCGATTTGTGGTGTAATCAAAGCAACTAAATGTAAATCAGTTAAATTACATTTTTTTCCCAAAATAATGTAGTTATGAAACCATAGGCTACTGCTATTAATAGATATGCATATTATATGCCTTTTTTAACTGACAATGAATAATGGAACAAAATTAAACGAGAACTTATTGATACTGAGTCATTTGTTTTAATAATAAAAGAAAAATATTTGACTGATGACTAAATTAATTCTTTTACAATCATATTAATATTAAGCTTTTTTCTTTATCCAATATCAGTATGGCTTCAATCAATATAGCCATTTTAAAGCCAACTTATTCTTTTTATGTAAATAATAATCATTTACAAACAATTCAATACCTACACTCTAACAAATGAAATATGAATATTGTTTAACTTACCCTAATGCGTTCTAGTTCCTTGTAAAGTACAAAGGTGAAACAATAACAAATTTAATGGTCTAGATATCCCTACTACTTTAATGTACTTACCCGTAGTTTCGATAAATCCTTTGTAAAGCATTATTAAATATTGTTAAATTGCAATGTATTAATATCTAATTAATAACATACTCACCATTCTATCCTATTATGCAAGATTGCAAGAATAAGAGATTACCATAGAATGCTACATCTTTCTTATTTAGTCCTACTATCCATCACTCACCTGTGTCAACAAAGTACTGGTAAACAGTAAGGCTGTTTCCTGTTGATCCTTCATTATATCAGCATTTTCATTCATACCAAACACCTCGGGGTGGGTTATCAATGGTAAAGATTTTGTATATTTCATAAATTCATCATACTCCTGCAGACTTGGGCAGTAATACATTCCTATGAATTAATCCCATAATTTTCAAGAAAATTCCAAAGACTCGTTATACCTGTGGGGTCAAATGGATAGTTTTCTGTCTCTACCAGCTCCTTGCAGTAGAACTTGCCCAAAATAGTGGTTAGGGTTCGTCTGTCCCAGTCATCTGTAACTCTTCCACCATAATTGCACTCTCCAGTAAGATACCTCAGAGCATCATACTGAACATCCTAAAACCAAGAGTGACATGAAAATTGGCTCCACAACAGGCAAGGTAGTTACCTCATATTCATTCAAAAACATCTGTAGTTGCATAACACTAATTCTTAGATCAGTTTCATTGAACTCGTAGGGTATGTTCCAGCCTAAGGGTCCAAACTTCCTTCTCTCCTGTACGAGTGCATGGAAGAAGCACAAACCAAACAAGAGTTTCTTAAAAACCTTCGGCTGATTGCAGTTTTCAAACCATTCATTGTCAGAGATGGGGTCAGATAAGTAGGAACGAATTATGTTGGCCCTCAATCCTTTTGGGGGTTCATTGGTCATTTTCACACCGTTTTGCAATATAAGAACGGGAAAATGATCAGCAGGATATGAAGTTAACCACAGACGAAAATCTGGATGTGTCGAATCATCAGTTAATTCCTCACATATCTAGACCATCAAGCATTTATTAATAATTGCAAAATGACTTGTCTATTAATGTCTAATTGAAAAAGTTCTACCCTTTTGTCCAACATAAAATGAATTATGGACAAAATGGGAAAACACACTGCCTACAGTATAAAAGCAATATTTAAGCCATGAGAAGAAAATAATTTAGATAGGCTAACTGAGGCTTCACTAGCAATCTTAAGAAGATACCAAATCTCAACTTTTTCATAAAAATAATTAATTGTACTGAAAGAAATTTGGAATAATTTTGAAAATTATGTTATTCTTTCCCTTCTGGAATAGTGAGTATCTTACCCTTTCTAACGTTGGCATGAAACTTTTTGCCAAATGGCAATTTTGCAAGACCACCCACGTTCCATTCCTTACTCCTTCGTCAATAAGCCTCATGGCTATGGGTCCCTGACCTTGACCAAGGGATAAAGGAAACAACCTAGAGGCTCCGAATCCTTGATCATCAGCAAACTTCAACAACACAGCTGTGGGATCTGCTCCAGGAGTTAGGATGAATATCAATGGAACTGAACAACGTGAGTCGGCAAATGAAGAATTCAGATCAAATGGAGGTGGTTCCACATACTGTTTACCCAAATTATCTTGAAATTAAGCTATTTAATACACACACGAGCTGAGAAGTAAATTTGGGGACATACTCATTACAAAGGTTTGTACGGCAGGGATAACTTTATCATATCGAATGCATCTCAGGACCAGGGTTCTTTGGAACTGTGATAACTTTGCCTGCCAAGGATCAGGCAACGGAAATTCGTGAGGTTCACCAGAGTCAAACATTTTCCTCCAATTATTCACGTTCTTAGTGAAATGGTCCCTTATTCCTCTGCAAATATTTTCAATAGATGTAGTTAGAGATAAAACAATTTTTAAAATAGAATAAAACAAGTTGATGATGTACTTAAACAAAGCAGGAATAGTTTATGAAACAAGATAATACAGGGTGATTCACTAAGGGTATGGAAAACCCCTCATGATATCACTTCAAGGAAAATTTTTTTGAACAAAAATGTACCAGAGAAATTTTCCACTGTTTTCCACTGGGGACGTTCTTGTCATCACATCACAAATAAAAACAGATAAATCCAAAATTTGCCAATAAAATATAGGTGTAAAATAGAATTTTTAGGATCTCTGTTTAATTATCTAAAAGTTTCGTTACATTGTTTCTCTGGTTGCTAAAACCAAATTTAATGTACTAGGACTCATTTTAGAGAGGTTTTCAAGGAGACTAATACTAATGGTACATTCCTTTAACACTGATTTCTCTAAGTAGCTGTAGAGACCGACATTTGAAAAGTTGTCATACTTTCCCTGATTTTTCAAAGAAATTAAATGGGACAGTATATTTTTGTTCAATTCGCTTTGAAGGCTATTATGTAGAAAAAGAGTTGTGAAACCCAAGACAAGTATCATTTTTCATATTAAAGTTATTGCCAAAGGAGCACACACAAGGCACAAAATAAAAAAGGAACATTCTCCTTGAATTCCGAAGAAAAATTTAGCACCTTTTCCACTTTATTTTACACTGTTATTTAAGCAAAACTGCGGTAAAAACCTAAGACTGATAGCTTTTGTCTTTTGTTATATTCACTGTCAAGGAACTTTCGATAAGGTTCATTAAATTTAGAGTTAGACTAATTGAAACCTGATTTTTCCTTTTTACCTCTGTAGAACTTTGGGGTAGAAAAAGATGTTACCCGACCTTTAACGGTATAATTCATTACCATTATTGAACAAGAGGAACAAAAATATTGTAACTGATTTGATATTTTTACCTGAAAGCTGGATACTCATCCAATCTACACAACTCATCCCATGATTTTGACGACAACCAGTCTGTAGGGTTTGGATTTGGATTGTCCAATCCAACACCACCAGTAAGCAGAAACATCCATTCGGGAATATCTATCATGTTTTTGCTCTTCATTAAGTTCACTGTTAGGAGCAGTGAAAATAAAAGTTTATCCTGCAATGGTTTAAATAATTTTTGCTCAAATAAACATTAAAAAAAGAATTGTCAACAGCACAATTCTAAGAAGTATTGTATTCCTTCCATTTAACACACCTTTTCAAAGAGACTGCGACAAATGTTCACATATAGTGAGTACGTGAAATATTTCTCTAAACCCTTAAGCCTCTCAGCAACATTTTCCTCCCTCTCAGTATTATCGATGGCAGAAGAAAAGAGATTCATAAACCACACCAGAGAATACTGGTACATGGGATCAATATTTGCCAGATCGACTAAAAATAATGTTAGACAGTATGTGACAGCAGAAACACAAACCACTATCATATACCAATGGAAAAGAATAAAATAGTTGAGTGCACAGCTATCGGAGTATATTCCATCCTGGCCTTGTCGATTTGCTGTTCTGTTACTTCAGCAACAGCTTGTTTTGAAGCGATTTCATTTGAGAGTGTCTTTGAAGAGCTCAAAATTTGTACTGCAGTTTCATCCTCCAGAATATTGCCCTCGGATGAACTCAGTACTTCTAAAATTTTGTCTTCTATCTCTTTCAACATCCTGAAAAACACTGTCTGTTTATTGTAAAAAAAAATAGGGAACCAACCTTTTATTCTCGGCACTCTGCAAAATTAACTGATTCTTCTCTGCTTCTAGATCAGGCCGTTCCTTGGCCACAGTTATACCCAAAAGTTGGTCTTCCAGACCTACACTTGTAATCATGAAGTTTACTAGAGTAACCTTTACTGCTACTTCTGGAAGATAGTGGGGATTGCGCAATTTGGTTGTTATGTAGAGCCTGTATCAAGGAACAAGAATATTAATAAGTAAAGCACGACTTGTAACGAAATAAGTTACTTGAAACTACTGTTATACTCCACAACAGAATCTCCTAGCTTCAGACAGAGGGCGCCACCTTGTTTAAAGGTTTGCTGGGACAACACAGGCTCCAGAATTGGATCGAGTTCCTCACCAATATTTTCCAACAGTACCTACAGGGACAACAGGTAATACAAGCACTAGCATAATTTACTTTCTTACCGGCTGTCCAAATTGTATAGCATTTTCCAAAATGCGAACATAATCCAACTGATTCAAACGTATAATGGCCAAATTATTTGGCTTCTCCATGTTTTTGATCCACTTATTTGCTTGGCCTTGAGGATCAATCATTAGGGCATACCGACGTGCGTTTCTAAAATAATTTTTTCAAATCCCATCCGCACACACTCGTAAGTAATTAATTAACCTACACTATAATAATGCCGTTATCTATACTGAATGAATCGGTCGGTAGGCCGTATATGTTCCACTGGCGGATTACGACAGGTTCACCCAAAATTGCTGTCATTTGGAAATCACGGGAGCACACAATGTTATACTTTGTGACGGCCTTCACCCATTTCTCTATCTGGGCCTGCCTGAACTGCATGGTAAATGGTCCAAGATATGCCACTACCCCAGCACTAATTAGAATGTCTCCTACAGATCAAGATATAAAGTTTCTAGTTACCATAAAACCAAAAAAAACAGAAAAGAAAACTGAAAAGTAAAACTTTTACTTTTGCAGGAAGCAGCTTCTCTAAATCTTTAGCATGAGCAGATAAAATATACATACTAACCTGTAAGCATGTAATATTTTTCACCCAAAGCTTTTGCTGTGGATGACCATCTATCACGTTCACCACCCAATCCACCAATCAGTTCCTCTGCTCTCTGCAATTTCAAGGCACAGAGGTTAGCTTCATCAGTCAGGCCCTGAAACTTTTTAGTTTCCATATCCAAAATGGCCTCTAGCTTGGCCACCTTTTCCCTAATTTCCTTCAAAGCTTGTCTTTTAATTTCCAAAGCAGCCATTGCCGCCTGGAACTGTGCCTCGGCAATTGCCAAAGCCTGTTTCTTTGGTGCTACCACCTTGGCAACCTTGTCATACTTTGATATGGCAATCACCCATTTGCATAAACCTAGACGATAAATCGATGTTGGTGCATTAGATCTAGGCTGGTAAAAAGGATTTTACCCTCTGCAGCAGTCGATGTGTACTTAATCTTATCGGGATCGAAATTCTCATCTCCAAGGATTTTGTCCGTTAGTTTCTTCATGACTGCCACTGGTATGTTGTCTTTATCAAAATTCATCAAGGAATCCAGAAATTTAATGTCACCCAAGACTTTTTTTGATGGACCCCAGTAGTCTTCAACTGTGCCTATACCACTTGGGGCAGGTACACGATCGGGTTTTATATCCTTGTAAAATAATTAAAATCAAATAAAAATTACCTCACATAAGAAATCAACCTATAATGGCGATGGACAATCTTCGATTGGTAGCGAGGTGATAGAAAAATTAAAATTTATGACATAAAAGATGAAAATTTGTTATCAAATTCTTTATTAACTTTCACTGAAAATCGCGGAATGCGATTTATGTCACCTTTTCACTCCTGCTCAACATTTTTGTTTTTTCCATTTATTATATGCCCTTTATCATTTCCACCCACAAATGTTCAGATAAAAAAAAAATTCTCTCTAAATTTGATTGGACTAATTTAAATTATTATCAACAAATCAAAAAAACAGTAACTAAAGTAAAATTCGAATTCGCCTGAGGGGTCAAAGTCACTCCATTTTACAGGACCTGAAACCCCCAAATCCCATCAAAAATGGACGACCCTGTACAATGCTACAAATTTGTCGTTACATCTTATTTAAATTAATCCAGAAAAATTTGTAGAAATGAACAAATTATTATTCTTTTGAACTTATATACAGCAAATAAAGAAGCAATATCTGGCACCAATTAAAAAATAAGAGATTACCTAATTGAGTGAAAAAAAACAGAGGAATACCTTTATAATGCACACCGCTTCCATGACCAACTTCACACCCTTTGGTGGATTCTTCATTGTCTTGACAACAGCTATATCTGCAGGTGTCAATGTGTTTAGGGCAGCCAGAGCAGCCTCTAAGATGGGCATGGCCTCCGCTAGATCAGCATCACATTCATCTTTAATAGCTTGGGCCGCCCCCGCCTAATTTATGAATTCCTTAATTCCAGGTTTAATTTGATCTTTTGTCAACCTACCTGCTCGTTAGCGACCTCTTCATCAGCCATTACGTTCTTTTCTACTTCTGCAGCTGCAACAGATTCTGCTTCTACCTTCTTCAGTGTTTCTTGTACGTTAGCAGCTGCCTCCACCAGCTGTGGCTGTAGAGCCTCTAAACTTTCTTGCATTATAGACACTTGTGCACCGGCATGAGCCAGTTTTTCTAAGCCTACTTCATATCGACTCTTTAACAGCAAGATCTCACTAGGGAGTAGCGAAAAACACACATTGGAGTAACTTCACACCAAACAAATTCACTACCTACCTTCGTTTTTTACCCAGGAAAGTCTTAAAGGTGTTTATCATTTCCAAGTACGAGGTTGGAGTTACGTAGTTGTGCCTCCTCAAACGAAGATAGAATTCATCTGACAGTGTTTGTGTAGAAGTGTGGAATGCTTGACACATTTCTATACAGACCGATCGTTCATGATCACTCAATTCAATTTCACCTAAAAATCTTTTGGCTACTGCCAGCAGAGCATCTTCAGGCCAAGACTAAAAATGAATAGTACAGGAACCAGCAAAATTTTAATAAATATATCAGTGTTTAAGCTTCATCTGCATGTTTTACATACATTCTTCTCAAGATACATGAAAAAGTAAGTACATCTCCTTACCTGGAACCAGTCAATGGTACAACAATTAACGATGGCGGGAAACTTCCTGATCCTGTTTCTGAAGCTGTCCCCAATAGGACTCATCGTAAGCACAACATGCAGCTGTTCTTTTACTATTTGCACAAAGAAATTGAAGAGGGCGACAGGACTTCCATCAGTCTGAAGTGACTTGTCCCTCTGTCGGTCCAGCTGTCGCATCTTTTCGCACAGCTCCATTTTCTCCTCCATAGTGAAGAGATTAGGCACCTCCCCGGAATTTAACAGGTTGCTGATGTCTTCCAGAAAAGACTCCTCTTTGATCTGGGTGTCATTGAACAGGAAGGTTCCGTGCTGGTCACTGGCACTAGCTTTCCTCAATATAACTTTTACGTCCTCCCGCCATTCATATGAGCCATACTGACGAGTGATTTCGACTTGAAACAGCTCATATTCTGAGATGTGTGACGCAAGACGGGTTACTGACTGACGACCTGATCCACCCACTCCCACTAATAAGGCGTGGCTTCTGGGTTGTTTAATAATACGGCATATCTTTGACAGATGTTCAATAGCAAACCTATGATAAGTAATTGTAAATAATTTGTTCGGGGAAAATAGTAGATACTTACTTGAAGAGTACGAGATTCATTGGTTTCTTAGATAAGTTGTTGAATTCCATTAAATAGCCTTCCACGATTTCTCGCAGCTCTTCCAAATCGAGTACTTCAATATAATTCCTTTGGTCTGCTTTAGGGTTAGCAAAGTCACAGTACAGCAAATTTCTAAGCTCATTTTCACCAACCTGTATTTAACCATGATATAATCATAAAAAGGTGAAAATTTGTTCCCCACTTTGAACATTTTTTTTATTGCAAATACAACCACAAATTCTATGCCTCCTTGAATAGTTAAAACGAAATAATTTCCAAATACATTCCAAAAAAGCACAGCTGTTCAGCAAAAAATTAAATTGCACTTTCTTTTAAACTGCCTTAGAATATGAACTGAATTTAGTTTTGGATGGAACTGTCGAGTTTAATGGTACATACTAAAAAAGTTCTGATCATCTGACCAGTCTGATGTTCCTTTTTTTTCTATGACAGATTTAGTGTGATAAAAGCGCAAATGCATTTTTTTCTAAAAGATCCCACAAATGTAGAAAAAAGACGAAATAATTTTTTTTAATTCAAAAAACCGTGAAAAATTGTTGGCCACTCCTTTTCAAAAAAAAATTCTTCAGTAAATAAAGGGTCACACAAGCCTGTGGCCTACAGACTATAAATGTGTAAAAAAGTCACTGGACAGCCTTGTATAAGACTATTCCAAAAATCATTAGTTTTGCAGAAACGAAATGCAATTTTTAAGTAAAGTCAAGTGTAAATGCATTAAATACCTCAGGAGCTCCTGTAATATTGAGCCTAGCAAACATTTCATTAATATCCTGCTCCAGTTTATCCTTGCAGACAATGCGCAATGCAGACACCAGCCAGCTTCTGTCGGCATCATCTGTCAATCTGTCATAATATACTCGAAGCACTTCGTGTACCCACAGTCTCTTCATTGCCACTAGATCCTCAATTGCTTCAGGAACTGACAGTAAAACTCCCTATTAACTCAAAATGCTTAGTACAATATCTGGCTGTCGTTGCACCTCTATACCTGGATAACTCTAGAGAAGTCGCGCAAGTTAAACAAATAGTGCGACTTCGCCGGGGTAGGTAAGAGGTTGGCCCTTGCCATTTTGTATATATCAAGGGTGGCCAAGACAATTTCATCGATGCATGGATCGAAGTCTTTTGAGAATCCACTAAAATGTTAGATTAATTAGTATTTCGATAAAAAGTCATCTATTATATATAAAATGAGGCATATCACCTTGCACAGAAAAAATTCTAACTAAAGATAGATAAAGGTTTGTCTGGTAATATAGAATACTTTTTTCCTCCATACAATATTTGATTACAGTACAAACTTTACCTACATAATTTACATTTTCAACTATACAGAATGTTCTGAAAAAGAGCTGTTAGCATAAACTACATTTTTATTGAAGTCTTTTCACAATTATTTTTTTTTGTCAAAAATGAGCTATTTTTTAATATATTGCAAGGAATCTAAAGATGTTACCTGTCTTCATTCGCTTGTAAAAATAAAAAAGGGATTCTAAATGCATTAAATTCGATTTTTTAGAAAGAGATTTCGTTTATGTTTCTAAGAATAACTTTATGGTTATTTAAAAGAACCAAAGCCTGCCAACATTCAATAACAATATAACAAAATATGTTTACAAGGGAGTAAGTAAAAGTGGTAAATTTACCGAGTATCCAAGTGCCACAGCATAATTTTACTGAATATATTAATTAACACCTCTTCGTGGAATTCATCGATACACAGATGGTTAAAGTGTCTTGAAAATCGAGGTGTGACTGTATTACCCCCACCGCCTGGAGGACACATAGCACAAATAAACTGGAAGGAAACGTTTCAGATGCAAGGAAACATATGGTGTGTTTAAAAAAAAAAACCTGTATGTCGATTAACTTCATTGGAACAATTTCTTTCCTGTCATACCACATCTGGTGGTCAAACCACTGCCTCAACAACTCGATAGGTGGTTGGGCACCATATTCTTCTTTTAAAGGCATGTTTACGTCATCAACAAATATTACACACTTCTTCCCTACTGGGGGTCCAAATACACCTATTCGAATAATAATCATATTCAAAAAATGTTCAAGATTCAATATTTTTTTTAGCGACAATGCTTCTTCCTACAATCCATATTAAAAGTTGTACTACTGACTATAAGCCATGAAGAAACTGAAGCACAAAAGCATTGTAAAACATTTCTACTTTACTAGCTAAGTGTTAACATCATATGTGTGGTAACAAGTTAGAAGGCCTTTTGGTATATGACATATGCATAAATGTAAACTGTATTGCAGCATGCATACATCATCAACATTCATAAATTTTACTCTAGTATTTGGGGAAATTTAGAATTTAAACAAAGAAAACGGAAAATTTGTACAGGTTCATACTCCTGGCTCGTGGCTATGCCTACTATAATTATTCATAAGGAACCCATAGTAATAAAAACGATTGTTACCTTTTCGCCTTTTATCGAGTTTACTCATAATAATGTCCTGTGTCTGATTAGCAGATGTCTGAGCAGAGAAATTAATAAAAAGTGGTTTATATATATTAGTCTTGTTTTTCTTCAGCAAGAAGTCCTGCAACAGATTAAGACTGTAAACAAACCCTTTCACTTTCTAGTCAAATTACAATTATGTAAACTGATTTTCCTGTGCCCGTTGGTCCTATAAACATCATGGCTTTATCGTGCTGCACTAGTAACTGCATTATCGCTGTATTCCTTATAGTTTCTAGGGTAGTCACAATAATTTGATTGACAGGGATATCACGTGGTATAGGTGGAGCAGTTAACAGTTCATCAGACCACAGTTTCCATTTACCTTTGCCCTATACCAAATCATATTTTTATAGTAATTGAGATATAAATAAAATAAAAATGTTCCAGTACCTCTTTTATGTAGCGATAATCAAATACGGTTTCTCCAATAGGTAAAGTAAATATATACGGCTTGTCTGGTTTGGGAATGTCAAAGGTGATCCCCAGGAGTTCTTTAGTATTCGGGGGAAATTCTCGCTCAAGCAGCCCTCTAAACATCAAATTAAACTTTCCTCGACTGTTGGAATCAAGCGTGCCACCCATTGACCAAATACAGGCGAAGAAGAAAACCCCCTCTATTTGTGCTCGGACATCCAAGTCCGATATTTGATCCATATATTTGTCATCGTTGAAGTCATCCATAAAGCAGTCAAACAGATTCATGGTCGAACGCAGTAAGTTTGAGGGGGATGTAATTACCATTTCCTATTTTAAAAATGTGAATTACTAGTCATAACAAGTTATTCCATATACAAAGTTCAACTATCTCTTAAGATCAAACATGGACATATGTAATGAATTTGGAATGAAAAATACAGTATTAAGGGTTACTTATACTTTGCGCTATTTTGTGACAAATCCTCAAAATTAAATTTTTCAGAAATTTTGGAAATGTACAAAATTATAGGTAACGGTAATTATACAATTTTGAATGATTTTGTAATTTTAATTGTCCTATAGTAAATTCTTTATTTGATCATTGAATTTATGTTTGTGTTTTTAGCATGMAGGCTAACTTTTTTGTTTGAAGTCAAGATTGCTTATTTCCAATTTGATAAGAAAAATTTRAATATCAATGAAATAATAAAATAAAAATATATTTTAATTAAAAACATTCTCGGAAGTAAATTCTAAAATGACCAATAAATGTGCTAGTACAACAGCTTAACTTTTATAATTTATTTTTAATTTGGAATACTGTTAGTATATTTATGATCAATGAATTGACAAAAAAAAGTATTAAATTTTTTATTGCTTGTTTTATTTAATTACCTACTAATTAAGATACACTTTTGTCACTGTATGCTACTTACTCGCACGCCTCCTCTACCCAGCAACCAAAGAATAGGTCTGCAGAAACGCACAAACAGATTATAAAGCATCTGTCTGTGAAATTCATCGTTTATAGACTTCGGTAAAGTATTTAGCCATGATATTAAAAGTGGCTCCCAACCCAATGAAGCTGGCTCCATATAAATCATACCACAACGAGAGACCTACAAAATACAGTGCAACATGGACACACTTATACATTTATAATGATTTTACTGTTGCAGGTGAGGCAACTTCTAAATCCATCGGCTCAAAAATTAAATTGGTGGTCGGTGCTAACTGAATGATTTCTCCAGACATTAAGCACAGTTTCTTGTTATCATCCAATACAGTGTTCATGTTCTCTATCCATACAGCATCAACCGGTCCATCAAAAATCAACCATTTTCTGTCTTCCGTTGTAGACATGGCGAACTGTCGATAGCTAACTGCCAGGACACCATCAGACCACTCGTGAGACACAGGATCAAACTGACCGTATAACTGGCCCATTGTTATCGATTTTGGGTTCATGACAGTGTAAATTGCTCTGTGCTCATTCATGGCACCCTGAAAAAAGGCCAGTTGCACCAATATGTTCTGGAATAACTGAGAATGTTGATTACTCTTTCTTCAATAAGTCCTAAAGCATCAGCTAGTATTCTGTAACTTGAAGTTTTTCCACCAAAAGGTAGCCCGACAATCATTAATCCATGCCGCACGATAATCATTTCGTACAGTTGCTGCACTTTCTCCAGGAAAAATGGTGTGTTTTGCATGTTTTGGACCTTACATGTATCATCAACAGCTGTGTTTAATATGACGTAATCGGGTTCTGGTAGGGTTACACCAGGGAACAAATCAGACGTAATACCCTTAAAAATGAGTAATTGTAATAACATTGTACAACATAATTTAGCACAATTTCTAGGAATTTTCGATTTTACTGATGAGATGCATTTGGCATTATCAATTTTTTTTTCTGTATTCTCTGTGACTGAATGATTAAGTTTTTACAAAATAAACACCAAAAATTGAATATATTAGGTATTCTTGAAGGCTATTCATTAGAAGTTGTATGATGACCAATACCCATTTTTGGTACTTGCCTATAATTCATTATGCCTATTCTATTCAGAGGATTTTCACTCTTTACTTTAATTCTCTACCTGTTCTCTATTTTTGAAAGAATCTGAATATGCCTACCCCAGTGCTTTACATCAAATATGATACCAAGTTCAAATGAGCCATTATTAGCATCATTTTGTACCTAATGACATTAAGGGAGTCTCAAAAATTGCATCGTGACAATGTTTATAGTTCAAAGCATATAGCCTTGAAAAAACTTTTTTCTTTTGAGTACCATGGACACAATAATTACAAATAAAAATATTTAAAAATTTCAAAAAACTAGCCTTGCATGTTTAAATATCAACAAGCGCTACATTTTGAATAAAAATTCAATTACTCAGCTTTGGACAGACTGAAGAAATGCCATTTCTTATCCCATTTGAGTCAAAGTTGAGTCAATTGTTTATCTCAAATCCTCAATATTAATATCTGGAGGGGAGATAAACCAAGTCTTTGATTCAATCTTGAAGATAACAGTCTACAAGATTTAATTCCGGAGATCTATCAGGACATAGAAATAGTTTTGATTTCCTATCGAAAGACCTTCAAACAAGGATGTTTGCTCCAGTATCGTGCACTGGTCTACCACCTCTCTGGTATTATAGCTCTACCCCAGGACAGAGTTTTAACAGTTTTAAGTAATGTTTCATACTTTTATCCAAAATTGGGTTTCCCTTTTTCTGCACAATAATATATGATTTTGGGAGGCAGAAAATCTTTGAAATTTTTAAATTATATGCAGCTAACAAAAGTTTATCTTAATATCATAACATATAATAATATAGATAAATATTCAACCATTCAGTTGCATTTATCTATTAAATGCAATCAGAGCTTTACAATTTTTAAATTTCTGCTAGGTGTCAAATATATTGGTGCTTCATGCTATTGTGTGTAATGTGAAATGATGAATATATGATATAATCGTTGGCAAATTAAGTTCTCTTTTAAATGATAGCTCCTTGAAAAAATTGACTTGAACTGGACTGTCAGCTAACAGTGGCACGAATTTGGTTTCATAGTTTTGTATAGATAGTAACAAGTAGGGTTGCCTAAACTCTCAACCACGTCGAAAAAAAATAGGATTACAATAAAAATAAAAAAGCAGCTACAAAATATTTAAAAACCCTGTATAAGTGGCTAATTTACCATATTACAGGCAGAAGGGACATGATAAATTATGGCTGAGTTCTAAACTTAGTTTCTAAACGAACTGGAGGTACCAAAACTTCCTAAGGGCTTCAAAAATCGCCCTCAAGAATTAATCAATGGTGTAACACAACTTTGTAGAAAGTAAGCTAAGTGATCTATTTTTGTCAAACTCAGTTTGATAACAATTTGCCTATTAGTGCTAAGAGATATAAGTAAAATATTTTTTGGAGATTTTTACTGTTATTGGTTCCCTTTTTCACTCCAAATAGTCCTTTGTACAAATAAAACGATTCCAAAGCAATTGTATAAATATCTAATATAAGATGACCTTACCTGGAATAATGGAACATCATGATTTAAGAATTTGGCCAAATTAACATCCTTAATGGATCTCAGAACCAATATATCTTCTTGTTCTTCGGGATATCGTAATTTCAATGTAGCAGCCGCTCTCAGTACAGATTTAACAGCACGCATGCCTAGTGATCAAATTGCAGTACATCCAGAAAAACTAAATAAAAAATCTCACCATAATCATAATGGCACTGTGAAGACAACTGCTCTGAACACAACCTGTATGTAGCGACAATCTTTACAGACAGCGGCTTGGCAGTGAGGAACCCAGACGCATACAATTCAATTTCAGAAATTAGTGCATAGTCCGGTACCATCATCGCCACGGATCGGAACAACGCCTACAAGCAGATATTCAACATTCAGCTGTGTGCGCTCCAATTCAAGATGCATCACCTTCAGGTTGTCTGGAAGTTCGGACCTTCCAGCATATCCTGGGTTCATTGTGATAAATACGGCACATGTTGGATCGAGATTCAGTTCGGTGCCTTCGAACAGAAGTTTCTTATTGCCGGAGTTAATGCCACGCTGTATAGTCAAAATCTGTTGCGCTACCACCGACAAAACTTCCAAATCGATACGGTTGAATTCATCAAAACAGGACCAGGCTCCACAGGAGGCCAAGCCCTAGAAAGGCAGCGTGTGTTCTCAAAATAGAAATTGTCAACAATTTACAAAATTGAATATTTATATCCACCTGTTGTACGATTTTTTATTTTTCAATTATTCCAAGATTTGAAACACTTATTCATTTTATGAAAATAACTATTTTAATCAATGTATATTTACAATTCCTCTATAAGTATTCTGTCCAATTTAATTGGTACAACTTAATTTGAACGACCCAAATAAAGATACCCATAATCACTCTGATCTAAACTAAACTAAATGAAAGTTTAAAAGCATCTAGCATGTATAAAATCAAGTTTATTACATCATACTCCACCTACCTTGAAGAATTTTCCCAAAGCAATGTAGTCCAGACCATCTGAACAATTAAACACAACACACTGCTTTGCAACAGCTTTCGCCAGGTCTTTGGTCGTTTCTGTTTTAMCTGTACMAGCCGGTMCCTCAGGAGCGCCCCCTAAGAATTTCCATATTCATATCAATTACTGAAAATGACCTACACGTTTGTACATCCTTACCCAAATGTAAGTGAAGTGCTCCAAATAATGTTCTGTAACATCTATCAGTCAGTGGTGTAATAACAAGCCTCGGAGTGTTACCCAAGTATTCATTGCCATACATTAAAGTGGAGTTGATCATTCTGGTTGCCATTTTGTTTTCCTAAAATGCACACTTCACAAAACTGAAGCCCCAAACACAATTTTAATTGAAAAACTTGGAAAAACCCTAATCAAATACAGAAAATCTAAAGACATATTTTCATGTTAAGCAGCTAAGCTACCATCGTCATTTGAAATATAAAGTAAGCGACTTCTTGAAATATTTGTCTTAATTTAACAGGAGGATATTCATCTCAACAAAAGTGATTTTCATCCTTAAAATAATTTAACATTTCCTTATAAATAATGAATTTTTCAAAATCATTCCAAAATGGATTTTGAAAGATCTTAAAAAATGAGGTATTACTTGATCCCTCTTTCTTATTAAAGAATTAAGGGTGGGAGCTGACAGCTGGCAAAATAGATGTGTTTCAGCATTTTACTCGAATTTATAGGAATTATTGAGGGTGGCTTGTTTTTACTGAAACACAGGGTATTTTTATGTGAACGAAGTACTAGAACTAAAGGTTTTATTTTATTTATAACCACAATAACTTTGTTGGTAATAAAAACTTTAACTAATTCATGTTTTACGCGATGATTTTCTTAATTGCTTGACTTGATTATTAAATGATGAAGTACCTATATTAATTCCCATAGTTGATGTTGACAGTATTCAAAATATAGATTGTTAAAATTAAAATATTTCTTTAGTAGTTACAGTATTCTGAACATACCTCCCAATAATAGCGTATCTGGCACAGCCATTGGAAGTCATTCACATTTTTCACTTCCAACTGGATCAAAAGTGAAAGCACATCTCTTGCATGCACATCCAGTACAACCAGGGCACCTACAAAAATTTCAAGTTAAATAACTTTCTAATAGAGTACCTAATCATGTACTAACCGAGAGTAATTCTGTTTTGCATGCTAAGCTTTCCTCTCACCAAATTAACAATTTTCCCAATTTGGTTATTACATTTCTCAAGGTATTTTTTCATGGCCTTGATGCTCTTTTGAATGGCTTCATCGACTTCTATCGTCCAGTAAGTCATGGCCACACTTTGCACCTGAACACACACTATTAAATCTTTCTACTAAATTCAGATGCTAATCTTACAGTTTGACCTGGCCAAAGCAAAACCCATTGATCCCTCGGTTTCACAGGATAATCATCAATTGCTCCCCAAACCATTTTATGAACAGATTTCTTCATATCACCTTCGAGTTCAAGTAACCACTTTTCTACCTGCCCCCTAGCTAAAGCGGTTTGAATTACATCTACCAGGGGTACTATTTCTCCTTCGCTCGACCTCATTTGCGTTACATCCATGTCTTCGGTGAATGTCAGCTTAGCAATGCCTTCAAAGCATTTCTTTAGATGCGGCTGCACCCTGAGATCAAAATTTTATGTAAAGAATGAGTCTTAATGCTAATTCTCCACGTCCAATATTAAATATGTAGGGTAAAGCAAATATAAACATATATCTCCCATAAATTTATAATCATTAAAAACACAGAAAACCAAACATACAGGGTGTTAATTCTCCGAGTTATTTTAAGACAAAAGCTTCATATAAACAAGGGTTCTTAAATGTTTCGTTTTCAACATGCAACGTTTAAACTTTAAAAAAAAACTGGTTTTTCGTAAATATCATAAATATCCTTTACCCAATTTTGATTAAATTTGACAGTGTTAATACTAGTGTTAAGAGGCTCATTTAGCACTGATTTGATTAAAGAGGGCACCTTAATCAATATTTTTGACAAAACAATGTGTGCCACTGACTTTTTTTAAACTTTTATATTCTTTTCCACATTAAGCAACTAAAAATACAACTTTTTTTTTAATTTTTGCTTATCTTGCTTAGCTTTCGAGAAAAAAAATTAAGTCTACTTAATTGCATATTTTTGGGCCACACAATTCTTTTGGAAATTGTTGCCTCAAGGAAGAACCTGTAGTCTGCCAAGTCAACTTGATAGGAGACTCCAGCAGCAGTTTTTGCAAACAGGCAAGAACCGACATACATTAAAATGTATCTATACTATGCTGTCTGCACCACAACAAACAACAGACAGATGTGTCTGGCTGTTGTTACAGCTCATCGATGTAGTTTAGGTCTAGTAAACTAAAACTAAGCTACACTCACAAGCTGTAACAACATGCATTTTAATTTTTTATGCACATATTGTTTGCTTTGAAATATTAAACTAGTTTTCCATCACTTGTGGAAGATTACATTTTTAATTATTCCTTTTGCCAGTAAATTATTACAAACCTTGTAGGATCCTTAGTTTCTGACAATATTTCCAACAGTTCATCATTGGACAAGAAGAAGAACCTGGGGAAGTACAGACGTTTCTTTTCCAAATAATCATTAAGACCCTTTTGAATCATCTCAAGCAATCCATTACATTTCTTCAGCCTTTCAAGCATTTTGTCTATTTCCACCACAGACATTACTTTTGGATCAGCATACACTGTTTTCATAATATCCCTCCAAATCTGAAAAATAGAGTAAACCCGTGTGAAAGCCATAAAAGATATTTCAATAAGTGTGTCATTTTACCTTATCAACTGCACTGAACCTTCGCCCTTCTTCGGGCATCTGTTGCTGGATATCTGGGGAGCTGAAAATTGGTTCGAGGTACATCCATGTTCCTTGCACTTTCAGCCAGTCATCTAAAATTTCTTGCAGTAGCATGAGTTTAGCTTCCCAACCCCTGCAGGAGTATTTTTTAACAAAATATTTTTTACATCGTCATTCTTACTTACAATATTTCTTTTTCAAACGGTTTTATGTAAGGAGAATTCTTCATTGTCTGTGTTTTAACAATGTGATCATCCAGTAGCACCTGAATCTCATCGATACCAGACAAAATGTATGTTCCCGTATCCCTATAAGAATGCGCACTGAATTCCATGTCCACCCATTCAGCTAACATCTTGGTCAAGTGTTTCTCGAGATTATTTTCTTTAGTAGCGGCTTCTGAGATAGCTTCAAATTTCTCAATGTACTCATCCAAACCATAGTCAATTATCTTTGCTAGGGTTAACTCGGCATCCACCCTAATAGGGAACCCAATGATTTCAGACACCTTCTCCCAGTGCCTTTCCTTCATTCCTGGATTTCCGAGGGTCTGTATGATGGGCATGTGTTCTTTGAATTCATCTATTTGTTCTCGTACCTTGGAAAAGTAACAGTGTCACTGGGATTTAAGAAAAGCACGTTACCCTTACAGTTGTTGCTAGTTGATGAGTGGCAGGTCTATCAGTGAAGACTTTCTCTAATTTATAAACATTGCGGAAATATTGTCCAGTCTCAGTTTCAATCTCTTCTGGATCATGGGAACCAACTCGTGCATTCAGCCAGATATCTCTTTTTTCTAAGAAGCCTGTGGCATTATCATAGAGCTTTTTGTACGGAACCAGTTTATCATAAACTTGCTTTCTCAATGGATATTGAGACAGTTCAAAGCCATAGGCCTGTTCTTCTTCATTAAAAGCATCGATCTTTTCCATGGCATTAATTAATCTACGAATGCATTAATGCAATATATTTTGTTGTGGCTTGAACACAAGGCAAGTGAATCTAAATTCGGCATTAATATTGACAACAAGTTACTAAAAATTTTGTCAGATAAACTTGAGAACACTAATATAACACAACCTCACAAGAACAAAAAAAGTTGCCTTCAAATTATTGTAAAACACGATTACTATTAAAGAAAAAATTTAAATATGAACTTGCTTGTAATTGTAGCAAGCAGTTTTGCTATGAAATAACAGAAATAAGTATTTGGTTTAAAATGTAAGAACAAATATTTTATATCTTAACATTTTCATTATGTCGCAGCAAAAATGCAACTACTTTAAACTATCTGTTGATATAAAATAAATTTGAAGTACATAGGAGAGCATGGTAAGTTAAAAATCCTTATTATGTGGGGAAATTTATTTAATAAATTTTAAAGTGTATTATTATTTTACAGCAATGACTAATGTGTCATGATAAAATGATAACTAAAAAAAATTGCTATTAGTCCATTGCATTTAGTGGATAATAAGTTGAATCTTCAGACCAATTCATACAAAAACAAATGACGGCTTTCAAGGTAGGTTCTGGTGTCACAAATAAGGTCTCAAAATTCCCTGAAGTGGGAGTGAAAGAACAAAATCTGGCAATGCTGTAAAGGGTTAAGATTGTGCTGTGATACGAATTTTTCAAGATATCTTGGCTTTCATTGACTCCACAACAAAAATACATCAGACCCAAAAAAACAAAGCTATGGAAATTCTCTATATATAAATTGTTTTATTAAAAAATATATTTATAGCAGTTTTTATTGCATTTTCATTAATACATGAATATGAAGTTTGTTTTTATTTAAATAATTGTTTTGAAAGGTATTTTTATTTTACCCATTTCACTTTGTGTCTTTATACAATGGATTAAAATCTAAATATCCACCTATAGCTTTAGATAAAATTTCAACCAATGCCGAGTCACGACTGCTTAGCTTTTTAGAACACAAAAAAAATCAATAAACATTGCATAAAACAGACCTGTTATCTAGCTGTGTAGCCTTTTTATGATATCTAGGAAGGTCTTCGATGTTTCCATTGTTCTGCATGTCGTCAACCATTTTTGCATACAATTCCAGATCATCCCTGAATTTTTGTATCCTCTTTGCCAACGAACTCTGGTATTCCTGCATTTTCGCTTCCACCATTTGCCGGTGCTCCTCAAGAACCTTAGGCATGCGTAGATACCTTGAAAAACGCAAAATAAAATATTTATTTTTTTTTGACAATATGACAGTTACCAAAGGAAAGTAATGTTATTAACTTTCATTTCGACTGGCGTTGCAACAGCATAGTCGGACAAGAAAAGTGCATATTTAAGAATTTCTCGAAGTCTCTCCTCCATCTCCATTAGCAGGATACGTTCAACCTCACTGGCATAATCAATGACCTCCATTAGTTCGGCTGTGTTTTTGGGTTCTGTCAAGATTCTGTTGGATATCTGCTCATATTCATCCCCCAAACTGTAAACAGTAGATTTGTAATAATAATACAAGGAAAATGAGACTAAAGTACTTCTTGCACTTGGTTTGATAGTAGTCCGAGCAGTGAGCAAGAAGTTGTTCTTTTAAGAATATAGCACACTGTTCAAGATACGCAATTAGATCTTCCCTGTGCATTTCATACATTCCCATTCTAATCACGTGTTCCATCTTTATTGGAATCTCATCCGCAATCTTTTTGAATTCCTGTATCCTGTCCGAATATCGCTGGAAGATTTGCTCATTTTCTTCTGGTGGCTCTTCTTCTCCTAGCAAAAATCTGTCGACCCTTTCTCTATCCTGAAAAGACTCTTTTAATATTGCGATTGTTTGTAAGGCACTTTTCATCTACCTCTCCGTTAATTAATGACATATATTCATCGAAATCTTGAACTCTAAGCTCAGGACCAATCCTGGCATCTTCAAGTAACAGTTTTATTCTATCTTTATAATCAGTTACAATTTCTTCTGGTATTACTGGCTACAAAAGAATAGTTATTTACAACATTGAACTGATCCGTCATTGTGGAGTTGATTTAATAGAAATTATGTCTTCTCCACTTTATTAAATATTAATTGGCGGAGTGCTTTTGGCCTTAAATGCCCATCGTCAGTGCCTTATACAAGTATTATGAAATAATACACACTATGGGGAAACAGAAATTCATTTTGATAAGTCAAAAACTATCTAGACTTTTAAGTTTAAATATTGAACAAATTATTTAAAAATGATGAGTTAAAATTTTGAATTTCATTTAAAATTGTAACATTTTGGTCATTTAATATTTTCTAAATTCCTAAAATTCCTCATCAAAAGTTTAATTTTGGTGAATTGTTGCAAAATTTTTACATTATCCAAACTGTTAGAGTACTTATTAAATAATAAWTGGCTGTCCATTAGTTGAAAAGAAGACAAAAGCTAATGTTTACCCACTCACATTGTGCTTAMCTTATTCAAAAATCGTACTCTTAACATGGGGTACCACCCAATGGCAAGCCATAAGAACTTGAATTCGCTGGCAAAAATAGGGATGCTATAGGAAGCTCACACTGACATTTATTGACATTTATGGATTTTCTTTTAAGCACATTCAAAAATTTATAAGTAATGAAACAAAGCTGAAATTTCTTAAACATGTTATTTATTTTTTTCTTCAATAATCGTTTATCAAAAATATATACTGTCATTTAAAATAAAAAAAGTGACTATCAATTGACATTAATGGAAAGAACTGAAAAATAGTATAAGTATTTTGCAGCTATTTAGTTTACTTCTTGTTCCAATAAAATCCGACAATAAATAACAGAAATATGATAGGCGATGTATTTTTCATGGGACACCCTGTATTAATTCAAATTCATCGTAGGTTAAGTTGCTAATTTAGAAACATTCTAAGAAAGGTCAATAGTAAGTGGACAAGTACATTTTGCAACTTACACATAGATATGAAATTTCTCCCTGATGATCCAAGTACAGTTGCGTTTCCAGCCTTGGAATGTCCATGACAGCATCAATTATTTTATCTATGGTCTTCACCAACGTATCTCGGAAATTTTTGAATGGAGGATCAAATGTTAGCGCATTGAGTTTGTGTAATAAGTGAATTTGAAATCCGACATTGGAATACTAAAAAAAAATTATGAGCAATGTATGTCTGTGAAGTCATTCCTCTAGTATACATATATATCTGTTACGTAATTTGTGTAGTCATACAAAGACTTCAGGCATAAAGTTTGCAGGTGGTATGTCATAATGGTTGCAACCGAATCATAAAATTTCTTCATGCGTTTTTTAAGAGCCGGGTTGGGCAGTTTGTTCTTTTTATTTCCTGCTAAGAACACTTCAACAACACCAGCATAATATTTATCAGTTAGAATGCTCTTTGCATTGGTTATATGTTTCTTCACATCTTGCTGGAAATCTTGCAGGTCATAAGCTCCTTTATGCTCACACAATTTCTTTACATCTACCAAGCGCAATTTTCTACAAATTAAAACTAACTTCTCCCATTTTTGTAAAAGTAGCTCAATCTTACCTAAAAGAAACGTACCACAAATCCAGCAGTGAGGCTAGACAAGGATTGGTGACATGCAAATTTCTCTCTAAATAGTGTCTGGCAGAGTCTATAGTTGGCCTCCAGTTTGCACTTATTTGCACAAGTTCTTTTCTCTGGGGTGAATCAAATTCAGCTACTATAGATTCTGTGAATGCGGGATCTCGTAGGACAAAGTCGACAATAGCTTTTTTCATTGCCAACATGAAAKCCTCTTGCATTTCTTGTACTGACTGCMTCAGGGTATCACKCCACTGCTGGAGCTTTGGCGGAATTAATGTCAAAACCTAAAAAAGATCATGAACTTTTTCACTTATTAATTTATTACAGAATTAGGAAGGAAGAAAAGAATGACGGGTAGAGGCTTCCAACAAGGGCAATTGGATAATCTGTGGCATATCAACACTTTTATGTTTGCAGTAAACAAAAATTTGTTATTGTGAAAATGAAGGACATTGAATGATAAACCATAAAGTAAAATAATTTTTTTACAAAGATCTGAAGACTTGGACATGGACTAAATTTTGCACACCTATGCTCCATATAATTTTGATGACCGTTATTAAGGTAAATTCTGAATGTTTCAACTTTCGTCTTAGAATGATGTTTGTATCTATACACCTATGTATATAAAAAGTGTGTCAAGTAAAACAATATATGTCAAGTTTACATCTTACCCACCCGGTCTAAAGCAGCCTGATCAAGAGGAGCAACATGTATAGTATCCACACCATGTCTTATATAGTAATAATATCTCAATATTTCCTTTTCCTCCGCAGAAGGTATTTCATCAGGGTCGATTTCCATGTCATCTTCCTTATTCACTATCAACTTAACTAAACGTTTCCTGAATTCTTCACGTTGTTTTCTTAATTCTGTATAAGACTTCAGCTTTGCTTCCTGTTCTGCCTCCTTTTGTTTCAAAGCTGCCATTTTCTTATTATAGCTTGGATATCCCGAAGCAATTATGGGCTTTWAAACTTTTGGTGGTAGGGAGAACAATGACCGATCATGTATATTAAAGTCTGATGGTAGTGTTAAGCGGGGAACTTTAACTTTAATATCACCTCTACTTTCCAGGTGGGCCCTTTTCTCAGCTATTTTCTTCAAGAGCCTCTCTCTTTCCATTTTGGCTCTGGTCCCCATTTTGGTCTCTGCAGATGGTTGGTATAAAGATATACATATACAGTTTATAATATCCATAATCTTTGATATATGTATTTACAAATCCATGATATTTTGTAAAAGTATAGTGATATATAAAACAGTCTCAGAAATAAATGTTTTACATTTTTACTACACTGTTTTCTACTGCGTGTTATCGTTTTTGCTAGTTTAATGAATTGTTTAAAAATCAAAGTGCGGCATCTTGTGTAGTTTGTAAAAGTATAGTAGTGATACGTAGAACAGTCATAGAAATAAATGTTTAACATTTTTACTACATTCTTTTCTACAGTGTGTACATATGTACATATCAATCATGTATTAATTTTAATCGTTTTTGTTAATTTAATGAATTGTCCAAAAATCAAACTGCGGCATCTTGTGTAGCGAAAGATTACCAGAAATTAACAGAAATCTTCACTACCATCACCATCATCCATAACCGCAAGTTTTAGGTTATGTATAGGCAAAGAAATGAAATGGTTGCATAAAACACCTGAATTACACTAATTTAAGGAAAGTCTACATTACACACAAAAGTAAGTGTACTGATTACCTTTTATGGACCTTCACTACCTTTTTCTTGTCCAAATTATCTCATATTCTTCATAAATTCGTTATAAATTGACAGATTAATTAGACAAGTTAGACTAGAAATCAATTTTTATTTGTTTGCTATGACAACACTATCTATTTCATTAGCCTCTTTAGCTATTTCTGTACATCTCCACACTCTTGTTCACAGATGATGGGTAAAGTGCTCATACGGTTCTTCCATTCTTGTCAACCTCGTTGGGCTGCAGAAAAATCGAACTTGGCCATGCTGCGAAAGAAAACTGGATATACATTTGCTAACTGTAAAAAAGCTTTAGAATTGCATAATAATGATACAGCAAAGGTAATAAGAACAGGTTACTGTAGTAATGCTTTGTCAGTGTAAGCTGTTTTACAACTAGTTTATTAACATGAACGATTACCATGACATGACGTGACAGTCCCCGTGCCAACTTGTATCACTGTACACTACATTTTACCTCTACCTTATCGTTCATTGCATGCAGTCAACATTTCCGAAAACAAAAGGTTTTAAGGTGTAGTGTGTTTTGTTCTTCTAGAACTGATGCACTATGTCACTGCACATATTGGTATTGTACAAATGATGACAAAGGCACTACCTGCTAACAGAATTGCTACTCAAAACGGCACAGAAACCCAACAGTTAATACTAATGTTTGTTCAAGACAAACCTCACAAAATCTGTCACACTTAGCACACCATACTTTATTCCTGTTACGATATGAATAACCATACATTTTACAGGCAGAGACATGGCTAAGGCAGCAGGCACAGGCACTGGGTTGGTCTAAAGCAACCAAATTAGAAGGCAGACAGACTGCACAAGGACTTGTGGCTGTTGCATTGAACCAGGGCCGTACTGCTGCATTAGTTGAGGTGAACTGTGAGACGGACTTTGTAGCTAGAAACGACAACTTCAAAGAAACTGTTCAGGCAGTTGCTGAGGCTTGTTTAAAGTTTGCTGAACGACAACCCAATGCTACTGGACCCCTAACAAAGGTATATATTATTCTTAATTCTCATTGCTATGAAAAGCAGTATGTTTTAGTTCGTTTTAAACTAGCATAGCATTTTACAAAACAATATTATAGCAACTAAAAAATGCAGTAATGTTGAATTGTAAAGGATGGGTGTTTGATATGCAAAGATACATTGAATATTTAATGGTACTGCAATGAAGAACACTCATATTACAATGATTGCTTTGCTATATCTAAATAAAATTAGTGAAGTAATATATTCCAGTTCCATTTGCAAAATTACATTACACACAAGATTAATGTAATGGACAGTTCACAGATTATGTAGCTTTAAAACATTCAGCTTATTGTATCAAGATTTTACATGATCACAAAATTCAGTTCTTGATTAATCAGTCAATGTGTGACTTTCAGTAACATTGTTTATGATTCGAGCTGTATAAATAGGGCCCAGTATGTTCCCTTGTGGTACACTTCTTTTTAAATGAACACTGTTTGAGAAGGAATTTCCATTATTGCAATTTTATCACTTTTCTTGAGAACGACTTAAATTTAAAAAAGAGATCGAGTTAAACAAATACTCTTCATTCCATGTGCTTCTTGCAGATTGGATTAAACGCTGAGCAATTAAAAGCTCTGCAAGCTTCAGATGGAAAAACTCTAGCAGATCGATTGGCTCTAATGATTGGTGTAGTAGGAGAAAATGCCACGTTGCGAAGAGGTGTATGTCTAAAAGCCAACAAGGACGTCCACCTCTACAGCTATGCACATCCATCTGGAAATCAGAGAGGAGACGTATTACTTGGCAAATTTGCCGGAGTCGTGGCATTACGTCAAACAATACCCAAAGACATTAATATTGAGAAAATCGGTAGAAGCCTCTGCCAACACATTGTGGGATTGAATCCAAAGAAGATTGGTATACCAGAAGAGGACAAGCCTGCTGAAGATGCAGATGATGAAGTGTGTTTGATATATCAGGAATTTTTGGAAGATCCTTCTGTTACCGTTAATGAAGTTCTTAGTGAGAATGGACTGGAAGTTGTCGACTTCAAGAGGTTTGAATGTGGTGAAAATTTGAGTACTGTTGGAGAACAGCCACTGGAGTTGTTAGAAACATGTCAGTAAAGCGGGAGTATAAGTACCTGTTAATGTAAATAGATTTATAGAGATACAAGAAAAATATATGCAGTGCATCTGTTTTTAATTTGATTTTTATTTTGTTTTTGTGGCTCCAAGTTATAAATTAGCCAGCAACACAAGTGTTAATTTAAATGACCCGTAACCTATTACTATGGTGACGATAAACAGGATTACAAGACTCATCCAAAGGCAGAACACAAAGATCAATTCTTTGTGCCCAGTGGTCGTTCAAGACGACTTAAATATATCAGGTGGACCAAGGAAAACACATCAGTCCATGATWTTTTTTTATTAATGTAATGTGGCACCTACCATGCAATTTAGTTTGTATAATTATTTGTTTATACTGTAACCTACGACTAGGTCTGCGAAAATAATTGATATATTGTCTACTGGTATCATCTTAAAAATATAGCAGTATACAAGTATGTACCACAACTTTAACAGACAATTCTCTGAACTTTTAAATATTTTTTCGCATTAAGCAAATAAAAATACACCTTTTTTGTCTCTTGAATTTATTTCGTATCTTGCTTAGTTTTCTAGAAAAAAAATTAAGTCAATTACATATTCCTAGACCACACAAGAAATATGGGGAAACATTTCTTTTGGGCATTATTTTTTAATTTGTTTTTACAATTATGTAACAACATCAAATAAACACACA